>OY812998.1:61359670-61959670 GCA_963681545.1 Germaria angustata | reverse complement strand
AAAAAAACTAACCAAAAGCAATGATCAATTCCAAGAATTGTATCGTGTACCATTGATGCATCTTATAAATTGAACAGAAACAGCCACAGCCACAGCAAGAACAAGTAAACAAGGAACCTACTATTATGATCCACACAAAAACTAAAGACGGACGGATAATATTTCTGATGATGACTGGCTTAAAAGCTCCGGCGCCATGAAGCAACAAACATGATGTTGGCTTTTGACTGTAATTTTGATTACTTACTACCAATTATTAGGAAAAAAGTTTATTTTTGTTATTTATAAGAATGCACAAAAAAACGAATTGGTTTTTTTTTAATTCAACAAGATGTTACTACCACTTGCATACTTGGGCTACAGGAACACAAACATTCATTAATTTAATGATCTTTAAATAAAACAGGAACTTTGTTGATTTAAGTTCTTTTCATTCTTTTATGAAATCATAATTAACAAACTAATTCAATTAACTTTTATTGCATTGTTTTCTTTATAAATTTTTAAGCTTTTTTAATCTTAATAATTAGTTTGGGAATTAAGAACCCGTTTAAATACTGAAGTAAACTTTTTAAATCCTGCATTAGAAGTGCAAAGAACTTGAGTAAAGTGCAATTCTATTCAAATCAGTCGCCGAAAGATGGCTCAAAGGTTTTAGGTAAAATACCTTGTTATATATGGTAATCGACGCCTAACCCAAAAATTCCACATAAAATGCACAAAGCTGATTTCGAATGACAATTGGTGTCAGCCAAGGCCCATTTATAAGGCCTATGCAAGGCGATATAATTATAACAAAACCGAGAATGCGATTGTTAAACTCCTTGTAAAAAGTTGACGGAATGAATTTTGTATATAGAGTTTGACAATCATCTTACCATCATCATCTGTAAATGGATAAAATTCGACTGTCAATTTTGTTCTTTGAATAAATTTACTCCTATTGACATAATAATTTTTCCAACAATTAATTTAAAATAATTCTGGAACAAAAAAAAAACGATTTCAATATAAAAAGCCAATCGAACAGATTACAAAACCGAATTAACTATGGGTTAGTTTAAACCCCGATATAATCCATTTCTAGCTTACATTAGTCCCATTAAATATATGCCCCTATTGCGGTTCACCACTCAACTCAGTTTGGTCGTGTGAGAGTCAACCCAACTTATGCACAACCACACTCACTTTAGTTATTGCGATACACAATAACTAAAATGAGTTTGGTTGTGCATAAGTTGGGTTGACTCTACACGACCAAACTGAGTTGAGTGGTGAACCGCAATAGGGGCAATAAAAAAAACTGTAAGCTGTAGGTTTCAAATAAACAAGTTTTTTAAAGTCGGTACATAAATGGAAGAGTTATGCGATAATCAATATTTCGAGCGAGCGAATCGCCCTTTCAAACAAAAAATAATTTTGAAAATCGGTCCATAAAAGGAGAAGGAGGAGTTATTCGTTAGTCAATATTTCGTTGGGGCAAACTGACGGATTTTCGACAACAAAAAAATTATGGGACCAACCTGCTAGCAGACCCTTTCAAACAAAAGACTAAAAATCGATTTGCAAATGATAAATTGATGTGTGTGCAAACATTAAAAAAAGTAAAAAAATAATACACACGAATTGATAATCTACTTCTCTTTTGGAGTTGGTTAAAAATCATCCTAGCTGGCAACAGATCATGGCCGCACACTTCGGCGACTGCTAATTAATAACAAAAATAATCGATATCGACGATTGGTAGCTGATTTAAGTCAAAGAGTTTCGTGCAATGTATACAAAGTAACAAAGTATACATAGGAAAGCTCAAACACCTACTTTCTTTAAAAGCTTGTAACAAAACAAGTGAAAGGATTGATGCATTGTTACCGAACAAAATTTTTGCCTGGGTAATTTTTTTTTAGAATTTGTTTGACGTTTCTCTTCTTGGAACAGTTTGAATTTGTTTAATTTTAATTTTTGTCCGAACAAAATTTTAATTTGTATATCAAAAGGATAAAGTGAAACTGTAATAAAAAATGTTTGTCATTGTTTCGGTGCGATTTTCATTGAAATAAAAATAAAGGAACATTGTTTATTAAACAATTAACAATTTGATTTTCCGGACAAATTGTTCGAAATGGGTGAATCGTGTTTAAAAAAACCCCGACTAATAAAAAATTTTGTCCGTACAAAATTTTTTTCGGAAAAGAGCTTAACACATAAATTTCCAAAATTACACTCCTAAACTCTCCAAAATAGGAAAAAATAAATGAACGCCTTATTAGTAAAAATTTGTAACTACAGTAGCTGCGCCGATTGATTTAGATGTTTATAACTTCTTTTTCGTGTGTTGTTGTTTCTCCATTATGTTATTCACAAAGTACCAGACACTGTTTCCACATTCTGCATGTCTTAATCAGTCACATTGGTACAAAAACGATATTGTCTGGAGCATTGGTTGGTTGCCGTTTCCCTTTTTTTAATAATAATTATTTTTCGCGAAAAAGATATATACTTTTGTTATCAAAATTTAACAAATAGTTGTGATCCTCAAAATTACTAAATTTTTTACATAATACTTAATATTGAAATTCATTATTGGGATATTCTCCCCAACTAATCGTTATAAATAATTAGAGCTTTTGCAAAATGCATTTTTTACATAATTTTATTTTATAAATATAAAGCAGCAGTTCGTACAATTCTTAGAAGAAGTAAAAATTTTACTAGCAACAGTTTATATACATTTTTTGTCTATCAATCTCTTACGCTTCTTTTTCGCTCTCTCGTTTCAAATTTATCGAGTACATGAACATGTTGCAAAAACAACTGGAAACAATTGTGAAACACTTTTAATTAATGAACGCAGCTAATTATACAACCCTGTCGGAAACAGCAAAAAATTAATTGAAACAAATTGCTTTCCACTCATGCATTGCAAAAATATTTCAACTTTCTGTATAAAAAGATTTCTACTAAATTTTATGTCACTTTTGTTAAGTTTTCTGCAAACAAAAGGTTGATAAAGCAATAATAAGGAGTATGCAGCAGCCCAGCTGAGGGCGAAGCCAAATGTCAAGCTCCATATCTTTTTTTCAACTATTCTTAGATCTAAATTATTATTTATTTCAGTCCAGCCAATGCCAGGAAAAAAATACTGGTCTCTCCGATTTCTCCTTTTTGTCTTCACATCTCTCGTATTCGGCTAAGAGCAAGAGTGTCCCTCCTACTCAGTCGAGTGTGGCCTCTGTAATGTAGAATGTTGAGCTATAGTGGGTTTGGGTGATATTATAGTTTCTTAATACATTTATGTATGTATATTGTCACGTCCATATATTATTTTTTTAACTTTTTAAAAAAGAATTTGGTTAATATAATATTGAAGCTTGAGGTTTTATTTTATCCTTTAACAATTTTATTAAAAAATAACCGATATTTCGATACTCAATGACTATCGAAATATCGATTATTTTTTAATAAAATTGTTAAAATAAAATAAGACCTCAAGCTTGAATATTATATTAACCAAATTATTATAAAAAAGGCCAAAAAAATATAGATATATTTTTTAAGAATGAGTTTGATGATTGGACTCTCTGTTATATTGTAAGCAATTAACTTTACATGGACCTCATAAATGAGCCTTGCAACTATTGGTAATATTATAAATAAACAATACAATTCATAACAATCTGTATTCATTGTCCATTTTGTTATGTTTAATTTTAAAAAGTTTAACATCAAAATCTTAGTTATTAGGAATAATGTTACTGTGTAAATGTGTCGACATCAACATCTATGCACGCGTGCTATATATATTGTGAATCATGTGGGCATCATTGATTTATAGTTCATTTAAATAAATACCCAATATAAAAGAGCTTCTACAAAATTATACAGTGAATTTGGATCATCTCAAATGATTTCAGCATACGCCTGTCATAGTAGGAAGTTATCTTTTTTAATCGCTATTCAATTGAATTGCAAAATATTTTCAATATGTTGAGAAAAGTTTTGGTTTTTTCTTCATATTTTGGAAAAAAAACTTATATACTCGTATATTAAATTACGAAAAGTACTTACGATTCGATTCGTCTAGAAAAGTGGTAAACTTACAAGTAGAGTCCAAATTTCTTTTCTAATCTAATAACCATAGTCTTTAAATTATAAGCTTAATGGAAATAATTTCATGTATTGGTTAACCGAAAGTTAATCCATCTGGCTCGAATTGAAGGCTGGCATTTGTCAATTCAAGGCAATAATAATTATAATTTTCTCTTTTTTACATATTCATAAGAGTGTCTCGATAGGCTACTGGAAAGTATAGTAGCCTCTTAGTGCAAATGTTATGGATTCAATTCCCATTAAGACTAATAGACTAAAGTAGTATATCAGCGTAGCGTAATCTAGAGCCGCGCTTTAACACTAAAATTGGATACTTAAATAAGAGTGTTACTTTTACGTCAGGAATAGTAATGTTAATATAAGAATAAGATTGAAAAATAGATATAAAATCGCTAGATTCACCTTAAAATATCTGAGATGCCATCACTTTTCGACAACAACAACAACAACAAGTACTTTTACCAGCCAACTTTAACTTCACTACCGAGCACTACTGATCTTTAGAACACAAAAAATATAGTTCAAATTTAAAAATACAGAAAAAATGACAGTTGAACTGTTTTTTGTTTTTATTAATTAACAAACACAAACTGCGAAGCTACTTGGCTTATCTGCAGAGACACCAGGAATCGAACCTGCGACCTTCGGACTACCAGTGTAGTACACTAGCTATAGCAGAGCTTTAATATACAAGAAGTTATGATTTTATGTTTTTTAATTAGTAAATAAACGATACTTTCATTTGAAAGAAATTTTAAATTTTTTATTATATGTAACTGAAAAAATTTTAAAATTGTAAAATTTCTCAGGTGTCAAAATAAATATGCCCACCACTGTATATATATATTTTTTTCAATAAAATAATTTTAAAAAATTTTAAAAATTTGAAATTATGACTTATAACAGTCTTGCTGCAAATGAACATCATTTATGGTAAAAAACAAGGGAAGTATTTTTGATAGTTTTATTAAATTAAATTTAATTAATTTGTTCATATTTGTTTGTTAGTTCCACCAGTAGTAGTAGTCTGGCCCAGATTTTTTGATTGAAATTATGGAAAACGCAGCAAAACAATACTAATTTCCAAAATTTATTGGGAGCAGCTCTACTACGCCAATGAGTTTTATTTTTATAGCTTTTCCAAGATGTTAGTGCAATTAAAAAATCTTTTCGTATGAACTTTTTAGTGTGTGCCACTCCTTTTTCGTTTGTGTTGTCAAGATTTAAGATTTCGTTTATTTATTTTTTGTACATATTTAATTAATAGCATTTTATTAGAGGATTAAAATTTTTGTGTAGATTTTTGTCAATGGTTTTTTTTTTGTGTGTGCGATATTAGATTTCAAAAGACACAGATACTCTTACAAATACTGCGGTAGTGTTTGCTGGTATAAAACAACAATGATAAAAACAATATATATTCAATATTTTAATGGTGCCATTTACTGCTGCTTAGTATTGACTTTATGTCATTTCTTACGTTTTGCATTATTATTTAAAAACTGTCTTTACGAAGAGTGCACTGTGGTACAAAATAGAATAGTTTTGAACAACATTATTTTTTATTCATATTTCGTTAAATAGTGCAAATAAAAAACAACAACGTCTGTATAAAACTTTTAACTCTAACTTTCTTGTCAGATTCACAACATATTTGTGGCGGCTTTATTATTTTGTTTTTGCATTATTTAACTCTTACTTACAGCCTGTTTGGTTATTCTTATTATTTTGAAAATCTTAAAAGCGCTCTGCTGAAATTGTTACTCGTTGTTGATAGAAAACACAAGTCAAGCCACGTTAATAAAGTACAACCAGTTCTACAACAAATATAAAAATATAAAAGCAACAGGCATTTTGTTGGTACAATTTACTAGGGTAGTTATCAAAATTAGTATTGGAGATAATAATGGGGACACAAAATTTTTTGATTATTTTAAGTTTTTATTTATTTCCATATAAATAAAATTCTGCATAAGCATTAATTTAAATTGTCCATGTAAAAATATAAACACGAAATAACAATTTGAAACCGCGGTATTAGTTTGAGTTTAACAAAAACAATTTGGAGGAAATGCAAACCTAGTTCCTGAACTTTAGATTAAAAAACTTCAATCTGATATTTTCAGAACTAGACAAGTGTCCTATAGAATTGAAATCCATTACGAATACTTGATTTTTTTTAGAAATAATGATTTTCCACTTCTAGCAGGACTTTAAGGATCATTGTCACTCATGAGCCCTCAACTCAGAGACATTTCCTCCTCAGCAAATGGTGGCGTCAGTTTATAGGGACCATTTTCTACTGGCATACGACAGATGTAGAAAACAATATTTTATCATCAACCATCAACGTTCTTTTTCAAAAATTTTTTTTCTTAATTGTATCCAAAAAGTAACTGGCGGAAAGTATCTCTTGTTTTAATACATATAATTTAATGGTTATCTTGTATTTTATTAATGTACTATAAAAAGTATAGTCGTAAAAAGATTTTTGTTACTATTATCTTTTCCACTACTGTATATATTATGCAGATTGTAAACGATAAGCATAAACATAAACAAAATTTGACGTTTGCTCGAAAATCTTAGCCTTGCTAATGGGCTTACCTTACTTAAGGCACCTTTACACAAGTGAAGAAATGTTAACTTCACGGTGCTACAGAAGATTGACGGTTGCATGCGACTCTGCCAAAACGTTATCAAATATAACATGCTTACACGTGATCTCAAAATTAGGGACATGAAGAGAAACTTTAAAGTTAACATTTGAGAGAAATAAGCACTATTATACATAGTGGAAAGTTTCTAATATGAAAAACCTTTGATATATCCGTTTGGTTCATAGTAACTCCCAAACGGCTTTAACGATTTACTTTTAGCTTACGATTAAAAAAAGCTCTATGGAAATTGGTTCAGCTATTAATGAGCTACGATGTTACAAATAGACACACAAGCAGACGAGCACGTTGAACTTATAACACCCGCGCTTTTATGACGACAAAAAAAATGAGAAATAAGAAATATTATAACTTATATACAACAATCTAAATGGTTTTAGATTATGAAATAGTTTGGAAAAATTACAATTGTATCAACGTTTCCGACCCTGCACTAGCTCGCTACTTAGCGGGGTATCCGGCATCCATTGAAACGAAACAAAACACATCTTTTTTCATAATAAAATGAAAATATATATATGATCCAATACTACACGCATATACAAACATAGAACCGCCAAAACCAGAAACAGCTTTATTAAAAAAAAAATAACAATAAATAAAAATTAACACATCTATGAGCTGAGATTGAAATAAGAAAATCAATTTTGGTTTTGACCATCATTCACTTAAAACATGGGATAAATGGTCGATTTTGTCTCATATAAGTTGTGCACGTTTCAAAATTAACAACTATAAAACAGTTTATGAATGAGTTAGTTATACAGTCATTTACATACATAAATATGTTATAAACACCCAGGCCTTATTTTACACGTCCATTTCTACACGATTTTGAAATGACAGGACCCCGCAGCGTACGAGTATATGTTTGTAGCATATGAGTATATTTTGCGTTCTAGCACGAACCTAAAAAAATTTATAATATTTATAGTATAATCAAAAGATTGACGGTTAATGCCTGAGTTACTTGGTCTACTTAAATAAAATTTAATTTTAAGAAATATATTTTGAAAAATTACGTAAAAATTTAACTATATTTTTCTGTAATTAAATTTGAACACAGTATTTCATTCGTCAGTATTGTTGTATATTATATTATTGTGTTTCTTTATATTACTATATACTTGTTAATAATTTTCAATCAGAGAGTGTGATAACCTCGTAACTATACAAGTTGTATTGAATCCATACCTGGGATTAATTTATTTGGTTTTCTAACTAAATGACATATTCTTTTAATAGCTTGTTTTCACGGCACCTGCTTCGCTCTCTATTCTTGCTTCACACCCCAATCATGAGCGAATCAACTTGCTTCGCCATACAAAATTTTGAGAGCGAAGCAGGTAGATTCATATTGAATCTACTTGCGAATCAAGAAAAAATCCTCTCTTCTCTAATTTTTATCGTAAGTTTATCTGCACTAGTTGTCAAAATTAAATATTTTTGTAAACAAAGCAAATTTAAAAGTGAAAAGTTAAAAAAAATAATTGTTTTTTTGTGTATGTTTCCTAGACGTAATAATAAATTTGAATTGAGTGAAAAGTTAATATATATCAAATTCGTTATTCGAGATATTCTCCAAAATAACCATTTTAATTTAATATTCTATTGTTTGTTGTGTTGTGATTGTACAAAAGCATTCTAAAGCTATTATACTTTTGTGTTTTTGTTGATTACAAATAGAAAAATGTGATTGAGTTCTATTTGAATTCTCATATAGTGTTCGTAGTCTGTGGCATAAGTATACGAGCTTTGAATGCTTGCAATCATGATTTGGCTAAAAGGGTACTGATGATTTGGTTAGCGCCAATGAAATGCAGGCATATACCTAGCTAAGCCAACAACAAACAGTAGAATGTGAAAAGTTAATTTATTTAAAAAAAATAAAAGTTAAAAAACAATGGAAAGAAAAAAAATTATAAAATCGAAGCAGATAGATGAGTCGTGTAAACAGCATGAATCATAAACTTGCTTCAGAAAGCGAAACAGGAGATTCAAATTGTCGTGGAAACAAGCTATAACGTAGTCATCATAATCAGAGTTTAGGATTGTCTGTAATGGTGCATAATTGTAGTACATTTATGGTAGGTTAGGTTAGGTTAGGTTGATTGGAGGGGTGTGATAGCCCATGTCATACGACATACACTTAAGCCAGTGAAGGCTTGTTGTGCGCTCCCTTTAATTATCAAACACAACTGCCAGAGTTCTGCGGCAGGATTCGAATCTGCGACCTTCGCACTACTAGTCTAGTACACTACCTACTAGTCTACGAAGGTAAAAAATTTAAAATTTTACTTTGAATTTATTTCATGAGAAAATTAGTTTTTGTTTAGTTTTTATTTTTTTGTTTTGTCAATTCAAGGTACAACCGATATACATATATAAATTCAATGTTCACAAGGTGTATTTCAATAAACGATAAACGATACAAGCGGGGTTTTTAATTGAACAATTGTTTTTATATATAAATATTTTTATATATAAATATATTTTTATATATAAATATGTTGGACCTATATGAATTTCTTTATTAATTTCGATTTTCTTTGCAAAATATTTAACAGTTTTTTAATCATCAAATATTTTTTAAACGATTCTTTTACACGGTTTTTTCAAGAATGCATTTACCGTGTAAAAAAAGAGTTGGCTGTATTTCGATTTCTATCAAATAAAAACTCTATTCAAATTCTATGAATGAATTTGTAAAACAAGAACGAACAAGTAATTCGATCATTCGATCCTACGGTCTCATCTTTTGGTTGGTTATTGATCTAAACGGCAATAATTTATTATTTAATAATAATAATAATAAACATGTTAATGTTTATACATTTTACAAACGATTTATATATGATAATGGATCCCATATATTCCTTATAAGGTGAAATGTGCTTGGATGTTGTTTTGTTTAATACTAATACAAGTGTGTGTGTGTGCGTATTAAAACATGTTTATAAAATATTTATATACATCTGTCGATATACATACATACGCATGTAGCAACACAGCGGCGAAAACAAAACAAAAAACATGAAATTTTATTTCGTTCAACGCTGACAATTTCGATTGAGATCTGATACGAGTCTATAAAAAATCTCAATAGGGTATTTATTTATTCAAAATTCCTGAGCACAAAATATCCAAGAATTCTTAGTGGTTTTCTTTTCCTCCTTTCCGGGATGTTTTGCCGTTTGCTTTTTTCAGTGATTTCTAGGATGAATAATTTTAGCCACTTTCAATGTTTTCGCTTTTATGACTGAAGCAAAAAAAAAAAAAATGAGTTAAATTTAGACAAGCTGGGAGATTTGCAGTCTTCTACAAAGCATCCGTCTTTAATTCCCTTTAGTAGTAATTGAGTTACAAACGTTTATTTAACCACATATTTGATAGAAATATAAGTACAATAAAAAAAATATAATATATTTATAATAATTCCTTTCCTATTCTCTATTATGTTGAAACAAAGCCATCACCGTACCATGATAGGGTTTCGTGGGAATCCAAAAAATATATTAACATATACACGTATATGGGTGGGTGCGCTCCAAATACATGTATCTTTCCAAAAGTTAAATGACATGTTGATGACATGGTGATGTGTTGTGTGTTGTGCTGTGTTGTGTCATAGTGCTGCATCCTGCTGAAACCAAAAATTATCCAAGTTAATATCTTCCATTTAACCGTTGTCTGAAATGTAGTTTATAGCATTTTCCAAAAAATGGACCAATGATGTCACCACTCCAAAATCCACACCAAACTGTCAACTTCCGTAGATGAATTGGCTTCTGGACAGTGGCGGGCGGGTTTTTCGATAAGCCTCCTCAGAAAAAATGATTTTTCGACCAAACTCGATGTACGGATTGTTTTGCAAAGTATTCCAACTCCTTTTATTCCGCGGAGGTATGAAGCTGCCTGATAGACAATATTTCATACAGAAAAAATTTATCAGTGTCAAAGTAGCAATTGATTAACTTCAGCATTTCAACACTTAAAAACTAGTTTCCTGCTGGCTCTTTATACTCTAGACTAATTTATTTTTTCAACTTTTTTTGTCCTCTTTCTGAAGCCGGTGCCCACGTAATTGAAAACTATATATTAAATCTTGTGTTCTTCATTAATTTGCATTTTTACGATTCCGTAATTCTAGCAATTATTAATAAAATTCAATAACATCTGCCAATTCTCCCATTCTTTTGTTATTCACTCATTTTTCATTAAAAAAATGTACAATTTTACTTACTCTGCTTGCTATCACTATGAAAATAAAGCAATAATATTGTGCGAAAAGGCCACAAACGCTACAATTTATTTATAAAATATTAAAAAAATTAAAACTTTTTGAACCGTAACGTTTCATAACAAGCCGGCCAAATAATACAACTTCTCGTTTAACATGCTTAAGTTGTAAGCGAGGTTGTAACGTGTAATACGCCAAGTGTTCGTATAATAACAAAGATCTGAATTGAAATTTATTTGTTTGGGTTGAGTTCGGTTAACTGAAGTTGTCAAATCAGATGCACTAAACACATAGACGACAGCAGACAGCAAGCAGCAATATGTCAAAAATAAAATGCATGTATTTAAATGAACACGATTATTTTAACGGCAGCACAGCAGCACGACTGCACAACAGCATTTGCTGCTGCTGCCAATTTAGGCTATTTTCTATTTTGACGGGCAGCACTAAACAAATATAGTGTTGCCATTATATATATAAAATGGAAAAATAAAAAAAACTTTTTTTTAATATTAAACATAAAAGAATATTACAAAAACACAATAAAGAAATAAATTTATGTGTTTTTATAGTTTTTCGTGATATTATTACATTTTTTATCAATAATTTTTATTCATCATAAAATATATATCCGGCATCCCTGAAATTTGTATTGCTAAAATACACATCAGCTGATTATTATGCTGTTGCTGTCTTCAAAATAATTATGAAGCTGACTTCAGAGCAGCATTTGAAGTTGGCAGCATTTGAAGCCGTGAAGTCGTGAAGTCTGCTGTCGTCTATGTGTTTAGAGCTAGATTAGTAACTTTTTTAAAACTGTTTGTTTTAGAGAAGAAGGAGAAGCATGCGCTAGTAGAACGGAACAACACCGTTTCCTTTGTTTGCCACACCATTACCAACAGCGTTCATATGGCTGCTAGTAATTAGAAATATAAACTATTTAACACTCTTTTGTATGAAGAAAGAAAGAATACAAGAAGTAAATGTTTATTGTATTTACAAAAATATATATTATTTTATATAAAATTGTATTATTATTAATTAATTTAAATTACTATGGTAATATTGCTATTGGAGTACCTCTGCCGTCCTTTGTGGACTGTAATTGCATGTGCGAACTACATGAGATTTTATTCCTTTCAAATTAAAGAAACATTTTAAATGGGTTTAACTCTAATATGAAAACGCCACTGCTTACGTATTTATATTTCCAGTAAAACCTCTTATTTTATGGCTAAAATATTTTGAAAATATTTCTAAATATAAAGTGCTTAGCAAATGTTTTAATATAAATTATTTTCATTTCAGAAACCGCTCCACCTCCATATCCAAATCAAAAGATGAATCAAATCGAAGGTAATTATACAATATGTATATAAAGTAACATTGCAATTTTAATTATATCATTCATCGCAGTAGTTGTATAGTAAATAGTTCCGTAATTAGATCTTTCATATTTTCATTCATCATATTTTCTTTCTGGGAATACAATAATTTACATTAAAGAATTACCGAACAAGAGCACATCCGTTAGAAAAGATTAGATAGAGCATATCATCTTCCTTTTAACAATTATAATATTTTTCGTGTGAGGAACTCTACTTTGGCGTCACTGTGTATTTCAGATTTGAAATTAGTTTGGAAATTTTTATAGCTTTTGAATTAGTTTTGTTTGATAAATTGATCATGAACAGAATCACGCCTTAGAAACTTGAAATTTATTTATAGTTATTCAAGAAAAACATGGTTTAAATTGAAACTTTCGTTTATTGTTGCAGCACATATGTATTTTGTAAAAAATTCCATTATGTCTAATAGCAAAATGGATGTCTTTGTGGTGCAGTTTGCGTGGCATGTGGAATCATTGTAAATTTTATTTACGCCAAATCTTAAGAAAATAACACATCAGTTCGTTTAATTTTCACACGATATCGAGGTGAAATCCAGATCTTCAGAATGGGAAGTTAGATATTGAATTCACTTCGTTTTGAAAAAAAAGTCGAGTTTTCATCAAATCTCCAGGTCTTGAGATCCTACGAAGCTATTCTTTTTTAATAATTTCAAAAACTCTGGTCAAGTCGACTCTATAAATTTTGTAGTTTTTCGGAACATGCAAAACACGAAATTTTGGAATAAGTACAAGAAATATCATTATCGAATAGTTTCGAAAACAGTGTTTTTCTAAATAATTTTGTCAAATTGGTTGGTGTCTTTTAAATTTCGTCGCATTTTCGTGCATTTAAAAATACATACGACGAATGCCGCTAATTCAATAAAAATTGGTTTATTCGAAAACTATGTCCCTCAAATATATTTTCTTAACTGCTTAAAGTTAATTACCATAAATTTTATTCAAATCGGTTAATTGGTTATATACTTGTCGGAAACTTTCGAAAATTATTTTTTAAATACCGCGAAAGTTCTTAATGTTAATGGGAAGTTCTTGGAATAACCATCAGTAATTTTTATTTATTTTTTTTTTTAATTTATATAAATCATTATTCTTATTTTTGTTATTTATTTTTATAGCTGCTTTGAAATGGCTTTCAACTCAATTTAAAAAAATATTTGATTTCTTAGTTCAATTTCTGTTAAAACTATCATAATGGAAATTTATATTATTATTATTTATTATTTGAACTGAACCATATACAAGTGTGTACATACATACATACATATTTTTTGTTAAAGTAAATAATCAACTAAACAAATTCAATATTTAATTAATGAGGTGAAGTGAATTCCACCTTTAGACGAACGTGTAAATATTCTGTACATTATGTGCTGTATAAATATTTGTTAAGCAGAAAAGAATACAAAAACCAAATATGAATTTATTATAATGTTTTGGGGAAGCGAAAATTTTGTGGCGCCGATATTTTCGAAAACCAACAAACAAATAACTATTTGGCGTCAGCGCCCACCTCTACGCTGCTCCCCATACAGTTCTGGTGGTAGAGCTGGCGCTGGCTTTGCTGTTGATGTTTTAATTCAATTTCTTTATTCTTTTTTATTGCCGTTTTTGCCCTAATTCTTTGCACATACCACCAGCACATACATACATATGTGGCGATGAAGCAAATGTGTATAAGTTTTGGTGGCGCCGCATTTATTATTCGCAAAAGAAGAAAAAAAATTAAAACCAAATATTATACATTCAAATAAGAAAAAAATCTTTTTTTTCTGGGAATAAAAATATTATTAACTCATTATTGTTTAATTAAGTTTTTTAATGCATTTGCACGCCCTTCACACCAGACATTTTATTGTTGTAAATGAAATTAATAACATTGTTCACAATAAAGCAACAAATTGTTGCAGAAATTTCTCACAGACGGTGCGAGCGCACGTCATTAATTTTATTAATTTTACAGCGCCCAAGTTGTACATTTACCAAATGGATGTGTTAACATTTAATATAAATTGATTGCCTCAGACATTTAAAGCATTTACAATAATTTATGTCCTTCCCAATTTGTGGCAATAAAAATAATGACGCCTCCAGGCAAAACTATAATACTCAACTTGACGCTTCTCTTATTTCCGTCTGGATATGTCACACTTCCGAATACCGTATGTAAGCATTAATAACTTTAGTTTGGAGTTTTAAAAAAAGTTTTTTGAACTTCTCGACATCAAAAGTGAGAAATTACTGATTTCATATCAGTTTTTGAAAATACAGTTCCTATCGGATTTTCGAGTTTTGAGGTCTTGGTAGCTATTCCTACGATGACGTACGTAGGTTTACATGCATGTTGGTGTGTTTGTGTGTGCTTTTTCTATTTCATATACTGGTATTGTGAAATCATCATAAATACCAGCGGCCTGACAGCTGCAACACATTCTGTCCTTCAAGCTGGGTGGTACGGTCATCTAAGCCTTACTGTGCTCCCTTTAGGGCTCTATAAAGTTACAAGAGAACTAATCTCACAAAGCTTGCAATATGCGTTGTTTTCTACTCTAATCTAAGTGTCTAACTGCTGTTCTAGATTCGTTTTTTACCGCATTAACTCCTGGAGAGATGAAAAAACACATGTCCATTAAGAAATTCGGTTGTGTAGTAACCCCAGTCCCAGTCTTTCCTTTCCATTCAAAACCCAATGTCAGGAATCAGCATATTTGTCTATATATCCTTAATGGTGGTGGTGCACCATTCCCTTTGCTAGATTCCCATAATCTCTATTCTGGCTGTTACTCCTCATATAAACGAGTTCATATACCATCGCTCATAATTCTTCTGGAAACATGTTAACCATTACAAGCGCAGCCTCGTCCGACACAGTAACATATACACAGCATTGACTGAGAGCTGCCAGTCTGAATACCGAAATCAGTCTATCTATCACAGCATGATCTGAATCCCATTGGATGTATTTGTATATAAATCTGTCATAAGTCGTTCAACTAGCCGGAATAAAATTTACAGCACTCTGAAGATTTTAACATCACTTGAGTTAGACTTTGGAACTTTTAGAAAAATTTTATATTTTAAATGAATTTTAAGCTACAGCTTCGACCGAATCCAATATTTAATCAGCTATCGACTTTTAAAATAAACAACATCAATTCCCGAAAACTTCGTTAAAATCAATATATAGGTTTTTATTTTCAAATTAACGCTTTTTCGACCCAAATTCAAACTTTTTCAAATCAAACTAAATTTTTTCGAAGTAATTTCAATTTTATTCAAAACAAATTAAAAAATTAAATTAATTTTTTTTAATTAAACGCAAAATACTTAAAAAAATAATTTTTATTTATACAAAATTAAATTTGGAATAAGCTTCAATCGCTTGCTATATAAAATTTTCAATGTAGCGATTCTCCAGCTGCAAATACTTTATTGCAGTATTAATTTGAGAATAAAAACCTATATACGTTCGAGATACGAGTACATATATATGTATGTAGTTACTGAACATTTTCGATAAAAATATTTTTAAATAATTCCAAAAATTCTAATTAAATAGAGTTTATATATTCCGTACTCTTTTTAAATTTGGAAAACTACTTCGAAAGCCGCATCGGAAATTTTCGAAATTATTGAGCCACACCCGATCCAGAAAACTCAAATTTATGTTCACAATCTCGTGTGTAATCAAACAAAAAAAAATTAAAATTCCACCCTATGGGAAATGCATAGTGAAATCCTTATTTAAATGGACTTTTAAAGATCTATTTTATTTTGGTGAATAGGCTTTAAGAACATTTTTTTCCTTAGGTTAGGTTAGGTTAGGTTCATTGGAGGGGTGTGATAGCCCATGTCATACGACATACACTTAAGCCAGTGAGAAGGCTTGTTGTGCGCTCCCTTTAATTATCAGACACAAACTGCCAGAGTTCTGCGGCAGGTTTCGAACCTGGGACCTTCGCACTACGAGTCTAGTACACTACCTAGTAGTCTACGAAGGTCAGTATTTTTTCCTTAAATATCAGACATCTGCTGCAGGATAGAAACTATGTATGAACTATTTTTTAATACGTTTATTTAAATTTAATATATTTTTTACATAAATTAAGGTGGTTGTTTGACTAAATATTAAATGATTAAATTCATAAATTTATTTAAACAATTTATTATTTATTGATGGCTTAGCTGAGTAATAGGCTGAATTTCATTGAATAATAATATTGTTATATAGTAAATCGATTTATGTCTTAGATAACTTAATTGTAAAAAATTATAGTGATACAAATTGCAAAAAGATAAATAGAAAGGTCTGTTAAGCGTAAGGGAAAGCTCTGGCGTTTATTTAATTCCTATGGCACCCAAACTGTCGGTTTAAACACAAAAACAAGCCTTTTAACGGGATTCTAGTGTCAGAATTCTGGCCAAAAATTGCATGTGTTCAAAAACGGACAAAACTTTCCCTTAGACGACAACCTTATAGTTAGACTTAGACGCTATTAGCTTTATTCCAATAAAGCAATATTAAAAATGTTCTATTTGCTTGTTTCTTTTAAGGCGTAAACTCACAGAACGGAATAAATTCCGTATCTTTTGGAAGTACGGATCCAGACAACATTCGACAAAACTATACCGATCTACGAGTACGAGTTACCGAATCACTAACCACTGACGGCGAAGGTAATTTATTATTTATTTATTTATTTTTTATTTATTTTTTATATAACAACTTGAAAGGAGATACGAGTGTTTTTTTTTTAAATAAAATTGAATAAATTATAATTAATATATAAGGCTTTTTGCCAAACGTTTCATCAGCCGCTTGATACCTAAAAATTTCTATTACGAGTAAATTATTTATTTTTATATAATTTTTTTCTTTAATTAAATACATTTAAGAATGTTCCTGTCTTTTGGAATGCATTTGGCGTAATAAAAAGTATTTAGATTTCGTGAATTGAATGAATAACATTTAATTCAATGTTTCGAATCGATTCAGCTGCTTGTCTAATTGATCTGTATCGGTTTCTCTTTCTGCAAAGTCAGTTTTGCTGGTTCTGTCAAGAACAAACAATACTCGTAGTTGTTGTTAATTTTGCTTTTTTGTTACAGCTTAAGCGCCGCATACAAATGAACCAAAAGCTGTTGTTCATTCGTTGTCAAGAAAAAATGTCAAGATTAAGATTTGTTCATTGTTTTGTTTTATTCTTAATAATATTTATTTTATTGTCGATGGCTATATGGATGAATTGCGGTGTTTGTTGCTATTTGATTTAATGTACATAATATTCCTATTCAAGCCGAAATAACTATGCGCACGTTAAACATTGTTGCATTTGTTGGCTTGCGGGTCTCGACATAAAAGCCATTAACAGCAGAGAGTACTTGACTTGACTTTTAATCAATTGAAATTTCTGTACAAATATAATTCAGCGCTATTGCCATTTTATTTATTACACACTTTCATACTTATTTTTTATTTTTTTTATAAAATTTTTTTCTTAAATCACATACCAATAGCGTTTGCTTTCGCTCCAATCCTCCAAATGTGTTTTTGAATAGAGAAAACAGACAGAGCAACTGCCAACTATATGTTGGCAGGTTCAAGGATATATTTATTTACATCTTTTGATAATTTTCTTAAGTATCGAAGTCTTATAAATTAATAATTATAAAAAACCTAAATTTTCACATGTTTGGTTAAAATTTATAAAAAAAAAATTTGCATCTATACATGTATGTATGTATGTGTATGTATTGGCAATGTAACGAATGTCAGTTTTCAGATATTCGCACATACGAATATCTGAGTCAATATTTTCAAATACGAATATTAAATTTGAGATCTAGAACTCTATATAATCTATGGCTCGATATCTATATATATAAAAATAAGTCCGTATATGTACGTCGCCGAACTACTCATAAACGCGTCGAGCGATTTCAACCAAACTTATACACTACGTAGGCAGTGGCCCATATATGGTTTATATGAAGTTTGGATAAAATCCGATAACGCATGTGTGTGCGGTGCGTATGTGAAGTGAGTGTGTTTTTGGGAACAAAACCAACTTTATTAAAAACAAGTGTGTTTCTTTTCTTATTTTGTTTTGCCGTGCGAAGCAGGCAACGGGCCCGCTAGTATGTATATATAATATCGATATGAAATATTTTAAAATTTAAAAAAATTTTCTTTCGTCAATATTCTTGTTCGTATACATTTTAATTGTAAAAATTATCAAACAATTCTAATGGAGCGTCATTCGATAAGTTTAAAAAACGGCACAAAATGCAAATTTCAATCATAAAGTTACTGAATTATTATTACCGGGAACACAACTAATAACAATAAATTAAAAAATATATGTATATTACACAGCTATATTTAACATTATTAAGACAGCGACAGTAAATCACTTTGTTGTCGTTCATAATCGACACCATTTGTGGGCAAATTTTGCACTCCCACTAAATGCGCTTGAAATGACAGCGATTTGTATTGGAAGATTTAAGTTAAAAATAAAATCTTTTACAGAAAATTATTACAAAACAATATTTTTGTGCCATTTTATTAGATTCTTCTTTAAGTTTATGTATTTTTTGGAATGAAAATATTCTAGAAATATTCGCATGAATTTAGCGAATACCAACACGAATCCGCATGTCATGAAATAAGCGAATATTCGAGAATGCCAGTACAAATATTCGTTACATCAGTAGTTTGGATGCAAAAGATAATCTGTATATTCCTTTGTACTTTATAGAAAGCCAAACGGTGAAACCGAACGTTTTGACACTTCGACGAAATACTGACGATCGAAAAATTTAAATAGGGAAATATATTTTTTGAATGAAGCGTTGAAGCGTGGGAGGAGGATACGAATGTTGGAATCTCCGAAAAATGAAAATTTTTCATCCTACACTTAAATTTCCATGTCTCTAAGTAGTAAAACTTAAAACGTCCTTGAGCACATACTTACTTTTCAATTTTTCTTGTTGTGGCCTTAGTTGTTCATATGCCGACATTTTATGGTTCGCTATATCAAATTGTCAGTGAACACTTTAAGCACAATAAAAAATATTATAATAAATTTCAATATTAAGTAAGCACATACCTTTATTAAAATTATTATACGGAACATTTTATAAAATAATTATTTAAATTTTTGTTTGTTATTAGTTGTAGGCTAAGCTGCATTTCATTGGCGCTATCCAAATCATCCGTACACTTAAGCTAAATCATGATTGAGATCTTTTTATTCATAAAGAAAAGTTTTGTACCCCTATAATTTTTTTCAACACTGTGTGTATATGCGGGACCAATCGACAAATTTCTAAGAATGAAAATCTTATTATAAATGGTTATGCTTTGAAGAAAATAATAGATAACCCAATCTGTTTAAAGATTTTGCAATTTGTTTCTCTTTTCCAAAATACTTAACGTTTTCTACTCCTTGAAGGAAAATAATTTTTTTATCATTCATGAGTAAATTCAATTTATTTAGAAATAGTGTGTAATAGTTTAAGAGATTAAAACTTTCTAAATTAGAACCTCAAACTGATTTCTTCGCCAACGAAAAATTGTTTTCGTGGAATTTACATAGGTTCAAAATCCCAAAGAAATCAGAAGAAATTGAAACCGATTTCGCAAAAATTCTTTACATGTCCGATTGTTTATTTTTTTTTTACAATACGAGCAGTCAGCTGTTCAGAGGTGCCACTTGCTTGTATTTGGTACCAGATTGTATGCAATTTTTTTCTAAATTTTACTAGTCACCCAGTTAAACTCAAAAGATGGTTAATTTTTTACTATAAGGACAAAATAATTGTCCTTATTATGATTGTCGACGTCAACGTCACACTAAGTCGACATCAATATATATAATAATAATATCGTTATGGAGAACTGTTAAATATTATTGATAGGATATTACTACTACTATGGCTTATAAAATATCAATATTAGTTGATTATTGCCTACTATTGACTTGATGTGACGTCGACGCGACAATCATAATAAGAGGGATTATGTTTTTAATTTAAAGCTACTTATTTGTAAAACAAACTGAATTTTATGTGTGACCATGATTATTACTCCTTTTATACAAAACTTTTTAGCAATTATAGTCAGCAAGACATAAGATAAAAAAAAAATATATTATTTTTTATGGAAGGTACATATCTTTCTCTCTACTTCTTTTACATATTGATCAAAATGTTACTACGTTTGAAGTACTCCAATGTTGAAAAATCCCATTATTATGGTGAGGAAAAATCGCAAAACATAAAAAATGCAGACGAGTATGGTAAAGCCTTCTTATTACTGAAATAGAAAACTAAGAGAAAAAATTACTTAATGCCGTAATTAACAATCCTACATAATCATTCACAGAAAATCTGATGGCAAAATCTGTTGTAGCACATAAAAAGATTCCATAACATATGTTTCAATTAAATTGTACTCATTTTAATATTTTTGGCGATATTAAGGTGAGCAGTGAAAAATATTGACCGGTTGCCTTTAAATAAATGAAGCAAACATTGCAGTTTTATTATCAAAATGTAACTCTGAGAGCATGATCATTTTATGAAGATTTTCATAAAATTAATTAAAGTGGACAGACCTGTCAAAAGATCTGTCAAACATTTTCATTAGTATAATCTTATCTTACTTTTTAGGCACACATGATTCTTTTGGCAGATCGGATGACTAGATCTTATAGTTAATCGCTCCTTTAGTGCAATACAGTCATATCTCAAAAATTTAAATTTGATGAAAAAGTATTCCTCAATATAATTTTTATATGTGAAGGAAAAATCTGAATCATATCTGAAAGAAAGTGTCGATATGAAAGGTAATATTTAAAAGCTTAATCGCATTTGGCCAACTTCGATTTCCTTGAGAATTCGTTAAAAAAAAACAGAAATCATGAACATTTGGAAGAAAAATTGTAAAGAACAAAAAGCCTAAAACGGTCCAAAACCCCAAAAAACAATTTGTTTGAAAATATCTCGATATAATATCAAAAAACTCACACAACATACGGCCATTATAGTCGAATATACCACATTTACATAATTTGCTTTATATTAATAAGAAATAAGAAACACTTGAAAAATCGGACTTTTTGTACCATTAACCTGGTAACCATGACTATCTTTAGACTCCATACACACCCATCCAAACAATTGGAAAGCCTGGGAGACGAAAACAAAACTTAACCTGCAAGAACAACATTACAAATATTTATGTATCTGTGTGAGTATGCTTGGAATAGATGTTAGTGTATGTGTATGAATGTATGGATGTGTGTGAATGCTTGGGTTTGTGTGGAAGGAAGGCAGCTCGCCGCGACAGCAGCAATAAGTTTCGGCTCACTTGTTTGTTTGCTTGTTTTTTTTTATTTATTCAATGTTTTCGTCGTTTATCTTACGAATTTGTCGGCGTCAGCCCCACACAATAAATATTGATGGCGGGGTTTCAAAGGGGAAACTTTGAGGCTAGTAGTCATGTTTTCTTAGGCGCCAGGTTTCCGCGTCAAATCGTCACTTTCTACAATATATTGATGAGATTTTAACTTTTCAGCGATTGTGAGTGCGCGATTTTTTAATGTTTTTATTAATTCTTTTATTATATATACATATATATTTTTTTAATTTCAACCGAATATTAAGTGCACGTAAAGTAAAGTGTGCTTATAACACAACCCTATTTTCGGCGTGTGTAAGTTTAAATAAATGAATGAATTAATGTGTAGGTAGATGTTTAAATGATTGAATCCATTGCTACCACTTTTGTCAGTACAAGCAATTAACATCAAGGCAATATGTCAGTTAACAACCAACAACAGCATCAACGACAAGGGTTAGCAGCAGCAACATTGAATGAGATTTTTTAGTGACGTTATTGTATTTCGTTGTTGCTGCTCGTGTTACAGATAATGAAGGGATATAGAGAGCAACTTTTGCTGCCGCATGTATGTGTAAAATATCTTTTAAATCATTTTGTCAGGTCACTCTTGCTGATGAAACCTTTCTAGCTACCGGTTCGTTAAAAGTGTCTTTTCGTTAACAATTTGTTATTGTAAGTAGCGATTCAATCATTTTATTTGTTGTATTGAATGGTCAAGATGGAGGTTTTCTTATCACTTACATGTACATATGTACATGTGCATATAATATTCTATTTAATTCAAATTGTTTTTTCTTTTGAAGATGATCTCAACAATTCGATCATGTTTTAAAAATACTTAAGTATACGAGTAGATTTATTGCGATTATCAAATTTTCATTTACTATTAGCAAGATGTGGATAGATGATCAGTTTTTCGACGATGCTTAATATGTTCCTGCCACACTGTGGCATATTTTGCGAAAAGCTAAAAACTTATAAGAAAGTTAACGTTTGAGCAACTCCTAACTCATGGAATAGGGTGATTCAAAAGGAGTTTCAATATTTTAGTATTTGCGTGAAAAATTCGACAAAATGTTGGCATTTTTTTCATTTGAAAATAGGTTAATTTTTAGGTAAATTTTTCCTAAGACTATGTGCATTGGCCACATTGCAACCCACATCAATTTTGAACACTAACTATTATAGTTACCCAGATTACCCAGATAAACGATAGTAACGTATCACTGTGCAAGTGGGCCTTCAATTGTGAACTCAAAATCAATGCATGTCGAAAAGTACATGTCTTACTAAGTTTTCATTCCGCTCTAGTATGGTAATAAGAATTTTTTAGATCGCTATCGTGCCCAGTGTAAGATCAAAGTAACGAATCTGAAAAAAAATGTTTTGTATTTTGGATAGTTGGACTCATGGACTCATTTTTTTTTTTTTTTTTTTTTTTTTTTTTGAAGGAGTTTAAAGATCAAAAGCATTTCGTTATTTTACACGTATGAATTCTTAAATTGCTTAGGAGCCCCAGATCTAGGGACCATACATATATTTCACATAAAAAGTGAAATAATGTGTTCTCACAAAATCTTCTTTCGGTGTTTAAACATTTATTAAACCTTTACAAACATACTTATACACAGAGAAAAAAATGTTTGGTCACGATCTCATTTTTTATAAAAAAAAATAATAATAATTTTTTGATAAAAAAAATAAAGATTTGTTCATTAGCAAATTGAACTTTAGCTTAAGGGTCTCAAAAATTACTCTACAAATCGTGATTAAATTCTTCATTAAGTTGAGAAATAAAAAATTCTTTTGACTGTAATGCCGCAAAAAAGGCTAATAAAATATACAATTCATTCTGAATTGTTTTTTGTTATAAATTATTTAAATTTTTAGCGGCTAAGTATGTGTTTTTTTAATATTGTTTATCTATGAGTTTGTACGTCAATGTGTGTGTATATTAAATAATGAATAAAGACAAATAAATATTTTTGTTATTTGCAAATAATTTGCTTAAATTATACTGGCGCCATGCATATTTATAACTATAATACTTTTGTGCAGTATTAAAAAATATATGTACATACATATATAGAAATGAATAAAATGCAAACTAAACAAAGCATTAAAATTTTATTTTAATATTAAAAAAAAAAATAATATTAACTGCCTGTTTTTATAAATTGAAAAGAAAATTTGCTTTGAAGATTTCTTAAGAAAACAAAAAACCAATTTATGTTTTTTTATTGTTGTTTGCAATATTAATATTCGAACGAAATGTTTTTTTTAAATTTATGAAAAAAAGAGAAAGTAAATTTTAAAAAGTAACTGAAGGCATTCTATATAAATCTGTAGATATTTCTGTGCCAATAAAGCAAAAGCGTCTAAGTCTGATTTTATAGTTCTACAGGAGAACATTTTTAAATTTTAGGTTGACTTTTAAAAACGAATTCGCTTTTTAACGCAGGGTATTTATTAACAGGTGGTACGAAAGTAATGTCATAAATTGAACTGGCTGTCATTTTGTTACAAATGAGAAAAAAAATCTCTATTGTCATATAAAGTTTATTCTTGAGGTGTGTATCCACTCAATGGCTTGTTGACAACTAATTATCTGTATATCTACATCAGAAACATCAGATTCGAAAATGGCAGTGAATTCAATTAGGACATTACTTTTGCGCCACCTTATATAACATATACGCTCTGTAGCCTCTTATATTAGGAACTTATTATTATTTTACATTTCATAAACTAAGAAATGCAATTTCATGATTTATTGTTGAATATTAAATCGTACATAAAAAAAGCTGAATTTCATTACATTGTAACTTTTTTAAAAAATCGGGCAAAATTTGTAAAATTTTGCTGAGGGGTACTTTTGAAGTGGTAAAACGCAATGATGTAATAATTCGTTTTGAGCTTAAGTCGTCTGAAGCCTCAGTGCCACAGATCTAAAAAATATATATATATATATAATAACATTAATAATGATAACAAAAATTATCGGATCTCCTTTGTCTTGGATATATTTATTTTGATACCAATTGTTATTGAAGCATATGCCATCTCATTAACTTACTCTGCGTGTAACATAATCTGTGTGGGAGGTCGCATTTGTCATCTACGTAGTCTAATGATTCAAAGCCGTCGTGAGGCCTAGTTGGATTTCTCAGAATTTATTTTGAGTTGCACGTTTTGTAAATCTCATCAATAACGATCAGCAGCAGTAGAAGCGATGAAAGTAAATTTTGACGTAACAATAATAAAATAATAGTAATAATAAAATATTAATAAAAATAATGAAATAACAACAAAATAGTAATAATAATAATTATTATTATTATTATAAAAAGAAGAAAATAATAATAATAATAAATGGGAATAAAATAGGAATAATAATAGTAATAATAAAATAATAACATTAAAGTAATAATAATAATAAAATAAGAGTAATAATAAAACAAGCGTAATAATAAAATAAGAATAATTATAAAACAACCCGATAGTAATTAGATAATAGTAGTAATAAAGTAATAATAATAGTAAAAATAGTATAAGTAATAATAATAAAATATTAATAATAACGATTGCAGTAATAATAATTGCGGAAATAAAAAATATAATGAAATTCTCGTATTCCTCTTTCAGTGAATGCCAGTGCAATTAGTAATGATGTTTGAACAAAATCTGCCAAAGCACTTATCCTCCAGAGGTGCGTGGCGGCAGGAAAATAATATAATTTCCTTGACTGTTTCTTATACTGATTGAAAATACACAAAAAAAATAAACATCTCATTCTCTAATGAAATCGATGTGTAATAAAAAAGCGCGAAAATGTAAAGAAAATCATTTGATATGCTTAAATAGGAACTGAACTAAAAACTAATTTATCGTGACTGAAGTTGAGTTTAAAATAATTATAATTTGTTTGTCACAGTCATATGTACATGTTTGAAGAAACATAAAGTTGATACATACTTGAGAAGCTTCTTATTGTGGCTTCTTGAAACTGAAAAAAATCTTTAAAATTTAAAAACGTTTTGATTCTCTTTTGTATTTATTTATTTATTTTCTTTTTGCCAAGACGTATTTAAATATCAAATATTGTTCTGTTTAATTTTATTTACAATGACTTAAATGTTGTCGTCTGTGTTTCGACTCCAAATGATGGGAATGATCAAATTTAGATTTTTTAACATAAATTACAAAAAAAAAATATCCATTTAAATACTTTGTTGTTTCGAAATGACTAGAGTTAATCTTAAGTGATTAGTATTTTAATATTTTTTTTTATTTTTTCAAAATATATATTTTTCTCTTTGTAAAGGTGCGCCACGGTCTTGAAATATTTTGCTTTTTGTTTCTTGTCACTTTTGTTTTTGCATTTTGTGTGTGTCGTTCACTCATTGCACAATAAAGACTATAAACAATAAAAAATTTTAGATTGACGCCAGTTGATTTGAAATTCTTTTTTATACATTCTATTGCCATTGTTAACTATTTATTTTATTACGAACGGATCTTTTTGATTATGTGCAGACAACGCACAATATTCTAACAGAAATCCGAAATTCTGACATCAACATCTACAACAATATCGTTAAAATGTTTGCTTTTAATTTTAAATTTTTACTCAGTTTTATTTAGAAATTATAAATTTTATAGTTAAGTAATTAAATACACATTTGGAAAGAGTTCAAGGAGATTTCCTTTTCTAATTGCTTCGATAAAATTTTTACTATTAGAAATAAAATTTTAATTTACTATGAATGCGGATTGAATCAAGTCTGCATATAGTATACATTCTTATATACATGAAGACATATTTCTATAAGTCTAGACACAAACCACTCATAATTACAGTGTTAATTAGTTAATATAGTGGTGTGGAGCATAAAAAAACCTAAGAGTGTGCGTGAAAATTGGTCTTATTCAATAACAGAACTAGACATAAGAACACAAATGTGATTTTTATTTTACTTTAACTGCATTAATCATATACATCCAATGTTAACATGGCATCAGAACTTGAACACTAAGGTTTTTGTCTAAGTTGTCAACCTCTGAATTTATCTTCACTCACATTTCTTGAATTTATGTATGTATTAGACAAATTTTCCTACTGTGAGTCTGATTTTCAATTTTTCATCTCTTTCTCGATCAAAATATCATTTCATTACAACACAAAAATTTTATCAATACAACAGAATACACCTATCCCACGATTTGCAAGATATTGAAAAAATTTCATTTCTACTTTTATCGATTTGTTCTCTTTCCGTCTAAGTAGTTTTATATATAAATTTATAAAATTTCTCCAAGTCTCTTTATTGCTCAATATCTATTAGTACAATATCTATTAGTAAATATGAACTTTTTTTTAAATCTCAGAATATAAATATTTACTCAGGTTACAGCGGACTACGCCGATAACGAACTTAATTGCCCACTCCCATTTATTTCGTTATAACCGAATTGTATATGATTTTCCATACAGAAATATATCAATAAATTAAGGTATACAAGTACAAGTAAATAAAAATTTTAAAATTTCTGAAGGAAAAACGGTTGTCAATATTCTCCTTACAAAGCTAAACTGAAGTTATACCAAAAATTGTCGATATGAAATCTAGCGTCTTAAAAATTTTAACCGCATTGTGCCAAGTTCGATTCTTATGTTGCATTCAAAAGCGATTTGCATATCTGAATCATTTTTCAAATTCGACTATTAAATAGTAGTTCACAGAAAAAACTAAATTTTGTTGTTAGTAACGATATTCTTTACATCAGTAAATATTTTGTGTGAATGCGGGGCCTACAAAGAATTTTGTAAATTCAAATAATTTTTTTAGAAATTGAAATGAAAATATTTTATTAAAAAAAAATCAATTAATAATTATCAGGGGAGGGAAAAAAGTTTCATTGAAATTTAAATTTTCTTCACACAAAATGTTTGTTTGAAATTTTGCAAAATTATGACAAGTACTATTATTATTATTCCGCCAAGTACGAAGTGCATGCATCAAGGAAACGTTGAATTGTTAATTTTATGTCCAATTTTCAAATTTTTTGTTTTAGTTTTAATTTTTGCAGCCGGCAGTAGTTTCAATATTATTCTACATATACTTACATACATATATTCTTAACAATAATGGCTAGTTTTGACTTCGTATTCAAGTACGTATTTATCTAATTTTTATTTAAATTTAAAACAAACATATTTAAGTACAGTTCCAGTTTATCAGTAATAAATTAATGCCCTGATTATGATTTACAACACTTAAGTGTTCTGTTGTTTCGCCTACCACACAACATTAATTTATTTTTTGATTATGGTTTACAACATCTAGGTGTTGTTTATGTCACAGAGTTGCATTTTATTTGTAGTACATATTTCCGCAAAAAAACATGCCTACATGCCAAAAACTGTTAAAGAAAAATTAAAGAAGCATACATTTTGTTAGAAATAAATAAAAGGACAAAAAAGGCACACAAATGGCATGTTTCCGCAAAAGAATTCGAGACAGTTCAAATCCATTGGAACTGCCATATATAGAACAAGTATGTATAATTTTTATAAAACCAAAAGTTATTACAATATGTTAATAACAATAACATACTTTATATTTTTATAAAAATTTTCCGAATAAACAAGGATGGTTTTTTTTTTGTTTTGATACAAAAACTGAGCACTTTTCAAAAAACTAATTCTGCCATTCTTTAATATTTCTAATTGGTTGTCTCAAGCCATTTAATTCTTCAGTAAAATGATCGCATTGTCCTTGAGCTATATTTTGTTATATCCAAATGGCAGCTTGCCTCGGCCAACATCTGGATTAATTTTCATCAGCTCAACCAGCTTTGCCATTTGTTTTTTATTTGTAATTTTGCTGAGAAATATTTATTTTATTATTTTATTTTATTTTTTCATATTTATTTTATTTTTATTTTTTATAGTTCTTTATGTTTTGCAAAACAAATTTTATATGCATACATATTTAAATTTTTTAAATCTATTTTCGATTTTCAACTTGTAATGTTAATAAAACAACACCTAATGAGCTGTTGTAGATTTTTGACAGTGCGAACAACACATACTGACACCAGTTGTAAACCATAATCGCCTTTTTGAAAATACAACATTAAAGTAACAACTGTTGTAAACCATAATTGCGGCACAAAACTCTTATTTAAGTGGTCTGAAAATATGGCAGCACTACAAAACTTCCAAAAAATCTTCCAGAGTTTTCCAAAAGCAGCTGTTTAATATAAACAAAGAAATATTGTAGAAGACGATTGTAATTTAAAGACAGAATTAAATTTATAAAATAAACACTTAAAAAATCCAAAAAGCTTGAATAAAACATTATTATAATTTTATATGCCATAAAACTACATATTAAAGCTAATTTTTCTGAAATATAAAAAATATCGATGACCGCGCGTTTGTGTGGCTGCCAAACAAAAACAATTCACCAGAATTATATGATCAATCTACATACATATTTATGTAAGTATGTACTTATGTAACTTAAATATTCTTTAAGCAACGTTGGCTATTTACATAAGTTCAATATACACACATATGTATACATATATGTACATACATACATAAAAAAGCTCTCAAGAACTGAGTTTCGTATTTAAGCAGAAGTTAAATTTAAATGTTATTTAAATTCAAAGTCAAAAACCGGCCATAAACTTGTATATAAAAAATTAATTTTTCTATTACTTACTACAATTATTCGAGATATTCTTTAAATAAACTATTTAAAAAGTTTCTTTTTTATTTGATGTGGGCTTAGTTGTCTACATGTTCGATATTTCGTTGGTTACCGCCAGTGAAATGTTGAACATATTGACTGGTAAATCCAAAACAAATAACTACATTTTTAAATTTATGTATTTTTCTTTTAAATTTGCAAACTTTAAAAACTTTTTTTTCAACTATAACATTACAAAGTTCTAATAGTCGTGGAAAAAATTCTCGTATGCAAATAGCATTTTACATTAGAGCATCTGTTACTTTTAGACTTTGACGTTGTTAGTGTTTCTTCTTAATGATTTGCTTTAGTTTCACGGTGTAGATATTTATACACATTAGGGGAGTTGTTTATTTTATGGGAATTTCTTTTCTATATGTTTCTTTACATCCAATTCGATGGATATTGATAATGCCAAATTAGAAAACGTTTCAGGTCAATCGTTGAAGATTAAGGAGTGTTTGTGCTTGTTTGTTTTTATTGGGGAAAAGTCATATTTTCACATAAAATCTGACATTAATTATTTATTATTATTAATTATAATTATTGTTATCTATTATTTATTATTATTATTATTAATACTATTAGTGAACTAGTATTATTATTATTATTATTTCAATGCTCATTATTCTCTTCAATGTTCATTGTTTTTGCAATATGTATTCGCATATTCGAATAAAGTTTCGAACTACTTGTAAGTTATGTTTCATAATGAACAATTTCTTTTAAAACTTTAGAGAGAAAAAAATATTAACATACAGATGTGTAAATGAAAGAACTTAACCTGATGCAAGGCTTAAAAAAATACACTTTCAGCAGATCCTTTTCATGTTTTAGAGTATATTTATATTTATACTTATACTAATTTTTTATTTTCGCCGACATCAACAAAGCAGGAGCTGTTGTTCTTGTCTGCTTGTAGTTGTTGTGTTTGTTCGCCTCAATATTTTGATTGATTTCTAATTAGCAATTTAAAAAGAAATCACCCTGCTTATATTTCTATAATTTCTTCTTTATTTTCTTTAACTTTGTTGGGCATGATCCTCAATCGATCGAATGGATAATTCTTTGTTTTTTTTTCTGTTAGCGGGTTCGATTGATTTTTTGCTAATGGTCACCCTAATATATATATATATATATATATATATATATATATATATATATATATATATATATATATATATATATATATATATATATATATATATATATATATATATATATATATATATATATATATATATATATATATATATATATATATATATATATATATATATATATATATATATATATATATATATATATATATATATATATATATATATATATATATATATATATATATATATATATATATATATATATATATATATATATATATATATATATATATATATACATATATATTAATATATATTTAAAGAACGAAAAAATTAGAAAAAATACTGATAAGAAATAAAGGTCTATCGTGTTATAATTAAGAAAGAATCTTCTTATACTTTTTATATAATTCTCTTTGAAAATAAGCTTGCATATGCATATACGCGTATACAGAATTAAAATATTTTGTGAAAGAATAAACAGATCAAGAATAAAAATTATTAAAACACATTTGAGATGTGTACATATGTATGGATGTGTGTCTGTTCCACAATGCAAACTTGCACACACGAGCGACTGAATATTGTCTTTTCTTACTAAATGTAAACAAGTATGTACGTATTTATGTGACAAGTATCTTTGCGTTTTATTCGATTAAAAATAATATTGTTGTGTTTTGAATCATATATCTTTCGAATAATCGAATATTCATATAAAAAATAAAGTTTTAGAAAAAAATCTCAGCAGAACTTTTGGTTGTACAAACTCTTATGCATATACAAGTTTGCATGCATATAAAGTACATATGTATGTAAATATATATACTAGTACATGTGTTTCTATTACTTAGAAACAATAAGGAAAATGTCAAAATTTCATGATATTCCAATTATGTCGTTACATTCGCAATTAGTTGTGAAAAAAAAAATGAAAGTCACTCTTAAGAAGTTACATTTGGTTTGGTCCTGAAAATCCATCAGTGCATTTTTTTAACTTTCTAAGTAATAGAGTAGGCAAAATAAACAACCAAATTATTTCTACAAAAGTTTAAAGAAAGCTTTGTTTTCTTTTTTGAAAATAAATTTTTTTTAGAAAAAAATTGCTTTTTTAAGCATATGAAAACAATACTTATGTTCAATTAACAGTTGATACAATTACTTGCACATAACAAAAAATAATTATTATTGGCAAATTTTTACCATATTTAATTTATATACTTACATACATAAAATTATTTTCTTTCCAAAAAAGAAAAAAAAACACATTTTTCTCAACATATTGAAGATGCCTTCCAAGCATCCTTCAATGATAAGCTTATGTTAAAATTATTGGAAATGATTCGACCGTATCCTAATCTCAGCATTTTTATAATTTTTATGAAATTCCATTTTTTTCTGGGTATATAAAAATTTCAAATACAATAAAATGAATTTTGTTTTGTATGACCCTAATCTAGATTTATGGTGCTGTTGGCTGTGTTAACGTCTTTTAGATGAATGGTCAAAGCCAGTTGGAATTTATTAATCAACAAAATTTTATGAGGTTTCGGTGCCGATGATGGTAGATGGATGCCACTGATTTGTTTTTGAAAATTATATTTTGGTTTCTTCAAAACTATGTAAGAGCTGTTTTACACACGTCAAGTTTTCTTGATCAAGTTTCAATTCATCTGGGAGAGCGATAGGGAGAGTATGTATTCCTTTCTTTATCTTTCTCCCAGCTGAATTGAAACTTGATCAAGAAAACTTGATGTGTGTGAAACAGCTCTAATTAATGTATTTTGGTATTCTAAGAGCTTTTTCACACACGTCAAGTTTTCTTGATCAAGTTTCAATTCATCTGAGAGAGCGATAGGGAGAGTATGTATTCCTTTCTTTATCTTTCTCCCAGCTGAATTGAAACTTGATCAAGAAAACTTGAAGTGTGTGAAACAACTCTAAGACTTATTGTGTCTCGTCTTCTCTGTTCTGTTCATAAAATATTGTGGATTGGCTAGTGATATATTGTCAATATAATAGCGATCTTCTTGTTTATTGCTCTGGTGCTTTCTAAATCTTCTGATAGTGCAATATATTTTTTTCTGTGATTTAATTCGAATATAAGTATGTACATACATACGTGTATGTCCGTCTAGACGTGAAATTTTCGTTTTTGCATTTCTTGAGTTTGTAGGGCGGAGGGGAATAAGGAATAGAAAATTACAATCTCTTAGGTTTTCTGATCTGCACTTTACACGCAATATAAATGTTGAATTTTATTGTGTGAACACGGCTACAAGTTCAAAATGAAATGATTTTAATTGCATAAATCGCTAATGTAGAAGGGATTTTAGAAACAATTTTTGTTTTTCGGAAAACTTTTCTTAGTCTTTTTAATCCTTCATTTAATTTTTGAGTTCTATAAGCATTTATTCGAATAGATTGCATAGATTATTCAATTCGTATAACTAAGAACCCTGTTGTGATTATTGTTCCAATTGCATTTTTCTCCTTTTGCATTATTCTCACTGTGTTTATTTTATTTTCTGCTTTTTTATTTTTTATTTTCTGTTATATTATACACACATTCATGTAATAACTATCGTGAGTTATTTGCATTAAGTACGATGATGATTGAAAAATAAAAAAATGATGAAACTGCAAACGACTATGGCTGCTTTTAGTTTTGGCGACACAAGTTCCGGCGCTAACTAATATGGCGCCTAATGTTATTATTATTGTCTTTTTACATATACATTCATACGTGCATGTGTGTGCGTGTGAATGTATTATTTTTCTTTTCTTTTAATGCTAATGCACTGAATAAAATTGCAATAGAAACACTTATATAGAATAGTCTAACCGGCTTAATTGGGTCGTGTTAATAAATTTTTTATGCAATTTTTTCTAATTCTTCTAGAAACATATGTATGTACATATATACAGATATAAAAACGAAAAAGAAAAACAATTAAGAAATGGAATTATGTATTCTAAAATAATTTTTGCAAATATGTATGGATGTACGTATGTTTATATGTATGCGTTTACATATGTATATGCATACATATATAGATAAGTATGTAAATACATACTTAGGTACATACTTTTATATACAACATACATTTTCATATTCACAAAAACACACATACATATGTAAGTACATTTGTATGTTGTTATGCGGATTTGTTTGTATAGAGGAAATTCCGAAACGTCAATTGTAAAGCAGTTAAACCAAGTGTTTTGAAAAATTGCGAAGCGTATAGTTCAGTTTTATTTTCTCAATTTTAGTAAAAATCGTGCTTAAAACTTTAAGTCCGAATAACTTTAACACCTGCTAATATTATCACGTTAATAAAGAAAATTGGTAATAACTGCCTACGTCCAGACATTTACTATGACAATTTATTTTAGAAAAAATGTCGAACGATAACGATATGATGCTGATATTTCGATATCATTTACTCAAAGTAATACAACCCAATCAAAATTTGTATTTTAATTATATTTTTATTCTCCTTTCCTTCACAAAATTTTAAAATCATTGTCGGCAGCATACGTCAAATCACTGTCCGATTTACTGTCTTCAAAATTGTTCAAGGCAGAAATTCAAACAATTGCATAATTGACTCTGTATTAGTAAAAAAGTGTACAAGTATAAATTTCATAATTTTTCTCTCTGTTCAATGGTTGTACCATCTTTCCAGAAAAATTATCGGGTATTGTAGGTAGACCCTAACAAAAACAAAATTTTTTTTTTTTTTTGTTTATTAATTTGCAAAAAAAGAAAAATTTAACAAAACTATAACAAACAATAGTTAATAATTATAAATATTTACAAATACACATAGTCCCTTTTCAGAGCTCTCAAGTATAATATATGTACAATAATTTTAAGTTTTAAATAGATTTTTGTTTTACATTTTTTTTACTTCAAATGAAGAATATATTTAGTTTTCTGTAATGAAAAATTTTCTTAAAAACATTACTTTAAAATTTAAATAAAAAAAATGGTCAATAAAAGTAAAAACAAGGAAGTGAAAGCAATAGAATATTGCTTATTCATTTAACCACCAAAATTTGTTGGTATTTTGCCTTTGGCAAGTATGTTTATCAGTATTAGAAATACTTTTTTCATATCTTAAGTTATTTTGTTCCCTACTGCAATCTACAGCTTTAATATTTGCCCTTCTAAAATTATGATAGAATATTGGGACTGCACTTTCGTTTTGGATGAATTTACTTTTATCGAGGTACAAAAATGCCTCTGGTGGTACAAACCCGATTTTCAGAGTATTTATTATATATTCTTCATTTGCGTAGTATGATGCCATAATGATGTTACAAAAAAAAAAATTCTCTAACTATGCCTATGGTTTTTTGGAGGCTACTATACTCCCTCATTTGAAATATTCTGTAGTGTTAGTTTACCTTGTACCTTTGTTTCTATCCTCTAGACCCCGGCTGGTTTATGATGAACTCATCAGTTTTTTATACCAATTACCGATGGAAATAAGTATAATACACTATTTGTTCATATATAATTTCAAAGTATGATGCGAGATAAAAATTTTATTATTTTTTTTTACGATGGCTGTCAGAACTATAATATCTGTGGTCTTGAAATTTATAATTTTTTTTTTACAAAAATTCACAATATTAAAAAAATTATAAATGTTTCAAAAATAACTCTGTATATTCCGAATAAATCTGAAACTATTGAACCTGCTGGAAAATTAATGCCAGATTTTTTGTTATTTTAGTAAACAAAATCAAACAATTTATTTACATATGTAAAGTATATTAAGTCCCCTTTCACACACATCAGGTTTTCTTGATCAAGTTTTTATTCAGCTGTGAGAATGATAGAGAACGTATGTACTACTTTCTCTATCTTTCTCACAGCTGAATTGAAACTTAATCAAGAAAACTTGATGTGTGTGAAACAGGACTAACAGACGCTTTCACAAAATACACTACGACGAAAACGCCGATAAATGGTAAATGATTCCAAATCTAATTTTTAAAAATATATAAGTATGTATATAAAATCAAGATTAAATGAAATAAAATGTCATCCATAGAAAGATTTTAAAAAGAAACGTTTTCGCACGATCTCGAGAATATTGAATAAATAATACACGTACATATTTCTGAATAATATACAAACTAATTTTAAAAATTAATTGTAATCATGTACATACGTAGTCCCAGAATTGGAGTTTTTGTGGAAAATCTATATTTTTCCTCTATTTTCGACAAGATATAATCTCGCTTATTCCAATTGTCGTCATCGTTGTCACATTAAGTCAACATTAAAAAAATGTAAGTTCTGTGCCCGATGTGAGCAACAATTGAGTGTTAATGATGACCACTTCCCATTTTTAAGCCTTTGGAATATTAACAGCTTATAAATAATATATGTATAATTGTTGTCGACATCGATCCTACAGTTGCCGAAATATTGGTGTTGACTTCGTGTGACGTCGACAACGACAAATAGAATAAGGGCGAATATTTATTATCAGATTAAATAAGAACTTTGCCAATCACATACATACATATGTACATACATATATACCTACATATACGCACACATACTTACATACATACATCATAACTAAAAAAAACTAGTTTAACAGAAAACTAGTTCAAAGTTTCTAATTTAAACACAACTCAATGGAAGAATAATAAAATAATAATCTTCCCTCAAGAAGTGAGTTGACAAAATATTTACATGCAAGAATTTTTTACATGAAAAAAACCATATTATTAGTTAAAAGCATGAATTTTTTGTGTTGTAACGTTGTTTCAGCAAATGGGCAAATCGTATGTACGATTATATACATACATACATATGTACATTCATACTTATAAAGTATAAATATTCAGTTTCATTTATTTTCTAAATTTATAATTTATGGATTAAAAAATTGACATGAATACAAAATCGGCATTTTCAAAGGCATCAATAAATCTCAAACTGCTTTAACAACTTTTTTTATATTTTAATTATTATCTCTTTTATTTTCACTTATGCTTTTTCTCTCTGTTTTTAGCTTTTAATTCTTGAACAATTGTTATAAATACGTTAGGGTTACCAGATTCGTATTTTCAGAAAAACGAGCCAAATTTAAAAAAAAATTTTATGGATTTCTTTTTATATCTTAAGTAAGATTTTGGATCTACACAAAATAAATAAACCGTGCTAGATGCGATAATAGACAGCAAATTTTCTAAATTATTTGTAAATTATTATAATTTGAAATCTATATTCGTTTCATTTAAAATATATTTTGAAAAAAATAACGGAATAATTTCTTTAAAAAAAAATATTGAAAATTGCACATTCAGTTGAAGAAGATGAAAACATGTGTTGAATAAGAAATATCATCGAAACTCAAAAGTGAAATCTTCAAATTTCTCAAAAGATCCCCAGTATTTGATGTGACTTCTGTAGACTGAAAGAAATATTTGGCTGTCCTTCTGTATAAGAAAGTTTTCACTAGAAAGAGTCGAATATCTAAGGTTGTTCTTTTGACAACAGGCCCAAACTAAAATTAAATGTACTTTAATTGAACTGTATTAATAACCAAATTAACAAGCTCAAGCTCAAATATTATTAGACTACATTAAAGAACCAAGTTTATTGTTTTACTAGTTGATACTATCTTAATTTAAAATTTAAATTAGTCAAATTTACGTCCCCTGTCTTTTCTAATCATGGAAAATAGAAAAAAAAAATAAACCTCAAATAGAGTCTGATGGGATTTGAACTAGAGCCCACCATAATTATGTTCATTTAGCTATAATTGCGCGTATAACTTGAAAGTTGTGTGCGAATTTTTAAAATTTCGTAAATATATTGACTAGTGTTAATGCGACAATCAAAATATAGTATACAAGTTACTTTCCATAGTTATTTCTAAAATTTAAACATTACAAAATCATAAAATACCAAGCGATGTCCAATGGCCTTATAAACCAGTACCACTGCTTAAATTATTTCAATAATTAAAAAAAAAACTGAAAATGCTTGAAGGGCTACAATCCTACGTTAAGAGGAACTTCTGGCAACCCTGATACATATGTACATACATATATAGGATGTTTCTTACTACGTTTATACGCACGTCTTATTTGCAAATAGAACTATTTGCAAATAACTAATTCACTGTTTATACGGGAAATTGCATACAGAACTTGTGTTATTGTTAGTGATGCCATGTGACGAAAATATGATTGTTTGGTAAGTAAAACACATAAAACGTTCATGAAGTGGCAACGTCTTACTTTTTATTTGCAAGTAGTGTCGTTATTCACGACTTGTTTAAGTGAGTTAATAAGTTACAATAAAAAAGCTATACGGCAACATTCTTCTTTTTTATTTGCAAATAAGACGTGCGTATAAACGTAGTATCTGTTACGTACATACATACTTACATGTTCATAAACTGAAACACTCAACAACTCAAAAATAATATTTAATTAAACAACAAACAAAATTCAACTTACACAGATAACAACAATAAAAAACTTCGATTATGATATTAAATATATTGTGCTAAAACACGTTCAAAAGATGAACTTTAATTTAAAGAAATCTAGAGTTAAAATTAAAAAATATTGAAATATAATTTAACGTATTTTTCGTTTTTTGAAAATCTTAATATATTTTAACTATTTCTCAAAACAATGAGCGGGATTATTTTGAACGGTAGAACATTATACAATTAATAAAACGGAAGTTGTTCTTAAGGAATGACATTTTCATTACTTCCAAAATATCCGTTAGTGAATTTATTCGATTTCCAAGGAAGTTAAATTGAGAACATCGTGATGAAATTTAAAAAAAGTAGTAATTTCTTTAGATTTGCATAAAAACAGTATTGTTCTTAATTTTTCAATTAAAACTATTACTTTCAAACAAACAACAAAAATTTAGACCATTGCACAATAGGTCAAATGACAGCTTTTTCTGTGCTAAATTGATAAAAATCAAAATGCCGGTTTACTATTGTGTTGTTGTTTTTTAATTGGAAATACTTCAAAACAAAGACGTGTGATATTTTTTTGCATTAAAAAAAAGCACCGTTACGCATTTGTACGTCAAAGTCAATCAATGCATTTTTTTCTACAAAAGTGCTAGAGTGTTCAATAGAGCAAGGTCAACTTTAAGTTTGTTTTTCTCGATTTGTGTTTATTATAATAATATTAATTTAAATAGAAAATAAAGAGACAGGTAAGTTCTACTGTTTTTAATTATATCTGCTTTATATTAATGTCGATATACTTGAAAAGAACTCATTAGACAACATTACTTTAAAAGGGTTCAGTTTTTTTTAACATTTACATTCCGTAAGCGTTGAAGAAGTGGATTAAATATAATGTAATGAGTTAATTTTGGTTTGTGACAAATTGCGATTATTTGCGTTTTCTGGGTTATGCCTTTTCCTGTAGGTAACCTCTGTTTCAAAAAAAAAAACTTGTTTGAAATATGGGGAAAAGAATGTAATAAGAAAGGCAAATTTGATGCGGTTTTCAAACACGTTGTTAACAAAATCAAATTTAATACTACTTCGGATGAAATTAATAAAAATATAAAGCAAACAATACATTTTTTGGCTTAAAATTGGCTCAAAGGTGGGAAAAATGTCGCAAAAAGATAAATGTCTTTAAGGATCAAAATCAAACGTGGCTGAATTCTGAATTACATTTTGTGATAAGTGATATTTCAAAAAAACCTACTTCTACCGGTGTTGGACGTCCAGCTATCCCATTCAGCGCAAAATCAGAATTTGGGAAAAGAACAGAAGCCGCAAATCTTTCAACTGCGAAACCCGATACTAACCTTCTCGTTTGTGCAGCAGCAACATCGGCTCGTAAACAAGGTGAGTTCCATTTGGCTGCAGTCCTGAAAGAAAGTATAAAAAGCCCGACAAGGCCATCAAAAATGCGAAAAATATGTAATCAAGATATCAAAAAACCAATTCCACTTTCTGCTGATGAGGCTTTAGCTTTTCTTCTTGAATACAATTTTTCAAAAGAACAATATAATGCAATACGCTACGAAAGCAAATCAAGAAACTGCGATATTTATCCAATTTAGAACAACAGCACACCGCAATCTGTAAGATTTTGTCGTCCCATTAAACTAGAGTACGTAAAGAAGACAAAAGAAGTTGTTCTAAAAGAAGAATAAGACTTAAAAAATGAAATTGACGCTTTGACTAACATTCGGATATCAATTGGTGATGGAAAATTCGTTGAAGTTTCATTTAAATTATTTTTAACACTAATTGATGGAAAAGTTTTGAGCATTATAACTGGAACGAAATCAAACCAGGCTTGTCCCATTTGTGCTGCTACACCTAAAGACTTCATGAAAATATTTGATTATAAAAGTGAGTGCCAAAGAGGAAAACTTAAAATTTGGACTTAGCACCCTTCATTGCTGGATAAGATTTTTCGAGTTTGTATTACATTTAGGTTATAAATGCAAATTACAAAAGTGGCAGATACGAGGAGATGATAAAGTAACTATCTTAAAAAGAAAAGAAAAAATACAAAACGATTTTTGGAGAAAGTTTGGACTTTGCGTGGACATGCCCAGAGTAGGTGTTTTGGTTCCACAAATGACGGAAACACTGCTCGTCGAGCCTTTACTGAGCATGATATTTTTTCTAAAATAACTGATGTTGACAATGATATAATATTTCGATTCAAAATCATTTTGATTTGCTTATCCTGCCAGTTTAAAATCGATTCAAATAAATTTGAAATATATTGCTTTGAAACGGCAAAACGTTTTCAGGAGTTATATTCCTGGTTGCCAATGACTGCCACGGTCCATAAAGTACTCATACACTCAAAACAAATAATAGAAAACAGCGCACTACCAATAGGTTTTCTTGGGGAAGAAGCTTCTGAATCGCAACACAAAATATACAAAGGCGATCGGTTGCATCACGCCCGCAAAAAAACAGCCGCACCAATAACCTGTTACATATATTTAATAGGGCTGTTGATACTTCAGATCCATTAATTTCCACAACATTTTTAACCAGACGCTCACAAAAGCGTAAACGTTCATCACTTCCACCTGAAGTTGTTGAGCTATTATGTTGCAGCGGGTCCATAGAAGAATGTCAGCTTAGCAACCAAGACGAAGAAATTGATGATATTGATGAAAGTGAGGAAGCCCTTTTTGATTTAAATTTACAAAATGAATTAGATTTAAGCAATTTCTAAATGTTATAATATAATAAAATAATCAACTCAATGTATTATGTTTGCTTTAATGGCTGAAAAAGGGTTAATTATTGGTCATTAATGGGTTAAATTTCATTTTTTTAAATAGGGTTAAACTTGCTTGTGGAATTCTTACAGGCTTTGGTTTGAATACCATGTTTTTGTAGTAGTTATTAATTTCGCACAGAAAAATTTCCATTAGTGCATTGGCAGGTTTTTATCCTTTCAAGACTTCTATTTCTAGTAGTAAATAACTTATTTATTTTTTAATATTATGAAATTATTTTCTTAAAAATATAATATATCTTCTTAGTAATATAGTTAAAGGCATTAAAAATGAGAATTTTGTGATGAAAAGCCTACGTTAAAATCATTCGGAAAAGGTCGAAATTTTGCCCTCTCTCTGCATTTCCATGAAGGAAGCTCCTTTTAACTATATCTCTCCCACGACTATTGCTCTCAGAGCAACTTCTTATATACTTATATTTATTAATTTAGTGCCATTAGTCTTTTATGGTCATGTGGCCGATTGAGGTGGTGAACGCGTTGAGAAGTTTCATAATGAAATAGTTAGTATTCCCAAGTTTGAGTTCAAGTTCAGTCGACAAAATTATCAATAAAATAATAAATTATGTGTGAACAAATATTAAGAGCTGTTTCACACACGTCAAGTTTTCTTAATCAAGTTTCTATTCAGCTGGAAGAGCGATAGGGAGAGTGTGTATTCATTTCTTTATCTTTTTCCCAGCTGAGTTGAAACTTGATCAAGAAAACTTGACGTGTTTCACACAGCTCTAAATTTTATAAGGAATGATTTTTCATATATATAGTACAATCTAAAACGCGCTGTGGGACGAATAGCACTTGTTTTTTTTTTATTACATCTTGAACACTACTTTAGATAAAATGAATAAGACGAGTCTAAAAATGAGAACATCTTGCAATGTTAAACATATTGTCTATGTTAAACTCATTGGAAAAGATCAAAATTTTCACTACTTCTGGATCACAGGTTGTGGATCTTATTAACTTCTTTGGATGTTATTTTTTACTGCAGAATATTGACAAACAAATATACAATTCCTTGTTAAAAATAAAAAAATAAACTTTTTAAACTTACCTCATATGGACCATTATCTACTGTTCACTGTATCAAGAAAAAATAATTAAAATGAATAATTGACTTGTTTTATTTATAATTTCTATAATTGTGTATTTCATATAAAAACAACAGTTTGTGGTTAAAAATTTAGCTTCGCTTTAACTAATGCATACGAAATTATCTTTTTTTCTCTGAAAGGTCGAAAATGTTTCATTACTTGCTTTAAAAAACGGTCCTAAGCGCTGACTGTTGAAAATGACAATGTTGAAGATGATATTCTTAAAATATTATAACTAAAAGGACAACTTTTTTATATGTATGTACATATATACATGCACACATGTATGTATGTACATATTGGTCCTTTACTTTAACAGTCATGTGTCAAAATATAAATGTTTAAATTATTGAGGAAAAAGTATTCCTCAATTTCCTCAAGTTCCACTTTTTTTGAGATATCAGTATGGTCCATTAAAGGAGCAATGGTAGCAATATTCGCGCGAACCTGTACACATGTTCTCGAATGTACATGTGTACACAGTTTGATTTTATTTGAAAATTAAATCCAAATAAAATAAAATAGTATTATTTTACTTGTGCTGAAATGTTTATAATAAAATTTTTTTTATCGAAATTTATATTGAAGTTGAAAAGTATGCAATAGTTTTTGTGTTTATTTTAAAATGAAGATGTTAAGTGTGTGTGTGTGTGTGGGTGCATGTATGTACATATACACTCACACATCCGAGGATATAATAATCTAAGTAATTATGCCTGCCTTTGTTTGTTTTGCAGGTCGTCGTTGTGCACCAAATTGGTGTGAGGTCGCCTATTGGGAAATGGCCCAAAGGGTGGGTGAGCGATTTCCAGCTGATACACCAACAATAAATATATTTTCCGATAAGCCGCCTGCAGCCACTGGAGATCATAAAGATGGCATGTGTCTAAAAGATTTGATTGAAAAGCGTACAACACCCTCGCCCGACGACGTTCAATATACAAGGCAAAAAATTGGTCTAGGTATGTCTCGATATATTAGTATACAGACATAATGTCGTAAATTAAATTTTGATTATGTATTTGTTTTGTTTACTTTATTTCAGGTGTAACTCTAAGTCAGGAATCAGATGGAGTATGGCTCTATAACCGTTCGCATGTACCTATATTTGTGTACTCGCCCACGTTGACTGAAAGTTGGTACCGCGTATGTCGTGTTGAACCGGGAGACTGTCTGAGAGCCTTTGATAAGTACAGGTATGTGCGAAGATTTCATTTATATGAGTTATTTATGTAACTAATGCAATGCTTTTTTCTAGGGCTCAAACGTTGGTACACCCGGCCCAGTTTCCAGGTATACAAACCGGTCCAATCGATAAATTTAGTATGCGCATCAGCTTTGGCAAAGGCTGGGGTTGTTCCTACAAGCGTCCAGATATAACGCTCTGCCCTTGTTGGCTGGAGGTGCTCTTTAAGCCTCAACGGTGACAGACATTGCAGTTAGCAAATGGTTTTAAATCTATTTCTTTGGAACAGACGGCTAGAACGGATAATAAATCCCGTCAAGCCGTGTTCACCAATAACAAATCGGCAATAATGTTACGAATAATAAAGGGAGCAAAATGGCAACACCGACAGCGACTGAAAAGAGACGATGAAAATGGTATCAGTCCAAATACCTCAATCATGGAAAGCAAAACTCGGAAAAAGAAGTGGTCGTCTTTAGTTTTTATTGGTCATAAGCATCCAATGCACCAGTGTAAGCTTTTTACGCTTAAATTACAAACCGCCCTAGTCAAATTGATCAAATGCCTACTGCTGGAAAACGGATCGATTTCAAGAAGCAATAACAACAAAATGGCCATGTAAATTAACCACAAACAAGGAATAACAATACTGAAAACGGGATAAACCAAACAAATATTCGGTAAATAAAATTTTGCAATTTAAATTACTTCAGAAACCATTTAATGACTATAATTAAAATTTACGTGAAGATTTTTGTTTGTACACCATCATTGATACAATAAGAAGAAAAAGATATGAGTAGTGTAAATATCTAACTACAATACCTATTAAGTTGCAGAATTTTCTGCAACAAAAAAATATAATAACGAAACGGTTAAACTGTTTGAAATAGAAATCCTGTGATTCAAGTAACAAAATAAAAAAGGAAGAAAATTAATTCATATATTAAGTACAACTTTACTAATAGTTTTCTAGAATTAAAACAATACATATGTACATCCTCTGGATCTATTTGCACTTAGAAGGCAAACTCTTGCATAAATTATATAATTTCTAAATATTAAATTTTTCTACTTTATTTACAAAATGTGTACAATTCAAAAGTTTTCCCATATATGTGTGTATATGTATACATATCGTATATGTACATATTTGTGTGTATTTGTTTATATGTATTTTTGTATGTCGTGTGTCGATACGATATTCTGCTGGCCAGATATCAAATTCATTAGCAAATTCTAAAAAAAAAATTTATTGAAAACTCAACAAATTGTGCTAAAAATCAATTAATAGACTCAGAAATGTATAGACAATTAAAATGTATTAATGTGTGTTATATACGAAAGTATGTATGTATGTTTTTGTAAATTTTTAATTTCTGGTAGCAAAGTAGTTGTTAACACCGTTCATAAATTCAGTCTTTCTGAATTCCATCTCATAAATTTGTTCGAAAATATTTCAACTTTTTCAACACATTTAATCTATTCGACTCATTTGCTTAAAATTATCGTTTATTCTTCTTTTTTATTTGCTTTAGTTGCAATTGCAAAAATTTTTCAATTTCCTTTACCCCAAAATTAAAAAAATCGGTAAAAAGAGATTTTATAAAAACAAATGTCGGATTACATAAAATAAATTGCTAAACTCAAGAAAACTGCTAAAATATAAAATGTTCTTTTTGAAAAACAATAATAAAATTGTTATTTGTATTGATAAGCATTCAACCTTGTATGCTTATATAAGAACTTTCGAATACAACATGAGAATTCCAATAATATTTTAAAATTAAAAGAAAATACAACTATAGTAGGCTTAGCAGCATTTTATAGAAACAACTTACATATATTTGATATGAATCCTTTTATTTTTCGTACAACAAATAACAACATTTTGAATAATTAGTTGGGAGGATATCTCGAATAATGGTACTGGCTTTAGAATTGATTTGCATTAGTTCATATAAACTGGAATATACGACACCTTGGCGCAAATGTGGTATATGTTTCATTCGCTTTTATTCAAACTTTACATTTTTAGAGAGATCTTCAAACTATTTATCACTATACTCAAGTGCTAAAAAATAATAATTTGTTGCATTTAAAATAAAATTCAATTTGATGGGACATTGAATACAATGAATGAATATTTAACTTTACGTAAAATCTCAAGAAAGCTCTGTATTCCCAATGGAATTAAAATATATTTGGAATTTTCATACTATCGTAATATGTGATTGAATAATTATTTGTAGCAATATTGCTATTTTCATTGCATTCCGAGTACAGAATCAGGAGGGCTACCGCGTATTTAGATTAGAAAAGAAAAACTTTTCGATAGCGACTTCTGAATCGATAAGCAAATCGTGCAGCATAATTCGATCGAAACGATGAAAGAGTTGTAGTTGCACACAAATGGGAGAAAATAATAAAGACCTGGTAGCAATACAAAACAAAATGGCGTAATTGACGAGAATATTCCGAAAGAAAAAATTAGTTAAAGGAAGCTAAAAATTAATATGTTCATTTTGTGTGCAAAATATTTCATTTGTCTTTTTGTGGATTGACGATAATGATTCGATTCCAGAAACCTAAAATTTTCAAAATACCTCTTCTCTCAGTCTTAAAAGTCGCTCTCACATGATTCAAATGCATTTAAATCTGTTCGTAATTTTTCCGACACATTTAGTTGTTTATTTTTAGCATCTGCAATATTAAGACGCCCTTTTCCAAGTCTGAATGTTTCGATATGAATTGAACCAGTTTTTCATATTGAATTTAAATAGTGGGTCTTTCATTAAGCGCTTCCTATGTTTAAATTTAAATATAACAGAGTGTGTGTGATATATCAATGAAATTTTGTTTATTTATTTGAAAGGCCTATCTATACCATTATGTATGGAATATAACATTGCGCAAATGTCCTCCGCGGCTTTGCTGGGTGGGGCTCATCCGTAATGTCCAATTTTCCGTGACTATCGCAATAAATCAGGCTGAATTTGACCGATGACATGGGTTTTATTGGCTTTGAGGGTCGCTGTCTCTTGTGACTTACGACTGAAGAAAACCCTTCAAAAAAAGTCTTATGGGGGAAGTCGCATGATCTTAGTGTCCAGATCATATCACGTTCATGCAGAATGTCCAATGTAGTCTGAGCATTATAGCACGGTGCGCCGACCTGTTGAAATCACATGTCGGTGGTGTCTATATCATCCAATTCGGGCCAAAAGAAGCTGTTAATCATCGACCTACACACCGCTCGCTGTTGATGGTGATGGATTTTTTCGGGATATATTGCATGCACTTGGGTCTCTCGAAAATATTGCTTGTTGACGTATCCATTCATCCAGAATGATTATGGTGGCTGTAAAATGGGCAAAACGTGTGGAATGTTGCCCGAACAGAAGACCCATTTGCATAAAACAACTTTATCGTTTATCCATGGTGATTTGGCAAAACAGGCTGAATAAAGGACAATCACTTAGACTGATGTACCTTCAACAATATGGCCTCCATCAACCGCCAAAGTTCAGAAGTCCCTGCATACATACTTATTTTTAGAAGATAAAGTACATGCACATTTAATAGAACGAAAAGGAATTTATTCAAACGTAATCGAAACAAAAAAGCAAATAATAAAAAAAATATTCTGTTGATTTCACCTGTTATGAATTCGCCTTGATATTTCCAATAACAACAATTTCCTACACCAACTCGGGTAACTTACTCTCATTTTTGTTACACGGATGGCGAATGGTACTGTAAGCATCCCGTAACGTTAGAAAGATTGTGCAATTGCAGAATATTTAAAACGTGTCACGAGTTTTTCACATAAGTCAAGGATTATTAAATATGTTTTATTCGTGTATTTGTATTATAAACGATGTCATGTGTTCGCAAACAGTGTGACCAGTGTGCAGTGTGTGATGTGGTAAATTTCCACCTTTTCGATTGTACTGCTACTTTTGTTGCTTCAACGATCACATCCTTCATACATAAATGTCACGCAAGAACGTTGTGAAATTATACATTATGCAGATTGGTACGTTCCGTCTACGTAACTTAATTTAGAGAAGCATTTACGAGGTTTTTGTGCAAACAAAAACGATCAGCTGATTCGTTTTCTAAAAGAAGTGGTACGGAATGATCCTCTTTGGGTAGCGGAAGGGATTTTTATTTTTTTAAATAGGGACCTTATTTTTTTAATAATAGTTTTGTTTTGCACTAAAGAGCATGCAGGTCATATTAAACATCGATCGAATTCGTAAATTTTTCCTTTGGAATCGAAGTACGTGGTAACCTTATGCCAGATAACTACCAACATTCTCATTTCATTCGGAATACGAAATCATGACAAAATGTGAAAAGAGAATCTTTGCAAATTGATCTAAAACTAACATAGTTTAATGCACACAAAAAAGGACTACCAGTTCCAGGACAGTTGTGAAATGCAAACAATTTCTTAAAGGAATTTAACCAATTTTTAAGTGTCATTGGTGATAATCTAAAAATTTATTATTTTCCTAATATTATCTAGACTGATCACGAACTCATTTTGTACCTTAATATTCAGAAATTTGTGGGAAGAAAGAAATTTCGTTTTTTCTTTTTCTAGATTTCAATTCACCATAAATATGTGTTTCGGTGAATTTTTACCATGATGAATATCAAATTTATATATGATTAACATCAGTGTTATAATATAATTATCAAATATCTTGATCTCCTATATTCATCATGTTAGGCACCATGATTCATCATCATCATTCATCATTTCAAATGTCATTTTGTGTTTGTAATACATTTATTTTGTTCAAGGCGAATTCATAACAGTTAAACTCAATGTTAAAAACAGTAGAATAAAAGTAGAAAGCAAAGGAAAATATTGAAAATATTTTGACATTGAGTAAATAAAAAATTTAAAATAAAATTATCAGCTCCACTCTCATTGTTATGAATTTGCCTTGATTTTACTAAACGTTTTTTGATCGAGAGGGATAAAACGATTTAATTATTCATAAGTTTTAACATTTTATTGTTTGTTGTTGGCTTAGCTGAGTACATGCCCGCATTATTTTCTAAAAAAAGTGTTCAAAATTTAAAAAAAAAATCATACAATGAAATTTGGCACAGTCATTTCAACATGTTTTGTTTAGGTATTAATGAAAAAATGTCATTTGCTCTGCCGTCGTTATACTTTGCGTTACAATGAACATTCATTAGATGTGGAAACAGATTTAATTAGTTGTGAAATAATTTGTGTTACATGTCTATTTTATTTATTATTTCCTTTTCTTTTTTAATTATGGTTTCCTTTAAATAAAAAAAAAAAATGATCATATACGAACATTTTCTAATTTTATGTTGATATGCATCATTTTCTGTTCTAAGTAATTCCTTTTCTAATGGGATAATCTCCAACTAATGTCTAATATTTTTTATATCTTCTTTTCTCTCTCTAAATCTATATTTATTATTTATTTCACATTACTATCTATTTCATGATTATTCTTATCCGAATAGTGCTTGCAACAGAAAAATAAACAAAAATCGATTCGAAATGTTTGTTAGTATTTGTTGCAATAAAACTCACTTGCATTTTAATAAAAGCGAAAATGCAATATTGAGATACTGCCATACATCTGTAGTAAATGGAAATAATAATTGTATTAGAACATCTGCCAAACACAAAATATAATAAAGGTATTTGCAAAGACATATTGGTTGCACATACATACATACATATGTATGTACATATGTGCATATATGATAGACAGTTTTCAAAAGTTATAAAATTATTGTTGATATTTGTAATGAAAACAAGTCTGTTTAAAAAATACCAAGAACTGTTTTACACATTTTGCCAATTACAAACGATGCGAAAGTTAGAAAATATAAAAAAATTATAGTGTGGTCAGACATGCACCTTAAATAAATAATACTAGAGTAAGAGATTTTGAAAGGTACATGGAAAAAACGTTGCTAATTGCTTCTTAAAACTTATAAACGACATAAATGAGCAGCTCAACCTTCTTCTAGTATGACGTAGTCTTTCTTTAATTAAACTTATGTACTATCGTTCAAGTTGTTTCAAGGAAGTGCGCTTCACATTTTGCCTTTAAATGTGTTGAACCGATTTTATGGAAGTCAAGGCCAGGAGCAGGACTTACAACCGGCATCTCAACATCAAATTTTACCTTAAGAAAAAGAAGAGCTAATTGTTATAATATATTTGCATATTTTTTTCTAACTTACCACTCAGTTCCACACTGCAATATAAAGCATAAGGTCTTGTGTATGGAACTATACAAATAAATCAGTAAATAAAAAAAAATAAATAGCAGTAAATTTCTTGATATATACATATGTATTTAACAAATTTTTATTCTATTTCATAAATAAAACAAAAAAAAAAAAGATATTGGCAGCTTTCTTCTCGTCCAAAATGTGATTCAGTCTACGAATTTACGCACAAATTTTTAACGACGAATTCGTCATTCGTTCCGGTTGTGCTTTTAGAATATTCTGGTTTTTTGTCTTTGTATTAAGACTTTTTAAAATTTAAAACATCAAATTCCATATAATTGAAAACTTCGCTTCTTTAATAAATTTTGTAAACGTTATTAAATATAATTTTTATATACATTTATGTATATGGCGTTCAAATCTGAATTTTGCTTCATTTTACAAATTAAGCGTCACTTTGAATTGTCAAAGGAATAATAGAGAACTCTAACTTTTAAGATCTCTGCATGCAAAATCCAATTCCTGTTCATTGCTAAAAAATAAAATAATTTTCCACTCCTTAATCGTGTTTTTTAGAAGCAAAAATTTCAAATTTTTCATTAAAAATTTATTAAAGCAAAATTATATACAATATATATTTGGAGCACAGTTCGTAACAATGATCAAAGGTTTATATATATATATATATATATATAAAAAAAATCTTATAACCATAACAGAATTATGCTAATTTGAGGTCGAAATTTGAAGTTGATATTTTCTTTAAATGATATAATTTTATTTTTAATAGAAATGTACATGTACATACATACATACTATCATTCCCGAAAATGTTAAACTTTTCATTTTTAAACTCAAGTTCAGCTATTTTAATATTTTGCAGGGGATATATCCTGTGACTGCATTGAAATGTAAATATTATTTTGTACATGTAGTTCTTGAATACACACAAACATGCATATAAAATTATGCTACATACATACTACATCCATATGTATGCATACACGTATTATCTTATAAATACATATTATAAAGATTCACATCGCACCATTAATGTAACAAAGTCATATCTCGATAAATCAAAATTTTCAAGCTGTTGAGGGAAAAGTATTCCTCTATATCCTTTTTACAGAATCGGAATCTGAAGCTAAACCGAAGTTATACCAAAAAGTTTCGATATAGAAGCTAGCACTTAAAAAAACTCTAATCTAAGCTTTTTTTTGGAAAAATGATCGTGTTGCATTAAAGGAGCGTTATGTAATTATGTTTCAATTCCCATTCTCTCACAATGTAATAAAATTAAAACAGTTAAGAAATATTAACAATATATTGTTTCGAAATTTTTATAAAAATTTATCTTGAACATGAAATGAACACTTGTAAAATAATAATGACTTTTTGTATTATTTTTATTTATTCCGATAATGTAAAAGCCAACACCGTTTACCATTCGAAATCTGTAATGAAAACTAATAATAATGATGAATTAGTTAAATAAAATACATTCTATTTCATACTAGAAGCAAAATTTTTTAGAAATACATACATATGTACATACATACATACCGATTAAAAACTTAAATAGCAACAAAAACAATTACCAAAACGGGCCGTAGAATTTTATTCCAAATTGTATTTTATTTATAACAAAAAAAAAATCCAAATAAAATTTTAAAATAAATTTCATATTAAATGAAGAAAAAAACTGATAAAAATGCAAATGTAAACTAAAAAATATAATAAACTAAATATATGGCTATTGTTAAGTTTTAAGAAATTTTGTACAATAAATGAAATTGCAAAAGAAAAATAATATTTTCCTTTAAAAAAATTAAAAAAAAAATACCAAGGTGTTCTTTTTTAAATTTTAAAGCAGGATAATAAGTAAGTATTCTTGAGGGTAAGTATTAAATAAAATTTCTTGCAAATTGCATCGTGATTAAAAAAATGTTTTGTACTCCTCCAATTTTGAACGATTTGGCAAAAATTTCAAACTCGTTTTGAAAATATTTAATTCGTATACTGTCGTTATGATTTTCTCGCAAGGAATTACTTCTGGGCGAAAAAAAATTTTAAATAAAAGAAAACTTTTATGCAAGTAAATAAAAAGAGAATTTTTATTAAATATATATCCGATGTTTCGTGCATGAACTGTATCTTGAATTTTTCAAGGAATATTTTATAAAATAAAAATTGCATTATAGAAATATTTTCTCCATATAAATACATATATGTAAAATAATTTTTTTATATGATTAGTCAATATTCGAACTTTTTTGTTTTTTATAAAAAACAACTTTATTTAGGTGAAAGCGGCGTTGAAATATTGAATTAAATATAATTACCTAAAGCTCACTGATATAATTTTTTTTATAATAGTATTTTATATTGAATATAAATTTAAACGTTTTCAAACACACAAAATTTCAACAGTAACAAAATATAAAAATGAACATAAAATTAACGAAACGTTGGGAAAATCTGTACTAAAAAATTTTCGTTTTATTTTCACGCGAAAAGGTAGACCAATACCTTAAATATTTCTCCAAACATTTATTTTCTATAAAAATACAAATGAAAGTGTTAATGTGTTGTTTGCTTCAACTTTTATTCCTTGTAGATCATGTCCATATGTACATATAGATGAAATTAACAAAAAGAATAGTTTAATTTTGTGTGCGTGCAGAGAAAAACAGTAGTTTTATTTACAAAGTGTTAACAAAACTGACAAACTGTGATGGCCTAAATGGTAGAGGAGTTGTGAAAGTGCGGGGACACGGGTTCAAGACCGGTGTGATGAGGATCGATACGTTTCCCTTAAGTTTTTTTTATATCTTTTACATTCTCTTATACTACTTTCGCCTTTATTTCAGCCATCTTAGTATATTATATGTGAATATTTTTTTTGGCGCCGTAATGGCGTTTTCGTAACACTTTGTATCCTTTCAAAAAAGAAGCATTTAATGTTCTCTAATAAGCGCATTCTTATAAGGAACGATTACACAATAATATAAAACAGTTAATCTTTTATTTAAATTTAAATAGGCTACTTAGTTCAATCGTATTTTATAAAACAGTTAAATTTTTTGAAATTAGGGCGATAAATAATTATTTTTTAAATAAATTAATCAAGAAAATAATGGAATCAGTAACAAAAATGCCGTAAACTATAAGGAAAATAAATTTAAAGCAGTTACACCTAGTCAGGGGGATGGTCAAGTAAATGACATAATTTTCTCCTTCATCAAAAAGTTGTAGCCCCTAGAAAAATTTTTCAGATTCTGTAGATTCCTTAAAGAATCTATTTTCATACTGGGCATTTTTTTAATTTGATTTTATTAGATTTCGGTGCTCATTTGTAATTGTTCATTTATATAACACGCAAAGAATTTTTTATCTTATAATTTCTCAACCGTTTGAGATAAAATTTTTTCCATACATATTCCTGTATAGCATTAAATTTTCTATAAAAATGAACATTGTTCTTTTTTTTATGTAAAATTTTTGATTGCCACCAACACCATTACAGTTTGAACTAAAATTATTTTCCAATGCGAAAATTTCTTCACAGTAAATATGTAGATCCATTTAGGACCATAAATTTCATAGGCTAGTCCTTTTACTCACCCTAATAATTATTACGCAACCGATGATGACCAAAAACCAATATTCTTAATATTTTCTTAGTTTTACAACTATATACAGATACATATTTTAATTATATTGTTTTGATTAGTTTCGAAATGGTTTATTTTCATACAAAATAATTGTCAACTCTATAGCAAACCAAAAAAAGTTTATGAAGACGAAATATCAGTATATGGTAAAGTGCAAAAAAAAAACAAAGAAAAAACAAAGCAAAACGCATTTCATATTTCTTTTCTACAAAAACATAATGGAAGTGTAGAATGTATTTGCTTAAATATCTTCCTTGTGGATTATGAATTTGGTGAAACAGGTACAGCTTAAAATTACTGTTTGCGCAGGCATAGACAGCTCTTATGTCTGTAAATTACCAAAGAAATCAACAAGTTGTTGTGGTCGAGGTGGCAAAGATCTGTCGTAGGGTTGAGTTAGAGTGTTCGCGCTCGCAGAGTCCGGGGTTCGACTCCCGTTTTTTTCGTGTTTCCTCCCCAAAACTTATTTTATATTCCACAAATGAATTGTAGAAATGACAAATCGACCATGTGGGCGGCGTGTATGTATTATACGCTTTCAACTGTGGTAAAAGAGGATATTATGAAAGGGAATTTGCTTAATTTTGATTTCTGGCATTTTTTTTTGGCTATATATAGGCTATTTATCAGCCAATAGCTGTTACTTTGCACAACAGGATTCTCATAAACAGTCATACATTAAAAAAACGGTTCCACAACCAGCGCCATATGTCGCAAGGGCTGCGTAAAACCCTAAAAAGCTGGAAAATTCGTTTTTCGTCGTTCACACAGTTGGAAAAGTGTGCGCTCTAATTCTGCGACTGCGTTTGTAATTTTTATTGCTTTGTGGAATATAATAAGAAAATCCAGGAGAGACAAAAACAAAAACCAGGTTCGATCATGGGCACGCCCGTAAAACACACTACGTATACGAGCACAACCCCTTACTGCTTCGACCAACGTCGACTGCTAAACTGTTAAGTATTTTGTAGTCATAAGTAGTGTTGGTCCCTGCATGAGAGAGAGAAAAAGCTTCTCTTTTTGAAAAATTCATGATCCACAAAGATACACATTTAAATAAAGGCATGCACATTTGAGTTTGATTTTTTCGTAGCATGTTTTTTTGTTCTTTCTTTTGCATTTTATTATTTTGTTTGCATTTCATACCGAAGTTTTAGCATTATAATTAATGCTGAAAAATATGCTAATTAAAAAGAAAATAAATATTTTTAATTTAATATAACGTGTTTTCACACTATTCTTAATGAAAATAAATCTTAGAACCAAGGAGGAGATTAAAAAAAAGGCAGGAAGGAAAAGGAAGCCGCCTAAGCGGGTGTCGAACCAGTGATCCTCAAAGCATCATACCCTGAGTTACCTCTTTACCAACTCGACCATCACGTCTTATTGCGTTTGTTGGTACTTAACAGGTATAGATATTGTGTTTGCACATTCAATCAATTTAATAATAACTTCCATTATTTTTATCAAGACTGTTCTAACCATTTTTTATGCTTGGCATAATAGAACCATAATTATAATTCAGTGTTAGAAATTCACTTAACATATATGTAGACATGATCTTTTACAAGGAAAAAAATTTAAGTAAATCATCCCCATGAATGTTCTTTTTTTGGTTTTTCTTTGATGTGTTGGACAGTTTGTACATTCATATAACTGAAATGGTTAATATGTATTAGGTATTAACACCAGATCACAAAAACTCTGTACATCTCATCACTTTATGAATGAATTTTTTTTCCGATTTTCCGTATGTATGTAGTTAAATCTATGTATGAAAAGATGCGTATGCAATAAAATAGAAAATTTTATTTAATTACATACATACATGTGTACTTTGTACTCAATATATAAAAAAAATATTTTTGTCAATGCTGAGGGTTGAACCGTATCTGTCTTGATTACTAGAGAAATGTAAATAGACACTACCCCCTTCTTAATACATTTTAATGTATTTACAAAAAAAATGATAATTTAATTAAGTAAATTATCGATTTGAAAAGAGTATGCTATTAATATAAACTAAATGCTTTAAACTAAATAAACAAAATTATATTTTTCTTCCAGAATTATTCTTTTCTTAACTGGTCGGAGCTTACTTTTAAAACGGCCCATAAAATTAAAATAGAATATAATTTTTTTAGTTTTGTTTTAAGTGGTAGTGGTAAGGTTTATTATTTTCTTGTTCAAATAATAAGTTTTTGCAAACGATATATCGATGGGGCTAATTGAGTTTTGCTTTTTTAGTTGTTATTTTTTATTGTTTTCGTTTTAGTTTTTTAATAAAGTTGCTACAGGGAATTCTCATTATTATCATTTAAATTAATTATATTTATTTTATGTAATAAAAATATGTACTTATATATTAAATACGTATTAGTGCATTAATGTATGCATGTGAATAAAAAAAATATAACTTGTTGCTGTGATAAAGAATGAATTTATTTTTTATTACAATTCTATTTTCGTAATATGTATAAATAAACAAACGAACGAACAAAGGTCAGTGAAGTCCTTTTTATTAAATTTGTAAAAATATATACGTATTTTTAAACAAAGACACATTATTAAAACATATACATGTGTATAAATATTTTGCAACTGAAGAAAGATTACAAATTATATTGATGTTCTTACTTGTTGCACAATGTTGCAATAGCATAATTTAAATGATTATTGTTTATTATTTGCATTTATGTAGAAAACAAATGCTCGAGTTTTAAAAAATATATGAAAGCATTTGTTTTTACTTGCATATTTTTATTATTATTATTATTATTATTAATTTTAATATATTTTTGTTTAATAATGGTGAAAGCTTAAAAAGAGTGCACAGCAAAGTATTGTTGCTAAAATTTATACTTTTTTTATAACACAAGTACGAAAACGTATTCAATAAGACATGACAAATAATAGGATACCTGCTTTCTATTTCTTATACATATGAAATTGTTTGTTCTAATGGGAGTAAAAGCTAATTTTTAAGGTATTCACAAGGATGTGCTATTTCGTAATCGACTGTTGTTGATATTTCAAATATAAAAAAATATCCATGAATAATACCAACAGTAGTGTTTCAACTTTACCTCAATAATAATTATATCTTTAGTACATCATTTCAATGGATATCCCTATTGTTACTTGCACAAGTACAACTAATAAAAAAGAAAAGAAATAAATATAAATTAAACATCAAACATAATCTATAACAGCAGCAGTTTTTAGATTTTTTCAATACATATTGATCATTTACCACATTTTTTTATAACCGCAAATTCTAACAAATAAAGCAATCTATTCCCATAAGGGAAATTTTTTATATAAGTGTGTACAGGAAGATATCTTTGGCTTAATAGAGGAAACTCTTGCGTTTTAATGTACTCTGGTAACAGACAAATGATTCTCAGTCACATAATATATTGTATCATTTGAGGCAATATACCCAACAGAAGCATTGGATCATAGCTCGCCAGAATAAATTCAGAGTACATTATTTATAATTTTTTATAAATATAAATAATCAGCATCAAAGAAAAATAATTTATATCTCAAAATAATGTATGAAATATCCAGTGAGAATTTTATAATAATTTACTTAATGAAATCAATTTTTGTTTAAGCTGATAAATTTATTATTTTAAATTTTAAATTTATTAGTTTACAATATCAAAAGTTTTTACAAAGAAATAAAAAAATATTCAGCATTGAGTTTTTTGTTTCGAATAAACGCTGCATAAAATGGTGTTTGTACTTAATTTTTAAGAATTTCATTTAATTTTTTTCTCTTTTTATATCAAGCCATAGATATACAATGTACATATAGTACACATTTGTTACAATTACGGAAATAATGTAATTTTGATTATATATAAAGTATTATTTATTTGTCATTTTTTTTAATAGTTTAGTGAGTTGAATACATTACATATTTATTTATACCAGCTAAACGAAATTCAGTTGGCAATGGGTAAGAAAATGTTCAGCCATCCATTATTCTTCATAAACAATTTAAATTATATTGACATTAGTGTACACAAACAATGAAATTCCAGATTCATATATATTTTTAATTTGTTTGTTTTTACTTAAAATTAAATTATTACATTATCATTGAATATTCATTCAAATATACTCTATTGCTGCTGAAATTCTCTACCCTTTGACCTATCCAAGATAAAATAATTAAAAAATACAATTATTTAATTAAAAGTTAGTTAAAGAAATAAAATAATCGCTGACAATTTAGAAAATACAACTTAATTTAAAACATATCTAAAGGGTCCAAGCACGTGTCGTCCTACTAGTTTCAAGTTAAATAAAGGTGCCATATGAAATGAATTATTATACATTTATTTCGACGTTTGAATATTTTTTTTCGTTAATTAGTTTATCCTTAAAATTTATTGAATAAAAAATTCATGCCTATTCTGAATTAATTTAATTTTATGGTTTTATTTTTTCTTTCCTTCAAGAATTAATTTTTTTTGTTTTTATATATTTTAACAAATATACTTTTTATTTATATATTTTTTTAATTTTTTTATTTTAAATAAAATTTAGATCCTAAATACTAAGGTTTTGCTTTTACAAATATTTACAAAACACCAATATATAATTAAATAAAAATAAATGAAAAACAAAAATAATAATAATGCATAAATATTACATTTTTTAAATAAAATGTAAAAATTTTATGCGTGTGTTTAAAAATAGGTTAGTTAGTATATTTATGTATATTTTTTATGTATATTCATTAAAATATCTATTTTTATTCTTTTTAAATAGAACAAAAAAATTAACCAAACTAAACCGAACTGTTCCTCAGATGCCATTTGCACGATAGCACCACTTAAATAATAATGAGTACAAGAAAAGATATAAAACCCAACTTAATTAAGTTCTACTAACATTTGAAATTAAATATGTATGCAAGTATGTTGTAAGGGTTTCTCAAACATTTTAATAATAAAAAAAAACAAGAAGAAAAAAACTTAAAATGAAAATAAGCAGTCTTATTCATAAACAATTACATATTTGCGTTATAAGTTTCCCAAAACTAATATTGATAAATTTTTGTTCAACAAATAAAATAATGAACTAAATAATAGTTTATGAACAACGCTTTCAATATGTATTATTTTTATGTTCTACATATAAATTTTAGTTTTTACTTTTATGTTTTGTTTAGCTTGACAGAAAAAAATTAAAAATAAAAAAAGCATCAACACAGACATTTTATTCCATCTTTAATAAATCTTATTGGAGAATATATATTGGAAAGCGCAGGTAGAAGAACAGAAATGTATTAAGTAAAATTAAAATTAATGAGCCACCACATTTAATAGTGCATGTGCATTTCAACACATATTTTTTTTTTTCAGAAATGAAAATATGAATTTTCTTTATCCGTTATAGATATTGAATATTTGTAAATAATTTTTGTCTGCTGTTCGTTATTTCTTCTTTAACACAATGTAATTATTATGTATTGCTTGTATTCTTTGTCATTCAATTTCATTCAATTGATTTGTTGTTTCGCTTCTGTAATTAAAGCCAGCAAGGAGTCTAACTTTAAATCCTTGAAACGCGCAACATGATTCATTATAGGTTGTATGGAATCGGATTCGATGGCGGCACAGATTGTTTGATTTTGTATTGTTCGATTCAACGATGAAGCAATTTGATCCAGAAACTGTCTCCAACTATCTTTATTGTTTTCTGTTAACGTCGCGTCATTATTAGCTTCATAAATATTTTCAGCTTGCAGTATTAAACAAACCAATGACGATATACCGAACTGAAAAGAATAAGAAAACATACATATGCATTTGTGTACAAGTACTCTAACATATTTTTATTTTTTTCTTCTGTAGTATGACAAATAGTGCATCACATTGTAAGCATTGTCCTGTACAAAGATTGACTATTTCACTTGGCTCCAAGCCTCGCCAAATAATAGAAGTTTTAAAATCATTTAACACACAATATAATGGATATTTAAAAAACACTGTGTTAGAAGATCAGTGTTTTGTATATTTTTACTTTATCTGTTGATGACTATACCTTTAAATTTTCGTTAACTTTTTAACTACACACACACACACACACACACACACACACACACACACACACACACACACACACACACACACACACACACACACACACACACACACAAATAATTATAAATACTGTATTTTTCATTTCCTTTGATATCAGTTTTTCTTAATGAGACGTTCAATATGGTCCGGTCACCTCGCACTTTACTAAACTGTATTTTATATATTTATATATAGAATTTTAAATTTTTAAATTTTTTGTTAACACTCTAACTGTTTATAAGCCGACATTTCATTAAACTAAATCGTCATTGAACTTTAAACAGTTTGAACACATTCAACTTCATATGTTTATGCCAAACAAGTCAAATACAATATGGAAATTCTCTATCACAAATAAATATTGCTAATAAATAATAGTAGGCTTAGAATGCCTTTATACAAACAGCACAACAAACAATTTATACTCAATATGAGTCAGCTAAAGCAACAACAAATAAATTTTAAAAATTATTTCGTCAAATGTTTTCTTGTAGGTATAATACTCATAAATTTCAATATACGATTAAGTATGTACTCGTAAAGTACTTACATATATATGACATTATAACAAATAAATTGGGGGGAGGAGTTATCGAAGCAAACTACAAACAAACCCTTTTTGAAAATCTGTCCATGAATGGAACCTCCTCCTTTTTGAAGTCGCTTAAGAAACGAAATTTAGCGTTCTTTAATGCGAGGAAATTTGTTAAGCAGCAGTTCTATAAGGGCATTAATTTTTTTTTAGACCGAAAGTTTTTTTAAATATATAATTAGTGTTGTTATTTATTATGGGTTTAGCTATTCTTATGTCGACATTTTATAATTGCTGCAAATGTTTTTCTATAAACATACGAAGTTGAGTAATTTCAAAGTTTATGAAGAGTTGATTAGCACCAAGATCCACAACAAATAGTAATTTTATTAAATTTTTGTGATATTCTTCCGACGGGGTTTGTTTGAATTTGGAACGATTTTCCGTCATCCCACGTCAAATTTGGTTTATGAACAGACCGGTTTCGGCTTTGTGCCATCTTCAGTGTTCTCGAGTATTCGAAATTTGACGTGGGATGACGGAAAATCGTTCCAAATTTTATTAAACACTAACTATTCAAGCGAATACATTTCAATAATATATATTGTTTTATATAAAATTATTAACAAAATGTTACACTTTCTACAGAAAAGAAAACAACACCATAAGAAATGCTATTTTGCCTCTTCCCATTTTTTCATCTACGGCACTTGAAAACAAACAAAATTCATGGTGTAAATGTAGCACCGATATGGGAATTGAATTGCTATCGTCCGCATATCTATATATATAAAAATAAGTCCGTATATGTACGTCGCCGAACTAATCATAAACGCGTCGAGCGATTTCAACCAAACTTATACACTACGTAGGCCCATATATGGTTTATATGAAGTTTGGTTAAAATCCGATAACGCATGTGTGTGCGGTGCGTATGTGAAGTGAGTGTGCTTTTGCCGCATGCATTTTTTGTACCGAATACAGCATTCATTAGTATTGAATACATTTTGGTCGTTTGTGTATTGGAGAGCATTGCACGGAGTGATGCAAATAGCAATTTGTTATCATTTCTCTTTTCTCTTTGGACGTGTGTTTCTTTTCTTATTTTGTTTTGCCGTGCGAAGCAGGCAACGGGCCCGCTAGTACTTTATATAAAAGCAAATAGGTAAAAATAGTTTGGGATTTTATTTTCTTATTTACTATTAGAATTCTCGTTCATATAAATGTGTTAAAAAGTCAAAAAAATATCGAAGAAAGCTGAAGCAATTCATATGAAACTTATTTTGAAGTACATATTCAATAAAATTGTTAAATTAATGAAAATAGAAATCAATATCACAAAAACAGAATAATTACTTACCTTGCTGCAAAAAACACCATTTGATTTTTTGTCATTTAGCGTAACAGCGGAGGAAATTTTAACAATAATCTCAAAGTTGGCAGATTTGATTTGCTTAATAAATTCAGGGTACAGAGAGTATAATACGCCTTCAGCATCGTCGCGATCCTTTTTAATAACATTTTGCAAAGAGCTAAAAACACCAATCCATACATTCCAACGTATATCATGATTTTCAATATTCGGCATGATGCGGCGAATTAAAACCTGAAATATATTTTATTAAAAATTAGTGTATAAAAATTAACACAATTAAGAGTAAAATCAAGTAAGCACATAATGGTATACACAAATATAATTAGGTAAATAAGTATATATTTAAAATTTCAGAATGTATGCCTTCAAGTTAGATCTCAATGATATAAACAATTCTTTATAATAGCTTTTCAGAAAAATTTAAGCATATGGTCCTTATTTAACGTTAATGCTTCATAAACTTTTTTATAAGGTGTGATGCACTTGTAGGAAATAAATAAAACTTTTTTATTGCGTTATTCGATAATGCGACTAAGGCTAGGTTAGGTTCAACAAGCAGCTTTCACTAACTTTGTCCCTTTGTGATCAGACGAGTAAAGAAGGCAGAAAACAGAAACATCCGGAGTCTACGGAAGGAATCTAACCTGTTACTCTCTGAATACTAGAGTAGTATAGCAATAGATAATCGATTATTAACAATTTAGAGCTTCATTCGGAAGTGTATATATTTTTTATATGTTCGAGTACATAGATATAAATATTTGTGCACATTTAAACATTTCTCCAACTATTTGTTCAAGTAGCAGTATTATTGGAAATACACCAGCTTTCATACATAAGTTTGTTTTCACGTTAATGTAAGTTATATAATACTCGTAGATTTTGTTATCCAATTATTTTGTATAATTTTCAAATCGAAAAAACAAAGCTAGTTAATTTATTAAAAAAACCTTTTTTAATCTTGTGTGTAGCCAATTTGAATTATACATATATGAATTATCTGCAAAAAACATTTAGACATTTCAAAATGAAATTCGATTCTGATTGAAGTATTTTGCAGAATAACCATTATTTTCTTAAGCATTTCATTTCCATAATTTTGATCGGGACGAGAAAAATTTACAACTAAGAAACTTTGGTCTTAAAAATCAATTTGGAATCAACTCAGCTCTACATACATATATCATCAATGATGTACAACGTTATTGGGAGCGAGATTTTCCAAAGTAAGAAGTTTATGAACTACTGTGAGCAAATGACACTAAATAAAATACCTTACCTTTCCCTTGCGCACATGCATCATAGCGACGACTTTGTCATGTTGTAATCCTGTCACTAGCTTCTCAATTAAAGCATCTTTTGTTTCAATTTCATAATTAAACTTGCTTTTCATTGTCGGATTATTAGACGAATCTGCTGCACGTTCTTCCGGTGTTTTATTTGCATTTTCTAATTGTTCTAGGGCAGCAATACGTTCGCTTTCTTTTTTCTTCTTCATTAATATTGTTGCAATTACATTCGGATTGTTTAGATCTTCCAACTTCAATAGAATGCGATACAAAGTCTCAATATGCAAAAGAATATAACGAGACTTCCGTTGGCTATTGGCTGCAGTCATTTCGGAAGCTGCATTTGGAATCTGAAGCAAGGATGGAGTTTCCGATTTAATACCAACACTAACGTTAGATTGTGTGGTACCGGGAGCTGTAGTGGATTCCGACTGAACTGTAGTGTCTTTCGCAACCACATTTGCTACACTAGCTGTAGCCGATGTTTCATTGCTCATAATTTCAGCATCAATGATTTTACGTGGTGCAGTTACACTGCCATATTGTAGTTTCCCCAAAGAATTTTCAAATTTGAGCGGGGTAAAAACATACGTTGGCAATTTCACATCTTGATTTTGGTTATGGTTTTCTGAATTACGACGCTCACGATGCTGACCATTACGTTGACCATTTTTATTACCTAGCTGAACAAGAATAAGTTGAGCATGGCCCTTAGGTTGAGTTAATGGATGATTAAGTTGGTTGTCCTTGTGCGCCTGACTATGACGCAAATTTCCACTCAAGGCTACTTTTCGTTCCTTATAGACTGTATAATAATAGTCATCTATATATGGTGTATCAGTATTGAGCTGTGACAGTTGAATTCCAATGAGCCAATGTTTCTCACGAGTGCTCATCAGATTGGCATACTCATCAAACTCCTCATGTGGTAAATTGCCATTAGCTGAAACTACATCACGTCTCATGTTGTGATTTGGCTTTTGACTTCCAATAGCAGTACCGCCACTTACAGCATTTGGTCCGCAACCACCGCGTTGGATATGATTGCGATCGATCATATTTTGTTGTTGGTGTTGCTGAGCTTGGCGAGCGGCGTTTTGAAGAAGTGGGTGGTTTTGTTGGATTTCCTGAACGAGACGCATGTTAAACATATTAAATGAAGAGTTCGAGGGGATTGGATTTTGATTAAGGAGCATCATTGGATTTGGAGGGTGACCTGGTATACGAGGTGGAACAACTGCCTGTTGCTGTTGTGCTAAAATTGCCGCTGGATGTATGCCACGTACTGTTGCACGCATTGCATTGAAGTTCGGATGCATAGCAAAATTGTTAAGTGCAACCGGTAGATGTGCATTTGGCAGTGGACGCTGGTTAGAAAAATTGTTTGGCATTCCTCCATGTTGATTTAGTAAGGGATGTGGTGGGAGCTGAGGATGTCCAGGTTGTTGAAAATAGAATCCAGGAGGCAGTCGAGTTCCTGCCGCGGCTAATAAAGACTGAGAATGAAGAGGCGGTGGCTGGGTTGGGTCTTGGTGTTGCTGCAGTAAATTTCCTAAAGGATGCTGAGCCAAATTATTAGCAAAATTGTTTGATGGCCTTGGTTGGGATTGCTGATTAGGATTAACAAATCCTCGCGGACCCTGCGGACCTATTTTAAAGAGAGCATTTATTTTAGAAAAACTTAGGAAAATATATATATTAAAAATTTACCAAATATATAATATATATACATATATATGATGAATTAAAATGGAATTTTGTCTACAAATCTACGATTTAACTAACGATATGCACAAAATTCATTTTGTTTTCTTTTATTATGATTTTATTAAATAGCTTAACCAAAAAATTCTGTAGCTTTTCTTATATTTCTGCGAATATGTTAACGAATAGGGTACTTTCTCTATTCAGCATATTTATATAGCAAACAAAAATTTATTTTGTACTCAGTTAAGCTAAAACGATTTAATGGAACCATTGCGCTTTGCCACTTCAAAATTACCCCTCAGCAAATTTTCAGTAATTTTACCCAAATTTTCAGGAATTTACAGTGTGATGAATTTCATTTGGAACACTAACTCAGAAAATCGCGTATGCTAGCTTGTGAAATGTGTAGTAATTTGCTTGTTGGAATGGAAATTATAAACATTCATACGAGGTCTGTTCAGTAGAAGAGGTTAATATTCATTTTTCTCAAACAAATATTTATTTATTCAATTTCTATTTTGTCCTCTTCAAAGTATTTCTCCTTAGATATAATACACATGTGCCAGCATTTTTTCCGATCCTCGAAGCAATTCTGATGTTCACATTTTGGTATGGTCCTTTCAATGGTCTCTTAATCTTTGCGAGCAGGAAAAAGTTGCAGAGGGCCAAATCTGGTGAATACTGTTCCTAATGAATGATTAGGATATTATTTTGGGCTAAAAATAATGTAAAAGTCATTAATTGATTTTCCACAATTCCGGACGTTTTTTCGTATTGCTTCTCGGAAGCGGCTCATAACTTTATGATAATGATCCTAATTAACCATGCGATCATGTGGCAAGAACTCATGATGCGCTACGTCAAGCTAATTGAATTTTAACAATTAGTTGGGGAAAATATCCCAAAAGAATAAATTTTCAATATTATTAAGTATTTAAAATAAAGATTTTATTTTTAATTTTTGTCTGATTGAATACAATCATTAACGACCAACGGGCGTTTAATTGTAAACATCTTGGAAGAAAAATAAAATAGACTCATGTTTAGTATAATTCTTTGTTGTGTTGTTTGTATAAAAAACATTCTAAACATATTATGATTATGTATTTTGTAATGATTATATGCATATTTATTATATTCTTTTGGCACAAACATAAGATGTTGAATATTTTCAAACTGCTTGAAGTTCGCTGACGATTTGGTGTAGCGACCAATGAAATGTCGGCATATGAACAGCTCAAGCCACAACCAACCGACAAAACATTTTTGAAACAATTTTGTTTTCAAATTTAGGCTTTTCTTTTTATGAATTCTTCATATAGACATTATAATTTCATTATAAAATATTTGATAAATTTTGATTAAAATATTTGGGAGATTAAAACGGTAGCCATAGTCATATGTCATAAAACAATAGCACGAAAATATATGACTGCTATGAACAACCCGTCATAACTTAGTATGCTACTTCAGAATTCGGTCAGCTGATATGAACATAAAACATTTATAAATATTTGACATCAAAAAAAATTTTGTTTCAAAATGCCAAAAACAAGCGAAAAATCTAAATACAATGTTTATGTGAAAATTACATGTTGGACATCATAACGGGTGGACCAAGTAGGTGATGAAGACGAGAAAGAACAAAATGACTAAGGGGTTTTAATAAATGATGCTATTTTGCTCACTAGCCGCAGAAGTGTCCACTTTGGGGTTCCAAAATCTCTATTAGCGACTTTTCTTACAGCAGATTCCATATTTTAGTTGTTGCAGCACTAAAACAATTTTTTTAAACCATACTAAAATATTAAGACATTATGACTTAATAGCACACCGTTTGAATCCCCCAATTATTTAAGCTCAAGGTCCTATTTAGTGGTTCAACAATTTTATTTGAAATTATATTCATACTCATTGAGTCGTCTTCGGAATTTTCCTGAATCAAAATTGTATTATCAAAAGGTCAAAAAATATAGATATTATTTTATAATAAAATTAAAACATTTATTAAGATAATGGGGTTGATCAGGCCACCATTTACATTTTTAAATAAAACTGGTCCACTTGGATTCTGCTGGTTAGTCCCTTTGTGATAATAACGCAATATAAATCCTATTCATTCTCAAAAATTATTAAAATTTTAGTTTTACAATTGGTGAATGCCACAGATTTTTTTCTTCTTTGATAGCTAAGCCGCAATTTGTAAGAGGCATTTAAGAAATTTCCAGCCAAAATAGTTCCTCTAGAATTCAACAATTTTTGAAAATAAAACAAAAATCATAGTTATTATAGAGACAAGTACGCATTTAAATTGTTGATTTTTTTGTTATGCATGTACATATGTATATTTTGTAGTAGAGTAGGCGGAATTTAAAAAATTAATTTTGTTTTTGATTTATTTTGCTATATAAAGGTAAAAAGGTAATATGGGCGCAAACAAGTATATCTGGATAAGGCTGAGCAACAAATTTAGCAATTGTTCCTTTCTCATTTATATTTCGACACAATTTTCATCTAGTTTCGCTAATTTTCTTACATTATTAAGCGATGCTGTCGAATTGGATTACGTATTTTTTCTATAATGGATCTTTGCTACACATTTACTGAGCCATTGGCTTGGCCATTAGATATACATACATGAGCGATGTTTTTAAATATTAAATGCGTAAATTTTTTGGAAGATAATTCACGTTACTATGTCTACATACAAAAATATATAACCTAATGTTAATTTAAACATTGAATATAGTAAAATGTAAATACATTTTATCGCTTTGTATTGGGAAAAAAGTTTGGTAAATATATTTATTACTGTTTTACCTTTTTGCGCCAATAAAAATGGATATTGTTGTGATAATATTTGCTGATGTTGTTGCTGCTGATTTCCGTGTTGGAGGTGTTGTTGTGGCTGTTGCAAAGGAGTTGGTGTTTCGGAAGAATGTCTTAAAATATCATGCAAAATTTTTTGTTGTTTTGCTATTAAATCAGTTTCATGATGCTGCTGCTGTAGTTGACTTTGATGATGTTGGATTTGAGGTTGCTTGGATATGGATTGTTGCATTATCATATTACGTTCTATATCTTCTAAAGTGCAGATTTTCGGATGTTGTTGCTGCTGATGCGATGGGTGCAATGGTATTTGTGATAGTTGATGCAAACCAAAAGCAGCATTATCACCTTGTTTTATTGGAAGTTGCTGCCGATTATTTTTATCGTGATTTTGTTGCTGGTGTTGCTGAAACGGTGTAGGAAAGTGCTCGCGCAAAAATGCCTCTGGATTAGAAGGTAAACGATTTCCCACCGATGTAGAATCGCAAACCGACTTATCCTTTGAACCTAGAGACCAAACACTTGGATCCATTTTAACTGTGTCACCCAAAATACCAGGCACATTTTCATTGTCTCCATAGTTAAGGTCTACATCATCCAACTTCATACCAGACAAATTTATTTCTAGATCAGAGTCTGCCAAATGTTGGGATCTATTGCTTTTTATTCCGGAGAGAGAACTGTAACCATCGCTGGTCGCATTTTCCGCGCTGTCCAAAGTATCGCCGTCTTCTGTATCACCTGTCAAACGGACAAGATTTTCATGGACTTCTTCCCAATCTCCGTTAATTGCTGAGCCGAAGGTCTCATCATTTAAAGCGTCGTATTCCTCTTCTGATGGCTCAGCAATTTGCCCTCCTCCGTCATCGTCCAACTACAATGGATAAAAAGAGGACAAATTATGCATTTCATCGGTTACAAAACAACATGCATGTTCGTGCCACTAGTGCTCTATAAGAGCTACCGTGTCATATTATATTAGTAAAAGCGACCGCTGCGATTGGCAAAAGCAACACAGTCACGATTTGACATCACTTCACTATATCAATACAGTCCACTATTTTAAACTCTGAGCTGCACTTTACACGTTCCGCATGAAATAAATATTTCACTTACCGGTACAGATGTATCAAATCCAAAAAATGAGTCTTCCATCGATAAATTTTGTTTATTTTATATGAAATTGTCATGACTTGTCATACCATATTGGCCGCCTTTGAGACATTCGCAAAACACGATATCGGCCGAACGCGAAAATAGTGCTGCCACACTTTCATTTTGATTGTAGCTTCAAACAATTTTTGTTATTTCTCAAATCATACAGAAATAACAAATTTATTTGAATTCTATTATATAATTATATTATTCAATCAACAAAAATAAATTTAATATTAATATTGTATCCATCTGCTAAACTTTCATAAAATTGTGAACTACCCTGTATGTGAAGTAATATTACCAGACATTTCTTACCAAGAATCCACCGGCTCAGCCGAATTGGCTATACACGTCTATACAGCATTTTTAAGTACTTATTTTTTATCCGTGTCCAGACAAGAAATTTGGTTTCATCATTATCTGTTATTTCTTTAAAATTGCCAACAAACTAAGAATTGCAGCGACAAAAATCGTTCAATCTAAACAGGCACTAAGAAAACGAGAGAGCTGTGCAAATACTCCTCACTTAACGTCATTATATTCAAGAATCGCAAAAACTGAAACTGCTCGTGTGGAGAGCCACTATCTACTCTTTCATATAAAAACGATGTTTTATTAGGCAATATTTTAGACGCTCAGTAAAATATAAATTTTATAAACTCTGTAAGACACGTTCAATCGTAGGGCATACCAATTGCTGAGGGATAACGTATACGGCGTACTCTGAATAAAAAGTACCTACCATCTCTAATAGCAGCTGTATGAATGTCTGGAGAATTGAAAAAGAGCAACTATGTAATCTAGGTGACTACCACAGAATATATATATATTTAGCCTATGGTGACTACTAATGTCAAACGCCTATGATAAGAGGAAATACAGAGCTCTTATCTATTACGTTTGAAATTTTCTTAAAGTATGAAAAGGTTGCTATTTATTGTGGCGGTAGCACCATCTTCTAGTTAACGCCTTCTTATTTATCACCGTTGCGTAGACTAAGAGAAATAATAATATTGAATAAACAAGTGTTTATTTTTATTGAATTTTTTTAAAGTGGACGTTGCATTTTGCAAGCTTGCTTAAATAAATAAATTTGATGTGATGGAAACTCAGCTTAACATTCACAAAATTTTTAATTGTTAAATTTAAAAAAAATCTAGTTTTATATATAAACAAATCTCTTTTGGTAAGTTTGAAGAAATTTAATGAGACGAAATGAAAGTATTGCACATACATATACACACATGTATGTACATGTTTAATAGAATTCTGTTATTTTTATGTGGGGATTCAATCATCATATTACCTTAATCATCAGTTAGTGGAACCATCCAAGACTTGTCAGCTACATATTTAAATAAGGAAAATGAACTGTACGGCAGTAGATGAGGAAAAGTCAACGTACTTGGGTTTTGATTTAAGCACCCAAAAGGTAGGTTGGTTTAGTTGTAATATGTATATCATCTTATAGAGGTGCAAAAGTTGACAGGTATAAGCTCATTTGTAATAAGACTGTAATACCTCAATAATAATTGAATAAATTTGCATCTTAGCTTCAACAAAAAGAGATGTTATGTTTATAAATGGTACTGTTGAAACTTTAAAATATTTCTGATCACGTGCCCATTTTTTATTGTTATATTAAAACATTATAAAAATGTTTGATTTGTGGAATTCAAATGTTTATATACTGAACTTTAATTACAGAACTTATTTAATTACAAAACCCCATACATTTTTATTGTATTATTTTATATGTTAATGAACAGTACACCATATAATTTTAAATAAATAGAGATTTAAAACCTAACGAAATAAAAATCTTTGATAAGAAACACTGAAATCAAAGCTTTTTATAGTCATTCACTTTCAAATGTCATTTACGTTTAATTGTAGACTTGTTTACATAGTAACTATAAATAATTATATGTATTTACGTATGTATTATCATTATTAATTATCATGTTTGTTACTTGCGAATCGCGCCTTATAAACTAATTAAGTAATGAATTATGTCATATACATATAATAGAACAAATATGACTTAGTACAATTAATGCCCTAAAATAACGCATAGCGATGTACATATGTATATGTATGTATATTTATGTAAGTATTTATGTATATGCTGTAAAATTCAGGTGTGGTTTCCTAACAAGTGCATTTTCAAAGAAAGTTTTATAAAACAAAAAGACAAAAGATATTAACTTTTATCAAAAGTTACCTCGGTGGGACATTTTTTTAATTACTGAATGGTTGATAATTTAAAATTTGTCCTACATACATACATACACATATAGAAATACATTCACAAGTATTAACATTCTTAAATACTCTTGTTTCATAAAAAATTATAGGTTGACAATCATTAAAGTGGAAAAGTAATATTTATAAGATTCCTTTCTGTCCATCTGAAATTTTGTGTTTGTACGTTTTCAAACTTTTTATAACCATTAAAATACAGAACCCATTTTAATAATACATATAACTTTAGTTACATTTTTAAATAAATTTCTTTGAAATTGAAGTACACTTCTAGTTTAACAGACGTCACAATTAACGTTCTTGTTTATTTATTTAAATTTATTGTTCACTGTATTTGTACATTTATATACATACATATTTATTATATAAATACCATTTTAATATGGTCTGGGTCCCCCGGGTGCCTTTTACTATATATATTTTATAAATTTAAACAATTAGAACTTTAAAAATTTACTTGTTGTTGTGGGTTGGAAGGAAAATAAAATTGATATACATATATGGAATACAAATTGTTTGTTGTGAAGTTTATAATGTCATTCTAAGCCTACTATTATTATTATATGTATTTTGTAATTTTCATATATGACGGAATTCTCATATTGTATTAAGAGGATTTGTGTAAACATACAGCGAGTTTTGTTGCTAACAAACCGATTAAAGTTCTTTGATGATTTGAAAGTCGCTATATGAACGGCTAAACTCACAACAAGAAATAAATTTTAATGTTTTATAAATTAAATTTATAAAATATGTTGCAAACAAATTTTAACTAAAACATATTCCCAGCAATTTTGTAGCAAATCAAATTACTCGTAACTCAAAAAAAATCCGCCTTAATATCAAAATAAATAAATTCACTTGTAAGGCTCATTAATGGGCCTGTAGCGGAATAGAAAATATATAGTTGCTGTGCCACATTTTTAAAATATTGTTTTTATACTCAGAGGAGAAAGGATAAAGAATTTTTATGGAATTTGTAGCGGATTATAAAATGTGTAACCATTCTATTTGTCACGCTAAAATGATTATTTTGGATTTAATTTTTTTTAATAAATTCCTCGTCCTATTTTGATTCATTTCAGTTAAAAGCCGTGCAATTAAATAATGAACTTAAAGTTATTGTTACCGCCGAAGTGCAATTTGATTCAGATCTGCCAGAGTTTCGTACAACAGGCGGTGTAAATGCTGGTGCCAAAAAGAACGAGTAAGATATGAAATTGTTTTGTTGAATTAAATTTAATATTAACTTCCTTCAGATATTTTGTCCAACCAGTTATGTGGGTAAAAGCCTTGGACATTGTGATGGATCGTTTAATAATGGAAGGGGCAGATTTAAGTACAGTGGTAGCTCTTGGGGGTTCCGCACAACAGCATGGTTCATTATATTGGTCACGACATGGCATAGATACATTAAAAAATCTCAACCCTTGTAAATTTTTGCATTTACAAGTGGACGATTCGGCATTTGTGTTAACCCGTACGCCAATATGGATGGATGGTTCTGCCGAGAATCAGTGCCTTGAAATGGAGACTGCAATAGGTGGACGCACCGAAATGGTTAGCTTAACGGGTAGTAAGTGCTATCCACGATTTACCGGACCTCAGATACGAAAAGTTTATCAACAACGAACACATGCTTATGAAGATTCAAAGCGAATTTCGTTAGTCAGCAGTTTCCTGGCCTCGATATTTTTGGGCGATGTGGCGCCTATTGATTATGCAGATGCATCGGGAATGAACTTATTTGATATAACTACAAAATCTTGGTCGAAATCATGCTTAAATTCCTGTGCGCCCGATCTGGAAGAACGACTCGGTACACCGGTGAAAACGACTTCAGTTATTGGAAACATATGCGATTTTTTTGTTCAGCGATTTGGAATGCCGGAGATATGCAAAGTTGCCGCCTTTACAGGTGACAATCCATCTGCTTTGTCGGGCATGCTGGTGGAAAAAGATTGTCTTATAATGTCATTGGGCACCAGTGATACATTAATGATGAATTTGGAAAAACCACCTCTTTTGGAAGAAGGTCATGTATTGTGCCATCCCACCGATGATGATCAATTTATGGGTCTCTTATGGTATGATGATGCTCTTTAAGTTTCATTTTAAGATAATTTACTCTTATTTGTGCTGGTATTTTCAGTTTTCGTAATGGTTCCTTAGTTAGAGATGCTTTTAAACGCGCAGAAGCTCAAAATAGTTGGCAATTGTTTAGCCAACTGTTAGATTCAACGCCACGTGGAAATTACGGTAATATGGCTATACATTTTCATTCAACGGAAATAATTCCTTGTGCCAAAGGCACATTGCGTTGGAATAAGACTCATGCATTATCTTCGTTGGACGCTAGAAAAGGAATTAGCAAGTAGGTACTATTTCATTTGAATTCTTCATGAAAAGAAGTTTTAGATACTGGTATTCACCCAAAGATTTACGTCGCCAGAAGCCGAAATAAGGGCACTGATCGAAGGCCAAATGCTACATCGAAGAGCAGTTGCTGCTGACATGGGCTTTAATTTCGGAGAAAATACGAAAATCATTGCTACTGGTGGAGCATCTATTAACAAATCTATATTACAGGTTATCGCAGATGTTTTTAATTCCCCAGTTTATATACAGGTTATTTAGTCCATAGTTTTAAAAGGACAATGTAATTTTATTTTAATTTTTTTTCCAGAAAGCAAGTGAGGCTGCTTTGCTAGGTGCGGCATATCGGGCAAAGTATGCAAAATATTTAGACGACATGAGACGGAAATCGTGGCATACAAATGGTCAGCCGCTACAAGAGGAACAACAAATAAAAAACATGGATAATGTGAACGTTTTAAGTTATTACGACTTTATAATACCTTATCTTCCGAATCATTTAGAAAGGGTGTGCGAACCAAGTAGAGATAGTAACGAAATATATACTCCCATGTTAGAACGTTATCGCCAAATGACTAGTATATTACTGTCTGTTGAATAATATTTATTTCAACAAAAGAACTAAAAAACTTAACTTATACTACATACTGCATCATGGAGTTAAAACATTTCATGAGCCTTGAAGAGAATCTTATATTTTAAAGTAATTATACATTCCTTATTCTTGTGTTTTGATTTTTAATTTAATTGTGAATGCGAATAATTGTAAGACGTTTCTTTCTTTGTTGAATTTTAATTTATTGATAAGTGCAATTGAATATTTTGAATAAACACTTTTCTGAAATATCCTTTACCATTATTACAATTATTTTTTGCGTCCACCACGTTCTTTGATTTGCAAATGAACAGTAGCACCACTAAGCAAGTTGTAAAAAGCCATTGAATTGCTGTCTTTGAAAAACATGCCCTAAAATATAAAAAAGAAATAATTTAAATAAAATCACAAGAAGCTAAGATATATATTGAGAATCGTCGAAACATCTATATGGCCAATAATTCCAAAAATATAATAGATGTATTGGATGAGAACCGAACATTTCATAAATGTAGCACAAGTTACACCATAAACATTTGCTTGAGACATGCAAACATTATCTAAATTACCACATGCATATAGAATATTTTACCTCATATGATATTTTCTGCTTAGCTGGTGGCATTCCCGTTTCTTCTTGTATTTTACTTTTGAGCAGCGAAACTGGATCAGTCAACGCTAAAGAAACGGCTATTGTTTGACCATTCAATTTCCATTCAGATTTATCCAGAACATTTGGAATTTGTACCTGTATGGTTATAGGGCTCTAAGGATATATATAAAACTCGTTATACAAAGCTTAACAAGAAAATGGCATCAAAAGAAAATAAATAGGAACCTTGTGAACAGCAATAAATTCAGATTCGGGTACCAAATTGTCTTCGGATCGTAATTTTTTATTGGGTGGTTCGTCGTCAATCGGTGTTGCTTGTGGAATAATACCTTGATCAAGGACGGGTGGTGCTGGTGATATTTGCGGCGGTCCCCCAGTAGGTGCCGGCATAGGAGCCATGTAACCCGGTACAGGAAATGGTGGGGCTAGACTCAAAATATAAAATATGAAATAAAATTGAAATAAATTGGAGAAATATATATAGTTTACGCATAATGGGTGGCGGCCTCATCTGCATCATCATAACTGGAGGTTGTGGAGGTAACGCATGTTGCTGCTGTTGTGATTGTGGGTGATGTGGTGGCTGGTGATGATGATGATGTTGCGGTGGCTGATGGCTCGGATGTTGAGCATGAATTGTTTTATTTACAACTGTATGATGTTGGTTATTTGGTTTACCTCCAACAGGTTTAGGACCAATTTTTTCTTTTTCTTCATCCGGCAATAGACCTTTTACCTATTATAATAAAATAATAAAAAGAAGAAAACATCTTGCAGAATAATTTCAGTATATTACCTTATGAATTTGATGGATTTGGTCTTCTAATGTAATATTGGCACGTGCTGCCCGTGTAGCTGCTTCAACACTTGATGTGTGACCATCCCATGTTACACGATCATCTTTCTTTGTCTCTTCTTCTCCCAATTTTTTACCAATAACTGTTTCTTCATCACCCACACCAAAGATATCGGTACGACGTTCGGCCAGTTGTTTCAAACTTGCTTCAATTGCAGTTCCAGCCGCATAAACGTTTTCTTGGTTGATTTTCTCCACAGTGTGCTTGTCACGTTGTTCCACCCAACGTGGATCCAAGAGGCCAATACGCATATGCTCAGCCACTTTTGAGGCTGGAATTTTCTCTCCCGTAATTGGTGATATAAGAAATTCATCAGTTGTAACCGGTTTAGGTGGCTTAACCTGAGCAGCTTTTGGATCATATTTTTTAACTACAACTTTATCATGTGTAGGCGGCATAAGTGGAGCAACTGGTGGTTGCATTTTGGTAACAGCCGGTGTTTCTTCATCACTAGATGCTTCATCCATATCTTGAACTTGAATATTGTCCTTCTTAGAGGACTGATTTTGATGCGAAGCATCTTTCATATGAATACCAATACGATTTTCCATTTGAGATAATTTAATTGCGCCTCCCACGTTTGATGTATCTTGACTGTCTTCATCATCTGATTCAATTTGCATTTCAATGTCACCATCGTCTTCTTGTAATCGCTCTTCCATCAAAACACGTGCACCAACTTCCTCTGGTGTAGTTGGTGGCGGAAAGTTTCCAGTTTCAAAGGGCTGATAATCAACCGTTTCCACCACAACAAAGTCATGCCAATCGATTTGGGCATAGGCGACTTTAAAGGGCAAAATAAAAACAAAAATAATAACGTACATAATTTCCCGAATTTCATATTTTATTTGTAATTAATTACCCCTTTCCTTTTCAATTTTCTCTTCCTCACGACGTCGTTGGGCCTCTTGATGCCTTTGCCAGTTTGCTCGATATTTCATCTGGTCGAGTACAATATTCATACTTGATCGACCTGAATTGCTTTCGGCTCTTAGTTTGCCAAGCAAATCTTTTGGAGGTATTAAAATTTTTGTATACTGCTCTAATAGCTTTGTAAAGTACTGGAAAAGTGAATGCTGTGGACGCAAGAAATCAAATTGAAAGTTGCGCTGCTCACGATTCATAAGATTTGTTAAGAATTGGCGACCATTGCGAGCCACAAATTGAGCTGTTAACTTAACGATATCTCTGGAAAAAAGAATTTTTTTAGCAATACATATAGAGCAAGTCATATGCTTGTATATATACAAATCTAAAGCTGAAATAGAAGGGGGATCTGCGATAAATTCGAATTCTGGAGGAGGGTCTTTCGGTACAAACTGCTGTTCTGCAACTTGTTTCAAAAGCTCCTGCTGTTTTTGTTGTGCGGCGCTAGTAACCGACAATTGTTTAATACCAGTAACCACACTGGGAGCGCTTGCATCTGCAAAAGATATTAATATTACGAACACAAAATCTTCATGTATAAAATTTTGAATGACCATTTTATACCTTTTCCTTCCCTAAAATCGTTTACTTTGTATCTATAATACGCATGATACGGATCGCCGGAACTTAAAAAATTGAACTTGGGATTTCCCAGTTCATTTTGACGAATACGAGCTTCAAACTCCGGTCCATTGCGTGCTACGAAACTTGCGGTTTTATCCACAATGTCTATTTTCAAATTAAGAATTAAATTAAGGAAACCAACTATAAAAAAATGGTTTTTATTCATTGTTAAAAAAGGATACTTCTAACCTCCGGCGGAGGATAGATTATTCCTATGATTGGCCCAGACATAGGTTTAGATTGCTGATTATTATCGGCCAAAACATCTCCTTCAATTGGCGGCATGTTTTTTTCTTATGGTTACTAATTTCTATTAATATTATAGTAACTGCAATTTTGTATAAGTTACTGCTTATTTCCACCACAATTAAACGTTTTGGCAGCAGAGGCCAAAGTCGACAAGCCGCCTTGCCGCCGTCATCAACTATAATCACGGCTACCAGCCGTATGCAAAAAGATACATATGTACATATAACTTTTATAAACAATTACACATAGTGTATGAAAAAAAAAAAAAATATATGAAAATTTTAAGGCAACGTTAAACCTAATATACTTTCTTTATTTTAATATATATAATCTGGTGCATCTCCTATTCATTATATTTACGTTGTTTTTACTTTATAAGGAAATTTGTATTGTAAACGTTTTTCTACAACATAAACTGCTAGAGTAAAAAGTTTTTTTTTTTGCATACGGCCGCTAGTCGATATATCGTAACCTTTAAAGAATGGGCATTACATCGAATTAAAGAACTTTCAGAAGATTCAAAATAAATGTTCTCTAACATTTCGAATAAATTTTTATATTTTATTTTTAGAGAGAAATACGTTTGTTAGTACTTTGCTCTACTTACCTCTCAACTGTATTAATTGGAAGAGACATTTCATTCAATATAGCACTACTCAATATACTTAGACTTTGCGCAATAAAATTTTTTAAAGATTCAGGCATGTTCTGAAAATCACTTTATCCTAAAGTGATTTGAAATCACTGAAAAGGTGTTCTGCGAACAAAAAAATTTGAAATCTCGTGATTTAAAACCGGTCAGGTTAATGTCTGACGATATCAAATCACTTTGCGTTTTTTTAGCATATTGGTTTGATTTCGATAATAAAATTATTACATACACTTAATATGATTGGTTCTTTATTTGTTTTAGTAATAAAATCTATTATTTTACAAAGAAAAACTTTAAAATTTATAAATTTAGATAGACGCTTTATATTTGGTGTACAATTGTTTAGTTTTGTTTGTATTCTAAAAAGGTTGCTACACGCATTTTTTCACTTTATTTTCTGAAATAACTAACGACACTCACAATTTAACTCTTAAATTTGTTATATTTTTCTGATTAATCACTTAAATATAAAAAATTTTAAATGTAAACAAAGCAAATCAGTTGTTAGCTCATGATTTAGAACATGAAAATCACTACTAAAAATTAAAATTCTCGTGATTTTCAGAACACCAAAATATCAATCTCGTGATTTCAAAATCGTTAGTGATTTAAAATCACCGTGATTTCAGAACATGCCTGATTATTTATTTTCACTATCGACTTTGGCCGACCAAAAACCGCCATCGGCCATATTTACAAGTTATTATGAACGGCGTCGAGCCATTTCTGACAACTACCGCACAGTTGCTAATTTTCGTATGTCTATACTTTGTGAAACTGTTATAAAGTATAAGTTTTACTATTTTCTTCTGTTGAATACAAATAAGAGATCTCGAACACAAAGTCCCGGGGTAATTAGATAATGGAATTAATATGCTCGGATGAATTCCAAATTATTTCATAATCTGTACTTTCGTGGAATCGAACACACGCTCCATTCGGGGCATTCCATATAAACAATGATTCTTTTTAGTATGTTAGTATAATTTACAAGACTGGTTATCAAAATGAATGTTGGAAAAAAGGGACACGAAAAACTTCCTATGTATTTCCACATAATAAAACTTAAACTTAATTAAGAAAAAAACCTGCAAAACTAGCAAGTCCTTTGATGATTTGCGAAAATAACTATATTATTATATATTACTATCAGATTCAAATATTGTTTCAGTACTTGGAAGAAACGGGTTGAGTTTTATTCCAAATGTTGCGCCCATTTTTAGATTTAAAAGTCATAAATTGTTGTCCAAAAGTGTCCTAAGGGTTAACTAAGTAAGCCGTACCGTCAACCACAAATTTAAATAAAAAAAGGAAACCATTTTTAATTTATTTCAATTTAAAACTATCCAAAAAGGTTGAAATCTCTGTATTAATACCTGAAGGACATGCTAATGCTCTCTTTTTTTGTGACTTTTATCACAGGTACATATAAGGTTTCAAATATACTTCTCTACAAAATCGGAGATTGATTGAGTGTTTCATTAAAATTTTTTAAGTATCTTAAAGGTGAATTCACCCATTCGTTTTGAACGTTCGGAACGCTTTTTTATATGTAGTTTGAAGTCTCCTTTTTTTGAGAGAGAGAAAGAGAGTAAATTTAATGCGGAACAAATTTTGCTTGAATTCGTTTTTACTCTCTTTCTCTCTCTCTCTCTCTCTTTAAAAAATAGAGACTTCAAACTACATATTAGGTTTGTTCCACAAGATCTCGGACAAGTTCGGACTATTGAGAGCAAAATGAAAATTACTCTCTAAATTTGCCAAAGTTACCCAAAATAGCTGGAACGCAAAAAAACCATTTTTGTAGTTCCTGAAATACTAATGCTGCTTACTTTTTAAACTAAAATCTATTTAAGTGCTTTTAGACGCTTAAAAGTCTTCAAATTATAAAAACAAAGCATTTGCATCATTGTCAATAGCTGTAAAATAATTGAAAAACAAGGGGAAGAAAAACTTAACAATTGCAATTTTTTTTAAATATTTGTAAATCTTTTAAAATGGAAAGAAAAATTACGATCGATTTAAATATTTTTAATGCTGTTTCTTTTTTCAACTTCTGCTTTATTATTTATAAAAACTAAACTTTTTCTTTTGCTTGCAAAGTTTCCGATAAATCTATCAGTTTCATATGTAAACAAAAAACAGATGATTGTTAAATTCTTGTCCGAACTTACCCAAAAAAAAAGTTCGTGCAAATTTGTACAGGAAATTAAAAAAATTACTCTCTCAATTTCTCTCTTTTTTGCACAAAAATTGTTATGTGGAACGGTTTTGGGTAACTTTGGGCTAGTTCGGACTGTTTCGTTATGCATGTGGAACAGAGCTATTAAAAAAGCGTTCAGAACATTAAAAACGAATGGGTGAATTCACCTTAAGAGTTTTAACCATTTGAAATTGCTACCAACACAGACATAAAGCATATAAAAAACTTCATAGATATAAAAGATATTTTTTAATTTGAGAATTATTTGTTATATAGAAAATTCGCCAAAAATTACTAACATTTTGAAACAAGCATCAAAATTTATTAAAACTTGCTAAAATTGTAAAATAATGTTAAAAAAGTTTGCGAAAAATGTAGAAAATTAAAAACAATCACGAAAAAAACTTAAACTGTAAAAAGTGGTCGAATATCGGCCATTAGGCCAACCACTAGTATTTAAATATAAATAGATTAAAAAATTCAATATTTACATATTTAACGGGAAATATATTTGAAGAAACTATTTCCAGATTTGCATTAATTGATTTGATTTGAATTATTACTTTGCTTAAGGATACCCGTATACCGTGAAAGCTAACCGGAAAAAATGTTTCGGCCTAAACATTTTTCAGTTTTTCTATACAAAATGCATTCTCATGACCGGACGTAGATATGTACTATATTTTCAATTTCTGCTCTTGTTAGGCATTTATTTCTCAATACCATATTTAAGTGTTGATTAGTAATTGTTAGTTAATGCAAATAAAATTTAAAGGAAAACACAAGTGCCATAATGTTATCTAACATATTAAGATGATTTTGAAAGTACTCATCATCATTTTCGCTCTTTGAAAAACATAGCGGCTATTTCTCCTCATCGACTTTTTGTACTCTCTAAATTTTTAAAAGCATTAAATTATGTACTTCGGAGAAGAGAGAGAAATTTCACGAAGGTAATTAAAAAAAGAAAATAGACAAATGAAATTAGGAAAAAATTCACTAAGGAAATAATATCGTTGTTATCGCCAAAGAGTACAGCAGAGCACATTACGACCACTGAATACTACTGGAGGTGGGCTGGCTAATGAGCTGATGTGAAACGAGAATTATTCATTCTGTGAGCTTGTGAAGATTGGGCGTGTAAATTGCAGCTAACACATTTGTTATTAGAATTAAATTAGTAAATCATCATATATTTGATTATTTTGAATTGACTAGCATCCAAAGAAAGACAAAGTGAAATAAGAGTTCTTATCACTAAGCAGCAAGTACATTTATGCAAATAAATTAAACAGTGAATTTTGTAATTATTAGTATTCAATACACATTCAAGTAAAACCGTACGCTTCTGGATTGTATTGCAGAAACAAAGGATTATTAAAACCATCGTATAAGTCTCACATTCATTCGCACAAAAACTGTTGTAGCAACAAGATTACAAAAAATTTCTCCTACGCACAGCAAATATTGATGATTAATAAAAAAATAGTTTTTTGTTATACACAATTCATCGATCTAAAATCAGTTTTGCAAAAGTTTCTCAAATTTATTTTATATAAACAAAATTTACAGAGCAAAATATAAAACAAAATGTTAATTAATCGCTTAAATATTGTGATATTAACTGCATTTAATATATTTTATCGTCAAATTTTCGTTATTGGTTTAGTGGAATTTAAGCATGGTAAGTAAAATTTATATAAATTTTTATTTATATTTTTGATATGGGTACTCACTCGTATGAATGTATGTACATGTGTAACAATATAAAATTTTAAAGCAAAAATTTTATTTCAATATTTACGCAATGATAAAGTTTATAAGTGATCGGCTCATTTCATTTGGAACGACATATTTTGATACTGATTATATGGATGTATGTACTCGCACAATGAACTTTTTTTACATTCCTTAGAAATGAAAAGAAATCGTGTAATGAAATACATGCGACAAATGGTAAATTTGTTGACATTTTCGTTTCACTGATTTGTGAGCTTAAAATGCGACTTGTTCCAAAACAAAATGAATGTACGTAATATATGCAATCATCAATTGATCATGCAGAAGTTCGCAATCTGACTGTTTAAAAACATTTTTTTAACAATCAATTTCATTTGGTATGAATAATGTCTCAATAGACAAGTGAGTAGAGTGCTAGATTATTAAACAGCAGGTTGGTAGCTGGTTCGAACCCATCACGGGCTTAAATTTAAAATAATATTATTACTTAACGTATTGTGTATATAAAGAATAAAAACAAACATTACACCCGTGATGCGTTATAAGAAAAACTTATTAAATTTGGGCATATGTCGTATTAATTTTTTTTAATGGAAAGAACGTTTTTTTGAAAATTAAGAATAAAATAAATTGAAAGCGAAATTGATTGTAAGTACCACTGCAAAATTTTTCGAATATGAGTCGTAATTGATCAGAAACGGGCGAGTCAAAAAAGACTATGACTCGAACATGAGGCGCATAAGTGTCGGTTTTTGATCGCGCAAAAAAGTCTAAAAAGACTCGAACATGTTCAATAATTATATAAAATGCTGATTGGGAAGTCATATATTTTTAATTTTGTCTTATCACAAGAAATGTATTTGTACAATGCAGTTTCTCAAAGCTTTTGATGAAATAAATTCAAACCAATTTTCTTTTCTTTGGCCCATTGAATCTGCGATTAATTGCTAAAAAAAAGTGAATAACCTCTATTGATTTTATTTTACCCCAGTCAGTTTCACTATCTAGAACCGATTCACAAAATTTCTAAGTGTTGCGATTCAACAATGTAACAAATTCGGGCGAAAGCGCACCATCAACACAAATTACACTCACTAGAAATTTCAGCATCGAATTAAATAAAAAGTGTAACTTTAGCTTGAATTGTTAGAACTTAATGTTATTTGTTTATTACGTCTTACAAACTAAACACGTTTAACAGAAAATATAACTATACTGGTGAACAAAATGCTGCGGCGAAAAAAATTTAACAACCCGGAAAGTGTTCGTAACTTCAGAATACAAAATAAAAAAGCCATACAGTGGGCAAAGTTACTCTCACATGTGAGGGTATTAACCGAAAATCTTTTGATACATTATCAATATTATAAAAAATTCTCGATTTCGTGCAAAGGCTAAAAATTAGTGTAAAAAATATATTTGTGATCTGTATTACATATTTCAAAAACGTTTGAAAAAGAATTGGGTGTATATAAAAAATAATAATAATAAATATATTATAAGACACCGTCTACCATATAATAAGATCTTATCTTGCTAATCTACACTAAATTAAGGGATGTATAAAAGTTTAACCGTATTAAGATCAACTACGCCAGAACAAATTAAAATCTATGAAAAGTATGAAAAAAACCAAAATTTTATTGCAAATAAAACTGAGATAAATGAATTTTAAGCAAATTGCACCTCCCTTAAATCCAGGCCTCACTTGAATTTTAGAGTATTTAGTACCTAATAGGTGTTATCTTACACATTCGCACCTTTGAAGTGATTTACCAGCTGACAGCTGTTTTGTTGCTAATTTGGTTTTCCCATTTTATAAGGCAGACTCAAATAAGTTATTTACTGAAGGCAAGGATGAAGTCATTTGTTACTATGTTCGTTCAAACCAAGTATTATTAATATAATTTGAAATTATATTCATAGCATTTAAAATAAACTAATACTAAACAATTTCTTAACTACCCATGCAATGAAATATTTTTTAAATGCCTTTGCTTCTGAATTTTGAAGAAATTTTTTGGAAATTTTGCCAATTTTTTATCTACAACTCAAATTATGGATTTAATCCATTAGCCTTTGTTTTCTGCTTAACGATGCTTATAATACAACAAAACAATGTTATTATGTCCTTCAGTATTAATACAGACCGTTTGTTAAATTTTAAATATGTCAGGTAAAATATAATGTATGTAAGTATATAATTCAATTAGTTTATTATAATCATTTCAAGGTTAAACGTATGAGCAGCATATTTCCTTTTAAAACTACCAGTCGAGAAAACTTTGTAAAAACCTTCAGCGTATATACATATTAGTTCATTATTCATTTTAAAGAAAAATAAATTTTCCTAATACTTCATTTAACACTTACACATAACAAAATATATAGTCGTACACAATTTCTTCTACGATCTTTTCACTTTTACTCATAACAAATTAATTCTCAAACATATGAGCAATTAAGTGAAAAATTAAATTTTTCATGTAAGAACCCGTGTTGCTAGTTTGGGTATTTATACATTAGATATAGAGGGATTTTTCGCTCTTAGGGCCAAATTGGAGGGTAAAACATTTAGCGGTCTTACCGAGTTCTATCCTATATACCCTTTACAATATAGTAGATATAATATATTTCGAGTTATGTATTCTAAATATATATGTTGTTCATGAATGTTCGGTGCATTTTTTATTTTTTGGTTTTCAATTAAACTTTTTCTTGAAAAATTTTTGAATTTTCTTTCTTGATCTGAATTAGGATTTCAGTTTTCTATGGATTTTTTTTTTTTTGGTAAATGAAAATTGACATATAAATGGTAGATCTTTTTTACGGTATATTGATTTATTTGTTGAGTCTTTTAAGAGTTAATGTAGATATTTTAAGAGGCTGCAACAGAATTTTGTAGAAAGCATCAACAAAATGCCAAATCTATGTGTTAAATATACCGTCCATTTCTACCACCAACAAAATAGTTTGTGAAAAATGGCGAGTTTTATGCCTCACCTGAATTTTAAAATCACATATCACTGTGCTTACACATACATACATGCTAATTTTTAGAATGCTTCAATCCACTTCAATGAAATTTCATAATATTGATTACAGCCTCATTATCATCTGAACGTCATCTTGCCAGATTGACTTTCTTTTCCGACCTGGATAAACTCTTTTGATATTAATACTAATATCCATTGAAAGCGCTATTTGATATATTCTCCAATATACTTAATCAAAAAATTCAAATTCGAAGGAATTCTAACAGACATGATATACTGATTATTTGGTTAGCGCTACTGAAATGCAGGCATATATATGTAGTACATATATACGCAGCTGAGCCCACAACAAATAAAAACAGTTTGAAAATATAGGTGGTTAAAGCATTTCGAAAACAAGTCCAGAAAGAGAGATAGAGAGAGAGATCTCAAAACCATTCCTTAGGGAATTCGTTTTTTGGAACCACTGCCATTCTTCACAAAATGCATTATTTCTGTACAATCAAAGTACGTCATATTTATTTTAAGCTTTGCGTCTAAGTACAATTTGAAAACGGATGATTCAGGACTGACTCCTTGTCATGACGTGCACCTATCTATATTAAACAGTTTCAACTAGTTATAGGAAGTATTTTTTATAAAAACTATTTTCATTTCTAAAAAAAAAAAAAAAAAAAAAATTTAAAACTGTCTGCCTACTTTCCAGAACTATCAGAATTAAATATTAAAATTTTTTTTAGATCCTATAAGTTTTAGTAAATATGAGCTTGACACTATTCGGTCGATTAGTGCATCTGAGTGGTTGGATTTTGCAAAATGGGGCATCGAAACGAATGAAAAAGAGAAAAGGTATGTTTTGAAAATTACATACTTTGAATTATAAAAATGTTTTTTTTTCGGAATGTATTTATTTTCAGTTTGGAAAAAAGACTTGTTGCATCAAACATTGTTGTAAAAAATGGCACAATATCTCATGTTCAACTTTTGGATACCCTACCTAGCAGTGAGGCCCAAAGAGACAGTGAATTGGCGGATGAAATACTTAAATCCAGTAAACACATTTGTGATACCAAATTTATGGAACGAAGGATTTCCGGAGAGCGCTGTGCAGCCATGTTGAGCGATATTGAGCTTCCCAAAGGTAGTGTGTTGGCACAAAAATGTCAAAATATTACAAATGATCGCAAAAATGGACACTATCCATTGAGACGTCTGTTGCCGCGTTACTACAAGAATGGTTTTTATGATGTATAAGAACAGATAAAATCATCTTGAAATTTTTAATTAACTTTACATTTGTATCAATAGATGTCTTCTAACATTTTACCGGAACCGCTTGCTATAAGCCAGGCGCTTGGAAGAAATGCAGCAAAAGATCACAAAGAGCTTTTAGACGTCTATCAAAGAAATCTTGCCGTAGTTCAATGGTCACAATTTGTGGCCAATGACTTAAACAAACCTGTAGTCACAACAATGAGTAAGTAAAATTTTAAAATTGTTCTCAAATACAGATCGAGTTTTCTAAGACGCTTTTTAGATTATTCGAGAATTCAATTCGATTTTTTTTTATTTCACCGATTTTTTAATGTCTCAAAAGAAAACAATGATTTAAAGAGTAAAAACTATTTGTACATAATCCTATGAATGACAGAATTCCCGCTGGGAATTGGACTTGGAATATTTCGTGACTGTTTAAAAATCATTAAATGCTCTGGAAATTTTTTTTGGGATTATCTTTTTAAATACTTTTAGAATTTGCACATTTTACAAAAATGTTTTCAGTAAATTTTCATGCTAAAATTTTTTTCTAATATTTCTGTTATAAATGGGTAACCGTGCATATAATTAAATGGTCTTGAAATTTAATCGCTTGTCTATTCGATCAGTCCAACAATTTAATTCTTTGGATTTTTAATAATGGGTTTACATTTTTATTGGAACAGAAGTCAATAAGTACTGATCAATTTTACGAATTTTTAATTAAAATTGCAAGACAGGGTAATGTAATGTAATGTAATGTAATGGGGGTTTGGCCCAGGATGGCCCTTTGCACTGCGACCATTGTTGATCTATTGTGCTTCCCCTGTCCCTAGCAGTTTAATACGTTCGCAAATAGGATCAGCTCCTTCAGTGGGAGCATTAGCAGATCCTCTTCACTCAGCGTATATGCATGTAGAGTCCTGTGTCTCCTGTGGCACAATGCCCCACAATTTGCTACCAAGTGTTCCATCGACTCCTCATCTTCACCGCAAAATCTGCAGATGTCCGTGTCAGATAAGCCCATTCTGTATAGGTGGGCTTTGCAGGTGTAATGGCCTGTGAGCGCCCCTACCAGCGTCCGTAGGCTTTTCCTGTCCAGTCTTAGAGCCAGATCCGCCCTCCCAGCGTCAAAGCGTAGGAATTTCTTGGAGTGACATAATCCATTGATGTCATTCCAATGTTGTGCAATCCTGGACGATGTCCATTTCGAAATCTCCCCTTTAATGCAAGACAGGGTATTGGTAACAGTGTTGGGCAAAATACATGGCTTGCGGTATTTAAAATACAAAATACAAAATACTTGCTGATCATGTATTTAAAATACAAAATACAAAATACTTTCAGGATATGTATTTAAAATACAAAATACAAAAATACTTAAAAATCTGTATGTATTTAAAATACAAAATACAAAATACTTCCATTTATTGCACGTATTTCAAATACAAAATACAAAATACTTTCACGTCATGTACATGTATTTATTTATGTATTGTTAATGACAGTATCGTATCTTCTATTCAACGTACGAGCCAACCCACTCAATTGTCTACAGTCGCCGAAAGAACACCTGTTAATTTTTTATTAACTACTAATAACCTATCTAATAGATGTACTAGTCCTGCTCAAACTGGAATCAACTTAGATATCTCAGTGTATAAATTTTCTTACTCTGAACCAAGAATAGTGGCATTATTCCAGATTACTATACCGGATGAGTTGTTTAATAGAGTTATTTCTCCAAATTTCTGGCCTAATGGTATTTACGTTCGCGAATTTATATTTAAAACAAGACAAAGGAATTCTGTTCAATTGCCTTCAACGGCAACAAATATTGAAAAAAACTAAACAAATATATTGAAAACTTATTCTTATATACCAAAATGTTCGTGGCATTAATAAGAAGTTATCTGCGTTATTTAATCAAAGTTAGTCAATTGACTATCATGCTATAGCATTTACTGAAACATTACTTAATGATAATACATATATTGAACACGGAAATTTTTGCTGCTAAGTATACTATATATAGACGTGATCGTAGCAATAACATAAAACAAGGTGGTGTCTTGATAGCAGTTTCTAGCCTGCTCACTTCCAAAGCTTTATCGTTTACGTCTTTTCTGGATATTGAATTTATGGCTGTTTTGACAAAATTCAACATAAGAGAATTTTCGTAGCGTGTTCGTATATCCCTTCTAATTCACCTGAAATAATTTACCAGAAACACTCAGACGCTATCTCCTCTGTTGTGCGAATGTCTAATCACAATGATACTATAATTGCAGTTGGTGATTTTAATATGCCTATTATTTCCTGGAACCGTTCTACTGATAATGGTTAATTCACGCCCTATAAATCTGGCGCCAATGAGAAATACACTGAGTTTATTGATTGCTTACTAGATGTGAATCTTTATCAGATGAATGGCATCTATAACGATAATATTAAATTTTTAGACCTGGTTTTTGTAAATGATTATGTTGACACCTCTGTTCTTCGCACTGATTCATTCACTTTGCGAGAAGACCGCCATCATCCTATAATTTTAGTAAATTCATGGTTTTCATTATATACATCTCATTCTGCGGAAAAATCGATAGTCAATACTTTATGCTTCAAGAAAGGGAATTATAGCAAGATAACTCAGCTACTTTATAATACTGACTGGAGTAGTTTACTGTCAATTTCTAACTTTGAAAACAAAGCTGATGTCATCGATCATTTTATTATGAGTTTCTACAAAGGATATATTTGATCTTGAACCAATGTTTTCCAAGAAAAACCTGTTCAGATTCCTTTGGACCGCCATGGAATACTAAAGCTCTTTCTAAAATTAAAAATAGCAAAAATAAATTTTATAAAAGGTATAAAAAATCTGGATCAGCATCAGACTTTGCTAAATACTAGTTGCTCGTGCCGAATATAACAAATAAAATCAGAATTGCTATAACAGCTATATCGTCAAAATTAAAAACAACCTTAAGAAGAATCGTTTCACAATTTTGTAAATTTAAAAAGAAAATCTACTTCTTTCCACCTACAATGAAGTTAAATTAAAATGAATCAGATGAGGATGCTGAAATAAGTAACTTGTTTGCAGATTTCTTTTCATCTACTTATGCCAATGATCAAATTAGAGACACTGGTCTACTACCATGCTCCAATATTGGAAGTCAGTCTATCTTAATCCCTTTTATAGATGAATTGTCTGTTCTTAACGGTTTAAAGAAATTGAAATTTTCCTACAACAGTGGATCGGATAAAAAACATGGTTTGCAGTATTTAAAATACAAAATACAAAATACTTGCTGATAATGTATTTAAAATACAAAATACAAAATACTTTCAGGATATGTATTTAAAATACAAAATACAAAATACGTAAAAATCTGTATGTATTTAAAATACAAAATACAAAATACGTATTTGTATTTTAAATACGTATTTCAAATACATGTATTTCAAATACTGCCCAGCCCTGATTGGTAAAGAGATCTTTTTTAGTACAAGATCTTGAACTTTTGGTAAACGAAATTAATATTTTTTTTGTTAAAATTGTTACTAAGATTATTAAGGAAATACATGAACTAGAATTTAGGAAAATTTATTAATTTTGAGAACATACATTTCAATAATAAAAAAATAAAGTGCAGATATAAAAAAAAAACTCCCGAAAATTTAGTAAACATTTTATTAAAATTAATTAGCAACTTCTAAGAAACAAGGAAGGTTTTGTTGATATTAAATAAAATATTTTTACCAGCAGCGATGAATTTTTATTTATTACTGAAGTCAAATAAAAAACGACTGACGCCATGCGACAACCATTTTGAACGCAAATTGAGAAAAATTTTCAAATTTATTTTTTTAGTGTAGAGTTCTTTACAAATATATGGTAATAATGACCAAAGGCTTGGTTGTTGTTTGAGAATTAATTTGTTTTGTTGTTTGCTTTTTCTTACATATTTATTGTGTCCCATTCTGTTGGCTGTTGCTCAGTAGTAACACTTGCCTTAACCCTGACCACTCCTCACATCTGACTTTCTACTCTTATTGATGCCCGAATGTTATTGAGGGCCTGCTTTCTTCCTGAACTTTCCATGTGTTAACTCCTGGGGAAGCTATCTCTCACAAATTGACCTGATTGTTTGCCCTAATACTCAATTGCGGATGTGACTCACATTGACAAATTCCTGACTATACTAGAATTAGTGCCACTAATCCACATTTTCAATCGCACTGTTTATTTTCACCTCGGCAATTCGTTCTTCACCACCCTTGTGTCACAACGTTTTATATATCCTTCTCTTGAGAGAAGGATATATAAAATTAAGCTCAACCGACCGAATATAGCCTCCTTAGTTCGCTTATATTTTTTCTAAAATTTTTCTTGATTGTCCTCCCGTAGGTGATGGATCTTCCATAGAATGTTGCAACACGGAAAATTATAATCTTGCTCCCCGTTATCACCATCCTGCTTGTAAGCCGTTGATAAGTAAGGATTTTGCAAATCCTAATGGACCTAAAACATGCCTCAACTATGTACGCAGTGCTTTGGCAGTGGGAAACAAATGTACTTTTGGCGCTGCAGAACAGGCAAGTTATAAATAGCGTATAAGTGGAGTATAAATATCGATATATTTAAATTTCAATTTTAATTTTAGCTAAATCAAAGTACAGGCAAACTTGATCTGTCCCAATTGTATGGATTTAATGAAAAGTCTCAAGACCGCATGCGTTTGCACCAAAAAGGTCTTCTTAAATCGACCACCAATTCAGAATCTCCACAATATTCTCTATTGCCATTGGCAGCGGATGATACTAATTCATTTTGCGCTCTGAGCGAACAAGAAAGGACAACCTCAAGCTGTTTTATGGCTGGTGATTCTCGCGTTAATAGCAATCCCTTTGCCATTATAATCCATACGATTATGATGCGCAATCACAATCGTATTGCCAAAGAGTTGAGTTCTAAATATCCAGACTGGCAAGATGATCAACTTTTCCAAAAAGCCAAATCTATTAATATAGACATTTATAAGCGTATTATTTTTGATGAATGGCTACCAATCGTTTTAGGATCTTCGATGGCGAAGGATATTAAACAAAACCCTAAAAGAGAGACAACTGATGAGACTTTGCATCAAACAACAAATGAATATGCGGTGGCCGCATCGCGATTCTATCTTTCGATGATGCCGAATGAACTCCACAATTATGCTTCTCACGTAGGAACTGATTCTTACAAGGATGAAAGGTAAATAATATATAATAGTGTTCCTTTATACCAAATTGTTTTAACAAACCAGAATGTTTGTCAAAATCAGAATTATTCTACAAAACAATTGTTTAAAAATTTTGCTACTCTTTTAGAAGTAATAATAGATATAAATAATTTAATTTTTATTTTGAAAATATGTTTTGTAAGTTGAAATATCTATATAGAGCTTTTAATAAGTGATTTTCGTAATCACTTCAATTAAGTAGGGATATACATATTTAAAAATACGGGAAAAAACTCGAATAACACTTCCCAGGAAGTTTATATGTTGTAGAAATTTGTTTATTGAGATCTTAGGTATATTTTTGTAGTTGATTGTTTCCTTGAATTTTGAACGGTTTGCTACCTATGGACCTGAACAAGAGAAAAAGGTAAAAAAAAATCGAATTTTTTTAAGTTTTTTGCGATTTTTATCTGGAAGGTGAAGTTTTTTTGATTTTATATGTTCGCAATTTTTGTTCTTTATGACAAGAGCTACAAGTTTGCCTCAGAGAGTAAATCGAAATTCGGAACGGTTTGCAAGATATGAGCCCGAGAAAATGATCACTTTTTTGCGAAAATGATACCGAGTCCCCAAATCTTTGGCGGCCTATAAAAAAGTGCATGACTTTGGGAAAAATTGGGAGACACGGGTCTTTTTTTTTAGTCTTTTATCACGTAGTGGTGTCCGTATATGGTAATTTTGCCACGACTTAAAAAATTACACAGTGTAATAGTTTTAATATCGAAACCTCAAGCAATAGCTTGCAACATCTTAAAAACATGTAAAACTGCATTATGGGCGAACCTTTGAAACCAGCAAAATTAAAGTCCATTTTTTAAATTTACTTATTATTTCAAAGTCCGATCATTTGATCGGAACAGAAAGTCAACGACCGGGAAAATTTTAAAAGCATAAAAAATCATAATTTGTAAAAAATTACTATAAATGGTAGAAACGATACGAAAGCAAGTAAAACGTCAATATGTAATAAAATATTAAGTTTCCAAGAAAACTTTCTCTCAAAAACAACCATAGCAATAAGCTGATTATATTTTCCCCCATTTGGCTACGTTCATGCATTCCCTCTAACGTTGTCAGAAACAGCAGCGATGTTCTCGATCGAACGAGGAATACGACATCTGTAGTGAACCCAGTTCGCACAAGGCGCTCAGTCAAACACGTATGTAATTGCTAGAGCACATGTAACACGACGACGAAATTCACAGTACGTTAAAACAATGCAAATTTGTCAAATAACCAGTAACAATAATTCCACGTTCTTGAGGTGTGTATCGCTCATTGGCTTGTCGACAATTAATTTTCTATGTACATATCTACGTCATAAATGTCAAAGCAGATTGACATTTGGGGGCATCTGGAAAAATGACAGTCAATTCAAGTTATGACATTACTTTTGCGCCACCTAGTACATACATATATAATTTTTAAAGTTTGTTCGATGCGAGAACTTTTCATAAGCTAAAAAATAATTTTTATTCCTGGCAACAATGGATACGTATTAAATATAAAACAGATGTACGATGATTTTCGATACAGACTGCAAAAAGATTAAAATTATCCGGGATTTCATGTTTCATCGGCGGTAAATGAATACGTTTTTCTCTTAAAAGACATTTGCGTCATTTGATCTTGAACTAAATGAACATAATTTTTCTTTGTGAGCTCGAGTTCAAATCCCATCAGGCTCCATTAGAGAATCATGCCATTAATTGTTAATTTTTCATGATTAGAAATAACAGGAAAAGTAAAATCGACTAATAATTTAATATTAATATAAAAATTAAAACAAATGTGCAAAATAAGAAAAATAAAATAATTACCATTTTTTATTTTAACGAGTTTTATGTTCACTGCTGAGTTATAATTATCAAACGCCGATCTCCGACTATTTAAATTCTTAAAAATGATTTCATTTCTTTTTTTTAGTTCAAATACAATTGACACTGATATCTTCACTTTAAAGGATGAAATTTATTCACCAAGTATTGAGTATTCCTCCAGTAAAATGGATCAAATTTTATATTCGCTTTTAATGCAGCAAGCCATGAAATTGGACGCCAGTTATGTTGATAGTGTAAGCAAAAGAAAAGTTGAAAATAAAATAATCTACCATGTAATTTTTCTCTTCCCCTAATATAGTTGATTTCTGATTTTGTAAATAACAAACGACCAACACATCCCGACCTTTTAGCTTTTGATATTCAGCGCTGTCGAGATCATGGACTACAGCCGTATTATAAATATTTAGAAAAATGCACAAATTCCAAAATAAAGGATTGGAAAGACTTGAAAAAATTTATAGCGATCGAGGTGAGTTGAGGATTGTTATTTTTTTTATTATACATATTTATATATACCCGATCACCTACATAGAAAAGAAAGAAACTGCGAATAATTAGAAAAGGAAAATAATAAACATTTTATATTTTTAGGATCTAAATAAACTAAAGGGTGCTTATTCAAGCTGGGGTGATATTGATTTAATAGTTGGTGGTATTTCAGAAACACCTGCAGATGATGCAATTGTAGGACCAACATTTCAGTGTATCATTGGTAAGTTACTACTAGACGATTTAAGAGACATTACTTTTATTAAAAAGTTTCAATAAAGTAAATATATATATATATATATATATATATATATATATATATATATATATATATATATATATATATATATATATATATATATATATATATATATATATATATATATATATATATATATATATATATATATATATAATTTCAAAAACATTAACGCGAGCAAAAAACTAACCCCAAGAAAAATTATTTGTTGTCATTAGTTTTTTTCTCTAGTTTTAAAGATATAGCAACATTTTTGTATTAAGTCCTCCAGACTTAAAACACTTTAGAAATCATTAATATATACAAAAATCCCTTTAATTGTTGTATATGTCAGGCAGAATATCTTGCTTTTATTGTAAGGAAATCAAAAATTGTCGGCTGTATTCATGAACAGTCTTTATTATTCAACAGTTAAACAGTTTAGGGTACAATGCCGACAATTTTCAATATGGGTGCATGTAACCATGATGACCATGCTCTACCACAAAAGTAAATATTAAATGTTATTTAAAATATGAATAATTTTATTGTCCCAATCATTTTTGAATTTCTAAGTAACAATATTTTTCATTCGAATTAATAATTCAACAAAGTTTTGAAAATCATTTATTGCTTTTTTCTCATCTAGCTCAAATTATTATCTGCAGTTTACCGATTTGGCAATGGAACCATCCATTTCATCAATCACGTTTTCTTTGCGTCGGTGCATTTCTTTCAAATTAATATTTTTTGTTTTATTTTCTAAAACGCAGCGCAATGCGCAAATGTCTATTATAAATACAGACGAAATGATGTTTTTCAATCAAACAATTAATATTTATGATTCTATCGAATAATAGGCAGAAACTATTTACTAGTTTCTAATATTGAGTAATGATTCAAATAGTTCATTACAGCGTATACATATATACGTACAGTGGTGGACATCATGTAAGCAGCACTTTGCATAAGTTTTATTTAAAACCGCATATATGTACATACATAAATATTTTTCAAATAATCTAAATTAAACAAATTATTGCAAATCTCATTAAATCTTTAGCATTTAACGAATTAAAATTTTAGCATTTAACGAATTAAAATTTGAGGTCGAATGAAAAATTTTATATATAGCGTCCTCGAATATCCAACACAAATCCAATCACCCATGAAAGGCGGTAAAGCATTGAGGCGGAAATGTCATGATTTCGTTTTCGTTTCTGGATATGGTGTTGGTCTCATACATAAGATTTAAATACGGGAACAGCCGTGTGATTACAAAAATATTCTTTCTAATATGGAAGAAAACATGCCAACATGATCCTTCAAATCATTACTAAAGGCTCTAAATAAGAGAAAACTTATGGAATGATATGGAGTAATGCATTATATAGGTCAAGAAAATTGAGCAATATGTGGACGGAAGCCTAAGGGAGTGTTTGCATGACCTTGCACATTTCCTTTCTGTCCAGGAGGTGTCTAGCGTTTATTAAAAATAATTGTTTTCTTATCAAATACTAAGTTTTAACAACTAAATTATTATTTATTTGTTGTGGGTTTAGCTGTGTATGTGTGTGACATTTCGTTGGTGCCAATCAATGGACTTCAACTTGATGATTGAAGTCTGCTTAGCGTCAACAAAATGTCAGACATAGGCAACTATGCCCACAACAGATATAATTTAACCAGCTGCAAAAAATATCATTTTTATATTTAAGAACATTTTTTGTGGGTGTACAGGGATTATTCGTCCGATTTAGAAAATTGTATGATAGGGTATGCTCCAGAGGTGGTCCCATTTTAACCCATATGTGAAAAACCTGGGGGGTTACTCTCTATTGCGATGCGTATGCGATGCCTAAGAAAAATGGTACATAATCGGATAATTGGTACCCTTTATTGAGTTTATGCGCATCTGATTTTTTTACTTTCGCAAATCTGGCTTCAATGCACTATGTAATTGTCAAAATCGTTCGTTAAAACTAAATATCTTGCGCTAACAAAACATCAAACGCATCGAACTAGCTTACGCATCGCAATAGAGAGTAACCCCCCTGAGGGAACGGTAACTCATACACAACTGCTGTTAAAAATTGGCATAGGGTACTCTACGGCCAATGCGTGCTATCTAAAGCTTAATGGATAGGAGCAAGGGGAATGGTACCTCCTATACAAATTATTATCCAATTATAAAAGTAAGAGTGTTCAAAGTTAGTATGATTTATGCAAGTGACATATTGGGACATGGGCGCGATTAAAATTTCAATTGCATAAGAATATTTTTGGCCTGGCACAGCGCATATATTTAGCTAAGGCAGTAATGTGCTAACGCAATGTCCACCACTGTATGTAGTACATGTATACAGTTTTATAAAACACAATATAAATATATTTATTCATTAATTTTATTCTGAGTGCATACACATTCACTTCTCCCATAATTAAGGTACCATTGACGATCGTGATGCCTGCCCATGTGCTAGACGAACGAGTTTTTCTATTGTTGTCAATCTTCACACATTTTAGATTATTAGATTCATTAAATGCGACATAAAATATGGCAAATACATTTCAATATCTATAAAGGTTTATGTGCACTGGCTTATCTCAGTATTCAGTGTTCTTATTGGCTTGTTTTGATATTATACACACCAATATTTACTGAATTTGATATCGTAATAAACATGTGATCATTACAGTGATTTCAAATTTACTCACGTGCCAATACAAATAATGTGACACAAGTTTGAAGTATTAAAAAGGGTTGTCAAGACAATGCATTTTTTAGATAAAGCAAGAGGGCAGAACAATGAGGGGCCTGTTAAAAAACCGAACAATAGAGAAAAAAAGAATATGTTCTTTTCTACGAAATATGCAAATATGTCAGGATTAGACACAACCCTTTTTTCAACTGTGTTAACTACTTTGTTTATACAAATCACATATTAACATATTTGGTTTTTTGTAAAAAGCTCATAAAATATTAATTAATTTTAAAATATAGACATTACAGATATCAAGCAACTATGTTTGTTCTATTGTGAGTTTGAAGAAGGCATAACATTGCGAGGTTATTGCTTACATGTTAAATGTGTTCCCTATTTTTATGGCAATCTAGAAATAAAAACGCAATTGGCATCGCCCAAGATTTATTTGACCAAGAGTAGGACAACTAATAGTTATAAAGGAATATAAAGGAATTGATTATATTTACAATATATTTATTATATATTAAATAAGACAAAAGTAAAATGATTTAAATAGAGAAATATGTATATACTAATGACATTTTATTTTCTTGAGAAACTGCAACATTTTGTTGATAAATTGAAAAAAGTTTGCTAATGTTTCTGCAATAAAAAAAAATTGCTTTCTTTTCTTTTTGGAAGGGCAAAAAATTTTACACTTTTTTCTACACAATAAAACGACGTAGGATAATAAAGAAATTGAGGTTAAACTTAAAAAAGGTGACGTTATTTCGTATACAAATACTCTTTTGACAAGTTTTTTTCTTTATAATTGTTACTGCGGCAAACAAATACTCGTATTGTCTTAAATTTATCTGTACAAGTTTCATACAATGAAAAAACTATTTCAATATCATTTAAAGTTATAATAGCAAATTCGAAAGAAAGAAGAAAAGTTCATCACCGTAGGACGAGAGCATGTTTCAACACCTCTCACAAGCAATTGCCATTTCAATTTAAATAAAATTAATAGACTCTGCAGTTCACAATAATCAGGATGTCTTTTCAAAGTTGCTCAAGTATATGACGTGGGCTGATATATTTCAGCTCAACTCATTAATAAAGTCTATGCAAGAGTCCAGCTGATGAGAAGTTAGATTTCATATTCCAACATCAAATTGATGTTAAAATTTCAAACGACAGCCATTTTGTTGTAAATGAAAAATAGCTCGGAAAATATCTATGTATATATATTTTTATATATCGACATTATAAATGTAAAAGCGTAGTGATATTTCGCGAGATCTGCCAAAGTGGTATCCAATTCAAATTATTACATTACTTTGCGCCACCATGTGCAATAAAATTTTTTGTTGCGAAGTTGATATCGCTCTTACTATCTCATAGACTATATTATTTGATTCTGGCCAAAATGAATTTTTAATATCCTATAAAGTGAGGCATTATAAATTAAATTTTTTTCTTTTAATATCGACATAAATTTATAATATGTATGTATATCCAAATGTTTGGACGAAGAGAAAAATATCGTAATATATCGTGCATGCTACATGAATATAAACTATTAATTAAAAAATTAATATTTCAACTTTTAGCGGAACAATTCTCAACATTACGAAAATATGACCAGAGCGAAATCAATCAAAACGACTTGGATTTGTTGAAATGGAAAACTGTGAAAGCTGCAGATCTTCTTTGCCTCAATTCCCATTTGCATCAAGTACCTTCAAATATTTTCAAGATTTCCTCAAAAGAGTAAGTAAACAATAATTTACATATTTTTATTTATTATTTTTTGATATTTTTTGGGAGCTCAAATGACGAAAATGTTTTATTGTATAAAATTTGTTTATTATTCTTGAATGAATATAGTGGAAAGTCCGTTAAAAAAATAAATAGCATTAAGAAAAAATTTGGCTGGAACTTTTTTCCAAGTTATTAATACTATTCTGTGGGTTAGAATTAGTTCTGTATTAGCCCTATTCACATTCTTTCGCATTTGAGATTGCAAAATTGTATAAGCAATATTCATCTATTGTGAATTGTATTTTTTTTATTTTGCAAACAATTGTGTTTTATTTCCCGACATATATGTTGTTGCTTTTACAAATATGTTGCACACAAATAAACATGTAAATATGTAAATGTTTTGGACTCAACTTTATCTCAGGGTTGGATAATAATATATTTTTCAATTGTATTTTTGTATTTTGCTTTTTTTTATTACATCTGTAGAATGTGCAAATCTGTATTATATGTTATTGTAGAGTAATAATACTATAGTATTTTGCAAAAGCTTTAATGCAAGACCATTTGCGAAAGAAAAGAAAAAAATGAAAATGGACTATTGTAATAATAAATATAATTTTCTATCTTTTTTTTCAGAAATCCAATGGTTTATTGTTCGGAACGCCTAGAAAAACTAAATTTGAATTCAAATTATTAAATTTGAAATAAAAATTTGTAATTTAATAAACTTTATTCCTTCCAATAAAATATTTTTATAAATAAATATTCAAGATATGCATATAACAAAATAAATATTTTTTATAAAAAGTAATTATTATTTATTTATTATTTTTTTAAGGGATAGAAAAGAAATGCATAAAATTTTTTTTTGTGGCAAGTGAGAGTCAAATGATTCGTTATGACGACATGCAAATAAATATTTTCAAGAAATTATAAAGCAAAGGGAATCTCTTTGTTACCCATTTCCCTAATACATTTACGAGTACTGATATACATACATATACTGTTGCAGTCATTAAAATTTGAAGATTGAGAGATGAAAATGCCTATTACTACTCTCAAAATCTAAAACCTACGGGTATCGAAAAAATCAGCAACAAGATACGAGTACTTTTGGATTTATTTTGCATAGCGGAGCAGAAGGTTGTACTGATTGCCATCAAATTTTGTTAATTTGGCTCCCTGACCTATATTGCTCGCCTTTGACGTCGATGGCCTGGCCAACATCGTTCTAAAATCCACAGCAAACAGTGACTTCTTCGGTATGTGTTGGAAGAGGTGTCATCTCTATATGCTCTTAATGTTTGTAGAGAAGAATAATAACTTAAAGCTTTTCTTTTCTGAAAATGTGTAACATTTCGTTGACTAATTGCTAATGGCGTTTTATTTTTTGAAAAAAAAAAAAAAAAAAAATTTAAAATTTTATTGCTAAATTTATAGAGAAAATTTATTTAAGAAATCACTATGATGACCTTAAAATATCAATATAACATCTGCATGGGCATAAAATCAGTGTTAACACAATTATAACGTTAAAATGCACAAATTAAATGTACTTGACGCTTTTTATTATAATAAAAAATTTGTTTTGCAAATTTTCAAAGGCTACACACACATTAAAACATGCAAAAAGCATACAATAAAACAATTGTGTGATCAGTGATCACTTGGTGGTAATGTGTGATGTCTTGTTGTTTTACATAATTAAATAAATATTTCATAATATATGTACATTATATTTTTATGTAGGAATTTTTTTCTGCAGACACAGTAAATACATAATATTAAAAAAATACAAACCGTAGTATAATTTTTTTTTTAAATTTCAAATTATTTTCTTGCAAATAAGAAAATATTGTATCCAATAAAAAGTGTAATTATTTTGCATTTCATAAATACACACCAGGTTAAGACAAATTGGCCTTTTGTTATGAAAATTTGCAATTAAGATCCTAACTATGGCATTCGTTATCGATCTGGTACGATTTTCTAAAAAGGAGGCGAAAATCATTTTTCATTTTTATAGAAAATATTGATATAAGTCAAGGTTGCTAAGTCTGACTAACGGACATTCATCCAGAGTCGGCTGGAAGTCCTCTACTACTTTTAATTCTGGCGATCTTCTACTATTTTTGCAAAAAGAGCAAAAGTCCTTATGAGCATTCATATAGTTAAGTCTAGTGTTTATTTTTTATAATTTCGAAAGAACAAGCCATTATAGCATTTTCGTTTCTTACAAAAATGTTATCCATCTTTTAACGTCCTGCGTATTTGTGTTCTCTTCTAAACACAAAAAAGGCCTAGTGCGAAGAAGAACATGTTCATTCCTGAATTTGTTGTTGTTTATGCAAATAAACATTTCCAAAATAAAAACTTTGCCAACATTTACTTTATCAATGTGGCAAAGTTATGGCCAAAAGTTATAAAAAAGTTGGCTTTAAAATGGGGAACACGTTTTACATATTACCCCCAACCTCATTAAGTGATGCCTTTTTTTAAATTCACAATAGGACAAAGATTTAACATTATTGTGTATTTTCGTATTTCGAATATAGAAAAAATGTGCATTAGGAGTATTTAGCAACATTTACACTGTCTTGACACCGTTCAAGAAATTTGAAACATTTATGTGGTTGCAAAGAAATATTAACATCATTGATCGTTTAAAATAATAAAGTAAACTTCTTACTCATCTTCATCAAATGACGAGTATATTTACAATAATCCCTTAATTCTGAAATATTTAATGTTTATATATTGAACTTTACTATTTTTTTTTCATAAAGCTTTCACGAAAGAAGATATGTAAGTGAAAATAAAACTAAACAAAATTTTTATTTGTATAAAAAAACTAGTGAGGAGAGTTGAAAGAGGGCAGATCCCACCCTGGACCAAAGTTGAATACAAAACATATATAAAAAACACGTTCCAAAAAGAAATCAGGAATATGTTGAGATTAGGATCCGAAAGTAATGCATTCATTTCCAACGATTTTGACACACTTGTTGGATTGTGTTATTGCAGGATATTTGGTTTTTCGATTCCTATTCACCGATTTGGAAGCTAGTCTTCATTGTGTGGAGGAAAGTACATTTTTTTAATTATTATTTTTTTTCTTTTTTGCATAGAAAATAATTTTATATATTAAGTTGGGATCGTTTATTTGGCATTGCCAATAAGTAAGTACAAAATCACTGGTAGTCACGATTTCTTTTTTCTAATGCGAAAGTAATTTTATCATTATCGTTTGAAGAAAAATTATGTTTATATGTAGATTTAAAGAAATAAGTATTTCATTTAATAAAAAGGAAAGAAGTACGATTATTTACAAATCAATTTTTACAAATTTTTAGAAGTAATTAGTATTTTAAATTATAATATTGTCAATTGGATCCTTCGACTGAAGAATTGCCAAACAGATCCTTTGGAAGCAATGAAAAGGTAATGAGAATAACTTTTATTTTTCACTGCGATATGTTTTTTTAATATCTGAACAAGTAATTATTTTAATATATACTACAAAGAATTCAATATTATTTTGTGTCTCTCTTAATTGGAATTCTCTTAAATATTGAGTATTAATAAGAATGACATATTTGATTGTCAAGTTCAATGTTTATTTTCAATAAAACGATAAGATATAAATACGTAAGTATATTAAGAAATTATTTTGTAAATAAAGATAAATTAATATTGTACACCTTGAATCATATGGTGCATGACAACAAAATAATGACAAAATAATAATAATAATAAAAGAATATTCAAATAAAATTTATGCTTTACTCCACACCAATAGGCTAATGTTAGTAATATTATTAATTAAGAATGAGTTCAACATGGGGCAATGTTCCTAAAATAATAAAAATTCAGTTGCAGAACTGCTAAGAAAAAATATGGAAATCTTCCAAAAATCTAAAAGGACATTTGTTCAACTTCCTAGGAAAACAAGTTGAAAAAATTATGATTGAAGACAAGAATTAATTTTAAAAACCTGCAAAAATTCGAATTAAAAATTCCTTCTATTTTATAAAAAAAAAACTTATTTTTTTAAGTTCACATGAAAACATTATTTTTTCAATCAATAAATGATAGATTTTCTTCAACATAAAGAAAAGAAATTGTAACAAATTTTCACGCCCTCATTATAACTATTAGCATAAGGGGGAGCTTAAGACCCCCTTAAAATGAGTCCCAAATGTAAACTTTTAAAACACCGATACACGTACATGTTTTTTGGTGCTCTCTACCAGAATCAGTCTTTAGAACTTTGATATTTTTTTTGTGGTGTTCAGTTTTATTGCCGCAAAAATATTTTCATTTGTGTGTTTGCTGGGAATAATTTGTTCTTTATTTCTTATTCTTTTTCATTTAAATATTTTATAACTAATATTGTTAATGAGTTTTAATTTTTCTTTACTGTTAAAAACATATGACATATTTTTACGGATTTAGTACTGATTGAACAACAACACTGGACGACAACGGAACGCAAAGAAAAGCTTTTGATTTTTTGTTTTAATTTAAATTTGAAAAACATTTGTGTAAATAAACTATTTTAATAATTGAATGAAGTATTGTATTTGTCATTAATTTCTACGAAGTTACATTGTATAGCATTTTATCGCTGTGCTCAAGGTGTATTGAAACATAATAAAGAAATAAATAATTGAAACTTTTGTGGAATTTGTAAATTTTATAGTTCTTAATTAAAATACGTACGTATTTACATATACGAATATATGCTCGAATATTTCGCAAAGTGATACAATTTAATGTTTTGTGTTTATTTTAATTTTTTTACAAAATATATTTATATTTTCTGCGTATGTAATGAGTAAAAAAAAGCTAATATAAATATTTAAAAGTTCTTTCAAAAATTCGAAATAAATTGCTAAAAAATGTAAGAATCAATAAAATTAATTGATTAACAGAATAATAATAATACCAAGAACTCGGAAAATTTTTGAAAAATTGCTCAAGTATTACTTTAATTCAGAAAAGTGGTCAAATTTTGGCCAGTGGGCGACAGCTTCTTATTAGTATTATTATCCAACCTCCACCGCCCGCGATTTCTTCACGGAGCAGGGACTGTTAGACGTTCATGACGGAAAGTTCTTTGTAAGCCATGACGGTTTCTAATTATTTTTTTTAATCATGCATCTGTATTAAATAAAGATCTTACTATATTGCACGTTCTTACGATCACATTATTATTACCTTTTACCCAGTCGTTTTTAATGCAAACTTTAAACGTGTAACACCACTTTTTTCAATATTAATATTTATCATATCAGTTGATAAGTAAATTCTTTTTGCGTTCTGATAAGAATCCACCTGCTGGTGAAACATTTTGTTTTGCTTCGTTGAAGAACACACAAGAAAATGTTGACAGCAGTTCGATTTTTGCCAGTGATCGTCAAAGAATCAAAATAAATTTTTAAAAGTTTCTGTTTCGGGTTCAACTTGTTGCTTTAAATCGTTTTTTATTTTTTAATTTAGGTAAAACAAGAAGAAAACTTCTGAATATTTACGTCATCTTAAATGGATTTGAAATACATATTATATTTGCTTATATAAATATTTTTTGATAAACGTATATATTGCGTACTTGAAAATTAAATTTTAAATTAATTTAAAAACTTCATGATGAAGAATTTGAAACTATTGCATTTGCAAATTGAGGCATATTTTTAAGCTCAGCGAAAAACTTAATAATTTGCCCCTTTTTTTATATGTAAAATAAATATGTACGTACATAGTAATCTTTATGAACAAAATACTTGTATGTGTATATATCCACGTATGTATGTGAGCCTAGATAGATAAATAGATAGATATACGTATAAGTATGTGTATCGCCGCGTATGGGTATATAAATGATAATTAGAACAAAATACAGAAAAAATAACGTATTATTTAAACGTCAATTCAATGTATTAAAAAAAATTATATTGTGGAAAATCTAAGATGAAAATTCTTTAAAACGAAAGTTTAACAGTTAATAAATCATAAGAAATATAGAAAAAAATTATATAAAAAATTTTGAATGTAACCTAAACAATAGACGATAAAACATTATTTTCAAGGCCCATGACGGGTCAGATATTGATTTATGAGAGGGTAGCAGTAATTAAGTGACATAATCCGATGATAAAAGATTAATTTCAATTTCATAAAAGTGATAACTATACTGACGGAAAAAATTATGAAAATAACAACTTAAGAAATATATATAAATTATTTGAGTTGTTTAAACTCTTTTGCTTGATTGGACAATTTTTTTCAAAAGCAGTAATATTGGAAAACCTTTCAAGACTATCTTAATGAATAGGTTCAATTTTAAAAACCCAGTGGGCATTATTTCGTTTAGTGACAAAGTGCACTCTCGATTAAATATATGACGATGTTTACTTCTCTGAAAAAAGTGTAGTATTTTGTTGATAAATTTATTTTTAAAAATCTATGGCTCTAATTAAACAAATTTAACTCTCTTAAAGGGTTGCTTACTTTTCCCAATAAATTTGCGCTTATTAAAGAGCACAAGATTTCCTATTTTCTCTTAGAAAGGGCAAAAAGTTACACTTTTGTTTTAGAAAAGAAAAAGCCAAGCGTTAATAAACAAAATTGTCGCATTTATATGCATCCAGCAAAAGTCCACCGACCCGTCATGAAAAATAATAGATTTGTGTATGAATAAAAATTATGACAGTCTGAATGTTAGTCTACGTGGATTATTTTATTTTTTAATTTATTATTATTTTTTGAACAGAGACGTAATGTGCTGTTATCTATTCCAAGTGAAATCGGTAAACTGAAATTTTCGTAGCATTATTGTTGCAAATAAGCATTTACAACAACAGTGTTACGTGTATGATTCTGATTTTTTAATAATATAAAAGAGGATGGATTGCTCTTTCCTGGGCAATTTAAAAAATTTAAGTTTTTGAGATATGACCTCCTTAAGAATAGCTTAATTTAAAGTGTATGATTTCCGAGGAATACTTTTTCGTCAATAAATCAAAAACTCTCGTTTGTATTTTTGCAAAATTGCCATTTGCTTGACGAATTGATAAACGAAACTTTTGTTTCGTTAAGAGAACATTCATTGTAATTGTTATTTTCTGTTTTAATAAAATATCAGCTTTCTTATCAAATCTGGAATTTCTGTATACGAGTGTATAAAAAGAAATTGCGTTATTCGCTGTAGGTTTAGATGTTCGACATTTCGCTGGTACTATCGATAGTCAGTAGGCTTTTGACTTTCAAGTATATATGTATCTAATAGTTCAGTAGATTCATTGGAACCCTTGAGAAGTTCACAAGCCACTTGTATCATTGTATCGTTTGTGTTATTGTGTTTATGACTGTCGTTAGCAATTCTCATTGAAAAAGTGTAGTACAAGAATACATTTCATATCTTTAGGAAAACTTGTGCTGAATCCTTGGAATCACTTGAAATCTTTTCAATGTCGTCATTAGAATCAGAGTTTAGCGTTGTCTGTAATGACGCATAATTGTATGCATCATGGTGTAATTGAATGATACAAAATTGCCAAATTTTCCTTAGAATTCATTTTATGAGAAAATTAGTTTCTGTTTAGTTTTTATTTTTTATTTTGCCAATACTTAAAAGCTGACTGATCACAAAGGTGTAAATCAATAAACGATACACAATACAAGGGGCTTGTAAATCGATAAATTATAGTTCATGAGGCCACAAATAAATATTACAGACGAAACGAAAGGACTAAACTATATTGAGGCGTTTGGCCAACTTTGGAGAAAAAGTAAATATAAAGTTCTTTCCTGCCAGTATCGAATCAGCCAGTATCATTATATCGCATTAGGTTTGCCTTAAAAACAATAATCTGCACTAATCAATAGTTTTAAGCAATTTACTTCCAGAATCCAATTGTTTCCAATGGTATCGAACGGCCACGAAAATGACATCCCAACGGCAAATGGTCCAAATTCGCTTGATATTAAACCAACTTATGCTGTGGAGCATTTGGCAACATTTAAAGTTAAACATGAAGCGGAAATTAAAAGACCAAAAGATAAGTTAAGGACACTTGTAGAATTGGATAAAACGGGCGGTGTCTGGCCAATGAAAATGTACATGTGTTTCAGTGGACAATGGCTGGTTATGCTAGACAACAATATGAAAGAAATTGAGAACTTTCCAGGAGCTTTAATTATGGAGCCAACAGCTTTCATTAGTAAAGATCCAATCGAAATTTTCAATAATATTTTGATATTCACAGTGCCGGGTGTTTCGCTGGGAAATGCTGAAATGCATGTTTTTCAGGTAAAAATAATAATATAATAATAACGATGCAATTTAACATTTTTAACTACAGGTAAATGATGTTTCTGCTGTGCACATGGTTGAAGACTTGAAAACCCTTAGTTCGGGCAAAACGGTAACAATAGATCGCAACAAATCGCCCATCATATTACCGAAAATGGAGAGATCCATGCAACCTGTTAGAGATCATTATGGCATCGCGGTTGCGGCGGCTGAAGTGGCTGCAGAAAAAAATGCTCATGATCAGGAGCAAACAGCTAAAGACATTCAAGTTTTAAATCATTGTTTCGAAGATATTGAGAGATTTGTTGTCCGTTTACAATATGCAGTCGAAGCTTTGCGTGAATTGGAACTGCGAAAAAATGAGCACAACAACCATGGAGCAGGTCTGCTTATAACGCGTTCCTGCCCACCTACGGAAAGTGAATTTAAAGATGTTTTGGCTAAACACAAGTTGGCCTTTAATTATGTGATCAAATTGAAAAATCACTTTCAAGACCCTTCCGAGGCCACCCATAATCTATTTGTTTCTCTGCAAACGATTGTTAGTGTGTGCAACGATGTTTTCATTGGCTCGCAAATTCCTGAAAATATTGTTAATCCTCTGTTAAGACGGGAAACAGTTACATTCCTTAATAACCATCTGAATGACAATGAATTGACGTTTTGGAAATCACTTAGTTCCAATTGGACACAATCAAAGGACCACTTTAAAGACCACAAGGGAGCCTATCATCCAACATTTTACGATGATTGGTCTCCGGATTGGGTTGTCGACGAAGAAGTGTCACACATGTCAACGCCAGTAACACACTTACAGTATACAAATGGTAACGCTTCTCCAGGTCTCGGCTTTAATGCCACATGGTTGTCACGCCTGCAAACCAGAAATGTGAAGATTGCCGAAGTTGTCTACAATAAAGTCGCCAGTAATGATAAAGAATTGAATGTTACGAAGGGAGAACATTTAGAGGTTAGTGCGATCTTTAGCCACATACACATATACGCGTACAAGTATAGTATATCTTATACATACTGATTAACTTTCGATTGATATTGCTTCATTTCTCTTATCGAAAAACAAAATTAAAAAAAAATTCTTCATATGTAGATAATCGATGACTCACGGAATTGGTGGAAAGCTCGCAATGCAGCTGGAAATATAGGCTACGTCCCTTACACTATTTTGTCTCCAATCAATTTTGATCCACACTCTCCCCATGCAGGACGAGACACTGATTCTTTAAGTTCATCAGTTATTGAAAGTGGTAAGAAAAACGTTGTACATTATTTTAACATGTAATAGACTGTCACAAAAAGGAAAAGGAGAGAGTAGAGTGTGCTAACTATTCTGCCACATCTGTAAAAAAAAAACATTCTTGTGTACTATTAAGTTAGAATGAAGTTGATTTGTTTTGTGTTTTTGCGCTAAACGTTTGCGGCTTTTTGGAACTTATAAAGCCTATTCTAAGCTGCTGATTCGAAATCAATTTGAAAAATGGGCATCTCTTAGCTCTGGACCGTAATAAACAACATTTGGAATATTTGAAAGGATTCTCTCCCAAATTATCTTAAAGTAAATTGAAAGCAGTTGTTTTCCCTAGACCTCTATTAGAAAGATGTAATGAACAAAGATGCATTCACACTGAATTTAGTATTATTAAAATACAAGCATTAGTTACGATTAGTGACTGGTTTTCTTGATCTGATAATTTTTAGGACTTGACTGAAGCTATTTTTAAAAACTTTAAAATTGTGAGTTGCTGAATTTCCCATAAATTTTATATAAAGATAATATGGGTGCTTGATCAGAAGAGCAATGAGTGCGTTTTCCTTAAGATGTGATGGGCTTCCAAGGAAGTTACTAAGGATAGTAACAATAATATAATGGAAGATTATATTTGGGGTTCAATGCGAGAGAGTCCATACCAGCATTGGAAAATGTTAAAACTATTTATTTTTGGACTTGAATTTGTTCATGAATACGATGTTTAGCCATGTTTATTTTGCTGGAAATTCAAAAAATAACTCTAATTTTTAATTAAGGACGAAAAAATGTACAGTCGAAGACATACAATTCTTCAGTTTTTAAGTCGGTTTTTTATGTTAACAATAATGTTAATTTTTATTTAAAAAGACAACTCAGCACATATTTATTTATCTTACGCTATTGTGCATCACTTCTTCAGCATCACGTCTAATTTGAATTGTGGCCCTGTGGGAAAAAATTAAGAACTGTCAGAGGCATACATATGTCTTCAGTACATTTTACATTTAGAGCAAACTACTTGCCTTTAGTTCAGCAAAACATATTTATGTCCATTTATTTCATTAGATAGTACAACGATAGTGTGCTGTTTATTCTAATATTTAGATAATCATCAAAACTTTAAAAATCGGAACACTTTGAGCACTTATACACCAGCATCGGAGCGTGAAGTACCATCTCGGCAAACCAGTCCTGCTAGAACATCAATGTCGAGATCAATTAGCATGCCAAATGTACCCGTACCACCACCAATGCCACAATCCTCAAGTTCTAATACTCCAAGTGGAACATTGAAACGAAATATGGCCGCAACTGGGACAATAGCAGGTATTTAAAAGCCCTAGCCGCATTTTTATTTCTAAATTCTCGCCTTCATGTGATTATTTTAAGCCCTACGTGCCCGTAATGATTGTGAGACTGACGAAGATGCTGCTCTGATGCTACAGAGTACAATAAATGATGAACTAAAAGTAACTCTAATGCAACGAGAAAAACGCAAAGATTTGGAAATTCTTAAGACTCCACATATCTATATAAATCAACATTCCAATTCCAAAGAAGTCGAGGAATGGTTGCGTGGGAAAGGTTTTTCTGATGTTATCGTTAGAAAATTGTGTGGCCTCAACGGAGAGGAATTGTTTGCCCTATCGCCTCATGTCATAGAAGAATATTTTGGACAAAAAGAAAGCCGACGCCTGATATCGCAAATTGTCTTGCAGAAAAATATCTGTGAAGTAAGAAACCAATCAATTTATGTAATATTAATGTAATAATACTTGCGGAAACTAATTTAATTTTTAATTTGTTTAGTATAAGACAGTACGTTCATCGGAACTTTCGACCAAATTGGCAAGAGCGAGACAAAAAGTTGATAGTCGACGATTCGATCCGAATGAAGTATTTTAATTATATGAATCAAAAAATGCAACAAATAAAAAGAATTAGTAGTTATTATCCTATAAATTTATTTTAAAACTAAAATAAGATTATTAACTCACAAACGATTATTTCAAACAGAAGAGGTTACACTAGAATATTCTACTTCTTAAAAAAAATACAAATCAGCTGATTTTTAGTTTTAGTTAGTTAGAGGCTAGCTACAAAAAAACAATAGTTCAACTAGTTCATCAACAGATAGACCTTGACAATTTTCAATGTGTGCTTATATAGGAATGTTTAAGAAGTGAGAATTTTTATAAAAATTAGTTAAGAAATTTTAACATGAAAAAATTTTATTTCTAAAATATGTTTGACGGTCCACTGATCGGCAAAACTTAAGCTCGAATATGTTCGTGTATGTAGTAATACACTGCAAATTTCCTCCACTATGCCGATCAAAAGTTGGACATCATCTGATTGAAAGTTAATTCAACTGTTGCAACGAACGTACACTTCCTCTGCTGTCTGCATGTTAATAAATGACGATTTGGTTTAGCGACAAATGAAATGTCGATATATGAACAGCTAATGCAACAACAATAACACTAAACGTTGTTTGATTGGGGAGAATATCCCAATAAATCTTAATAACACTTTTTAGAATAAGATTAAACTCGAGTTTTAATGTATACAACAAAACTAAGAGGTGACAAAAAAAAATATAAAAATTACCAAACAACGACTAATCTAATGAATAAATCAACTACATCTGCATAAAAGTGATTAAAAGAAGTATCGAGACTCGTTGTGCAAATGCTGAAAATCCTTATTTAGCAAACACTAACTCTCCACTCAAGTTTTTCTATATATAGTATCCATTACGGTTTAAAAATTAACTTTAAAATTATTTTTTATATGAAATTGTAAGGTACAGAGATGGATAAGTCTAGACAAATATGTGATATTACCAATGGCAATGGTACCTCCCATACGGACTTCAAATATAATTTTGAAAAACTTAAAACTTTTAAAATTTTATATTGCTTGTTGTACGTTTAGCTGTTCATATATCGACTTCTTCATTGGTGCTAACCATATCATCAAGAAACTTTAAACAATAAACGTCGTATATTTCAAAATACAATGTGTAACACAATATGAGAATTCTGTCGTATATTAAAATTATATAATACATAATCATAGTAGGGTTTTAAAACGTCTTATTATAAACTACAGAAAAAAATTTATATTTGATATGAATCTATTCACGTTAAAGTTCACTGATGATTTGAGTAGCGTCAATGCATTATCGATAAGCCCACAACAACAATTTTTTTTAACTCTAATTGGTCAGACGATTAGTTCGGGAGAATATCCCAAATAATAAATTACAAAAAATTAAACCGACTTCAAAATATTAATATATGTGACACGAGTATCTGCTAAGAACTTAAAGCATTTTTATGGCTGCAGCTTCAACTTCTTTGATATTGAATCAGAGTTGGTAAAAGTACGGATTTAACTTAATTTTCCCAAGTTCAGTCGACATCAAGGTGGTGGCATCACTATACCAGCTGATTATTTTTTATTACCAGCTTTTGGCTAAAGTCGTCTTTTATATTATGGACATTGAAAGATAAATAGATTGCTAGAGACGAGACGAAGATATAGAGTGTGTAGTACAAGGCTATCTCTACTGTACATTTATTGTTTTTTGTTTCACTTTTCACAATTTTCATTATGTCGCTTGGTATCATTATTCTCACTACTGCGTCACCTTCGCCCGTGTCGATTTTGCACACTATCTTAATTTTTAATTTGTTTAATCGAATCTTGAATTCAATTCTTTTTATTTATTTTTACTGACCTTCGTAGACTAGTAGGTAGTGTACTAGACTCGTAGTGCGAAGGTCCCAGGTTCGAATCCTGCCGCAGAACTCTGGCAGTTTGTGTCTGATAATTAAAGGGAGCGCACAACAAGCCTTCACTGGCGTAAGTGTATGTCGTATGACTTGGGCTATCACACCCCTCCAATCAACCTAACCTAACTTAACCTTTAAGAAATTCATTTAGTTTTACTTTTCTTTTGTTTGCTTTAAATATTTTTGTCAATTAATATGTTCTTACACTTCAAATAAAGAAAAGGCGATTATGAGTAAAAGCAATTTAAAAAAAATCTGTCCGTCCAAACTGTAAAAACAAGATCAAACGAGAATTGAAATATGTCTGTCTTTCAATTACGATAATGTAAAGAGAATTCAATTTGCCACCGGTGACACCTTATTTAATGTGCGTAAATTTTTTGTGCGTTTTTCTTAACTTTTGTTGGTTTTATAGGACATATTCAAAGAAATTTGAAAATATCGAATCCACATTCAGTTGTGGCAATGCATTATGTATAGAAAAACTGATGAAATGCTTGGGACGACAAAATTTTTCTGGTTGTGCCTTTCGTATGATTTTGCATTATATTACATTTTTATTTGCATATATTCGTTTCATCTCCCTAATTATATATTGGTGATATTTTCGATTCCTCTTCTAAGACGATATTGCTACTTTATCATGCAGAAGAATTGCTTTCATATTGCTTAAGAGTATTGCCATCGAAGCATGTTTTCTCCCAAAGGAAGTATGCATCTTCAGAATTACGAAACCGATTACTGTCGCAATATTCTTAACCTCAGCAATACGTTTTGGGTATTTCTGTGAATTAAGCATACATATCAGTACATATGTATACATACGAGTACATACATATATACATACACTCGTACATATCGTATATTTCTGTAATGAATTTATTTTATTTATTAAATAAATATTTGGTAATTACCAGCTACTACTATATCAATGTACGTACTCGTATATGACTGCGTATGCCTCAGAGAAGTTCGTCTGCACTTGGGTTGTTGTGTTTTGTAATTAATGCAATGAACATAATACAATGGCAGCATATTGTCACATAGACTGATGACACTTATCATGGCCATTACAAAAGTCATAGTGACATAAGAAATTTAATAATTTTCCAAGATGCCGTTGATAATGAGGTAATGAAAAGTTGACAGGTACACAATAACAATAATTATCATGTCGAAAAAGTACAACAACGGGAGTGAAAAAAAGATGTTACACTCAATTAAAGTAAAGAAATTAATTAGTTGCTACAAAGTGATTGATGCGTGAGGGATTAAACAACAAAAGAAATGATCCAAGCAGAAAAAAGATCATCCATGCATCGATTCAAGGGAAGGAAAACCGATAAAGTGCAAAAAAAATTTTCCTAAAAAGCAAAGACAAGCAATTAGCAATAAAGCTAAAGTTGAAAATTTTGTTTTTGTTTTTGGAAATAATACCATGTGAAATAATAGAATATGTATTCGTGTGTATGTATGTATATATCTTTATCAACAATTTAGATAATATCTTAATCACATTATTATTATTATTAAGTTAATGTCATTTATTAATTTAATTGAATTTTAATATTTTTGTTCGTTGTTTAATTTAAATTTATAATATAATTTGCATCGACTTCAAAAAAAGAAGTATACAAGCCTTCATTTATGACCTGAAATAACTGCTCTAGCACATTGAGTGCCAAGCGGTTTTGACGAAAACCTTCCCAGGAGGCCAAACATTTTTTTGTTAAATGAGGGTATTAGTGATAAAAAACGATTTCCGAGATATCCCTAGTCCAGTCTACCCCTTACTTTTTATTTTATATAGGATTTTTTGTCTCGTACATGTCTGTACGACGACGGGTATGCATTCGTTAAAAGTCGATGTCGTACAAAAACGTACGACGCTTTTTTCTTGTTTTTTATTTTTGTTTGATTTCTTTTTAGTTTGCAATTATCTCTCATTTGTGTAACTTAAAAATAAAAAGTAAATATCTAAAATGTCGAAACGATCGTTAAGAGAAAAGGAAATATTGGAAGCCTTGGCGGAGAGTGGTGAAGATTTTTCTAATGGTGATGATTTTGATTGGATACCGGAGGTTTCGGATTCTGACTCTGAGCCTGACATAGATCCTGTGGGAATCGATAACATGTTGTTTGAAGATGGTATCAATATGGAAGACGAAGCTGAAAAAGACAGTTTAACAGCAGACGCGGAAATATTGAATGCCGAAGTCAATTGGACTGAATTTTTATCACATTTACTGGAAAATCTGGTATCCAGCAAAATATTTCATTAGATATTTCCTGTTTGGATACATATTTGCTATTTGTAGACAATGATATCATTGATTTAATTGTCAAAAAAAAAACCAACCAATACGCACAACAGATTTTGGACAAAACCGCCGGAACTAGATTTTAGAGAAAAAAAAAAAACAATGGGTTCCGATAACAAACCTTGAAATTAAAAAGTTTCTGGGACTTCTTCTATGGATGGGTTTGGTGAGAGTTGGGTCTCTTTCAGATTATTGGTCAAAAGATGACCTATTTAACTTTACCATTCCTGGAAAAATAATGTTCCGAAATCGTTTTCAGTTGCTACTGATATATGTAAATGATTATAAAACCTAAAAAAATCATCCTAAACCCATTTAGCAAAAATGTTCAGTAAATGATTCTTTATTTAAAAATCACGACAAATTCCACTCAGTGTCGTACATAAAAGAACGACATGCTCTAAGTAAAAACAATCACTGTCGTACGGAAACGTACGACATGGCACCCCACGACGGGATAGGTGTCGTACGGAAACGTACGACGTGGCACTCAATGTGCTAGAAGTGATTTTCACCCATATATGATGGGCGCAAAAGGTACTTGCCATACAAGATAATATTTAATTAATATATATAGCAGGATATCCAGAAATGAGATGGTATCCTGATGGTGGTTTTACATATCTCAAAGTCAATATCAAGTCCAAACTTCACTAATTCACTTTACCTATCAAATGACTTTGTAAAGATAGAGATTCGTTTACTTGCGAAAGTAATGAGATCTTTTAGGAAATAGACACGATCTCTTTACAGGGAATTATAATGATAGGTATTATACCAAATTAGAACTTGAACTCAGTAACATTAACGGCCGAAATATTTGGAGGAACTTGACCTCATTTTCACATTTTTGTTTTTGTAGAGATTTGCCTCCTTTTTCAAATTTTTAATTGTTAAAACTTTTTCTAACTCAAAGTTTGGAGTCGATGATGAAGATGTGTCATGATGAAGTCTGTGTCAGCGGGAAAGTCCAATGTTTTCAGTTTTTCTGATTACGTACGAATTTATATGTATAGTTTTCAGAGAAGTTTGCAGAATAAGTTTGTAGAATAATAATTTTCAATATTAAGTATTTGAAATAAAGATTTTATTTTTCATTTTTGCCTGACTGAATACAATCATTAACGACCAACGGCCGTTTAATTGTATGGGTGTTGAAAAGAAAAATAAAATAGACTCACGTTGAGTATAATTGTTTGTTGTGTTGTTTGTATTAAAGCATTCTAAGCATACTTTGATCATGTATTTTGTTATGATTCATATACAATATTGAATTCTCATATTGTATTTGATTCGTATGGCATAAACATCCGAGGTTGAATGCTTTCAAACTGCTTAAACTTCACTGACACTTTGGTTTAGCGACCAATGAAATGGCAGCATATGCAGAGCTAAAGACACAACAAACATTGCATTTTGCAAAAAGTTCTAATTGTTTAACCGATTAGTTGGAGAGAATATCCCGAATAATAAATTTCAATATTAAGTATTATAAAACTTTCTTAAATTTTCTTTTACAAAAGATAGGAAGTTGGTTAAAAATCGGTGCTTTTATAGCTGAACATTGTTCAATCAGCACCACTGACCACCTTCATGCTTTAATCAGAAGATTCAGCGAACAATTTGAAACTTTGAAGAATATTGAACTTTACCAAATTGCAAAGAAATTCTTTGATAAGAAATGTTTTGGCTCCTGTATTTTTGAATACAAGAAATTAAGTGTTTTCGCTTTATTTAGGTATTAATATTAGTAAGCAATTGAAACTAATTCGTGCTAGCATATTTAAAATGAAATTCTAGCCTAAACTTTTCCATATGGTGGGATTTAAAAAAATACCTTGAATTACCTGGGAATACTGACTGGAAAATAGCTTTTTTCAGTTTTTTTTTTATTTTGACGTAGATATAAATTTTTATAGAAGATATAGACATAAATTAACAAAAGTCATAATTCATATTTCTTTACTTTCTTTACAAATTAAAACACATAACAGCTTTTAGAAGTCAAAAATAAATTAAATTCATTAAAATATTTGTAAACAAAACGATTATTTCCCGGTGGCATAAACAGAAACGATAATTGCTTTAAACGGCAGCGAACAAATCAGAAAAACAAAAAAAATATTTAGGCTGGAAAAAAAACGTTGAATAGAATTCTGTGTGAAAATTTCATTTATCATCGTTGGTAGTTATAAACAACCGGACATTTATTTGAATTCTTTACCAAAACAAGATCACCAAATCAAATCAATATAAAAAATTACAAAATTTCTCACTTCTCGCAAACACAAACACATTCAAGACTAAACTTCTCTAAAGCTTTAATCAAGTCCGTAAATAACGTTGCCAGAAATTATGATTTTTGGAATTCTTCCTCCAAAAACGATGATCTTTTAAGGCAAACGTTTGAAAATATTTTAATGGGTTATTGTAGAATATTATGGCACGCATTCTTTAATAATTTAAGGGCCATTGTTATAACTTGGCGTCAGTTAAATGTAGGATTTTATATTAACCGCAGTTTCATTATTACAACAGTTTCTCATTATTACAACTTTAGTTTAACCTAAAAGTGAGCGATAAGTAATGACAACTTCATCAAACCTGTGACTTTTATTGCGAGATCTAGTCATTTGAAGCTGCCACATTTTCATAAGTTTCCATACTTTCTTCTTTATTAATTACTGCCGTATAATTTTTGGATCGCTTTCTCGCTTGTTGTATTAAAACTTCCTTGAAAGATGACATTTTATATTAAGTCTCTCTAAATCAGCTAAATAACATTTTTACAAGAATTAAAATGAACAAATTTTAAAGCATTTTAATTGAAAAAAAAAGAAATCCCAAATACACAATTACTTTAATCTTATTGTTAACAATTTCCACAAAAATTATTAATAGCCCACATAGGCATGAAAAATATGCTTCAGAAGGTACAAGGAGTGCATACTCCAACTGTATGGAATAAACGTGGTCAAATGAACATCACCAGGGAAACCAGATTTTTTTTTAAATTTGCTGAAACCGCGACCATTTAAAAGTAGTTGGTATATGCTCTGATAATTCCAATAAAATAACTTTATTTATAGGGAAGTTGTAGTATTGAAAAATTGTTCACTTTTGCGGCTTTTTAACTTGACTGTTCTAGAAGTTTTACAATAAAAATCCTATTCAGCATACAAGTGTTCTCGAAATTCAATACTCAAGATGAGATTAAAAATTTTTATGGGAAACCAGAGAATTTCGTTATTAATTTAGGGGATTTTGTATCCCCAGCCTTAGAGATATTCAATTTCAAAAACTTCTCTGAAAATATAGAATATGTGACGGAATTTGGCACGATGTTATATTATATACATAATAACATCGATAGGCCTTTCAACTGAAGAAAAAATTTCAATGATATATCACACACACCTTGTTTTCCTTAAATTGAAAGACATGAAGTTCTTAATTTATAGAATTAATAGAAAGTCCAAACTGTTAATATCAATAATAGCTTTTGAGTTTATATATGTGCGAAGATAGGTTCGCCTGCTTAGCCCCTTTCCAGAATTTTTTCCTTCTTATAGAATTTCTAATCAAATAATTTTCCACTTCGCTAAAGAGGGTCTCCAGATTTATTCTTGGACAATTATCTAACTAGACCCATGAGTTTATATTAATTTTAGTTTCTAGAAAAAGAATTCTACCGGGCGGTGTGAATGAACTTCATTTGTAATGAAAAAAAAAATGTCATGGTGTCGTGGAGTTTGTCTGTACTGTTCGAGTTTAGGATACATTTTGGGGAATAACAACAACTTTGCTTGGATAATTTCGGGAAGGAAAAAAATTTTCGATTTTAGAACACGGTTAGAAATATATAATCACAAAAGTCCATCGCCAAATGGTGATTTTTTCCCCAAAGTTTCTGGCAACTCCGATCCCAAAGCTCTTTTACAGCAATGGCCAATATACAAGTGCAACAAATATGTAGTTCAATCGGAGTTGCATACAAGAACTTGCTAAGCGTGAAGCAAGTACGAGCGTTTAAGCTTGTCTGTAAATTGTTAGTTTAACGAGTCCATGCACACATGCATGCTTGCATGAAGGTACTCGAAGCATTTTTTGCTGATGGCTGCTGCTGTAATAGAGAGCACAGTAAATAGACAGAAAGATAAAACACACTCACAAGACATAAAAAATAAAAGTCAGGCAAAATAAAACAAGAAGTGAAGTCAAGTTAAATTTAACAAAAGAAAATGTTTGTGAGTGAATGAGTGCCGGCATTCAAATGTTGCCAACATAATGCTGCTGCAAAACTATGACCGATTTTTGTGCTTGTGCGGAGAAGGCACTGCTCAGTCATTCATTCATTCATTTATTATTTCAAATAGTTGGCCCAAGTGCGGTAACGGATATAAATAACCACAAATCTATATCAAATAGTTAGTTCGTTGTTATAACTATTGGAACTCAGTGCCTTGTCAAGAGCCTTAATTGTTTTACCATTTTGCCTTTTAATTAACGTTTCGAATTCTATATAAACTATCATCGATTGTTATTGTATTAAATTGTATTAATTTTTTTTTGTACTTTTTAAATTTAACGCTTGAAAAGCATATTGTTAACTCGTATTTAAAAAATAAATAAAAAGCTTGCATGGAACATGAGTTTCGTGCTGTAGCTGGAGTGAAGTTGGAATAAAAATTCAAAAATTAACAGATATCTGTTTGAAAAGTAAATAACTATATGTGTATTTGAAATGAATATAATTAAATATTCCTAAAAATTAGTAAAACTTATAGAGAAAACTAAAGAAATTAATAAATAAACATACTACTGGCATACTGTTTAATATGTAAGACAAGTGCTTTAAGCTGTAAAATTTTACAAGGAAGTGTAACTCTCTATGAAATTGTTGCCGATTTTACAAGTAAAAGCACAAGGCAGCTGAATAATAGACTGAAAAAATATATTTTATAAACAATTTCATCGTTTAAAATAAAGGAGTTTTCAATAATATCTTGTGCTATGAATTAAAAAAAAAAAAATTGAACGGAAGGAAATTCTTTTTAAACTCATTAACATCGAACACTACTGAACGATTTTAAACGTTTTGAAACAAAACAAGAAGAGGGTAAGTGTCTAGTAATTACAATTGAAATTAAATAATTAAAGAAAAGTGTTTCAGTTTGATGTTTTAAAAATTTTCAAGCGTGAAATTATAATGAAACTGAAAAGAGTTGCAATACTTAAAGCCTTTAAGTTCTTCAAAGTTAAAAGGTGGCAAGAAAATAGAAAAGAAAATTATATACAAGTTATAACTTTACTCGGGCCTTGCTTTATCAATTTAATGAAATAAATACATATTTCTTAAAGCTCCGGGTCTTGTTATTTTTATTAATATTAGTTTCGAATTTGTTTTTATTACTCACTTTTCCAAATATTTCACTACAACACTGGGAAAACTGACTAATAAAAATAAATTTTAAATTAATATATATTTTTGTTGCTGCAAAAACAACTTAAAATCCAAACTAATTTTAAATTATTATTAAATTTTTATTTATTACAAAGGACACTTTAAAAAACTAACTGTTTGTTTTATTAACTTTGAAAGAAAATTTTCTTCGAAACCAAACACAAATTTGAACTTTTTATTGTTGTTCGAACGAAATTTTATTTGAAATTTATATAAAAAGCAATTTTTATTGCACTTTGTATTAATTAATTTTTCTTTAATAAAATATTTCTTTAATTGTCATAAATTTAATAAGAAAAAAATTGTAAGGGTTACTGAAAAAAATTTAATTGTGAAGTTTTATCGAACTTCAAAATGATCCACCCTGTTCATAGAATCCAACAAAAAACGATCCAGAGTTTATTACGTTCATGAAAATCGTTTTTATATAAAACGTAAGTAATTAAAAACATATCATTGCAAAAACTACGTTAATTTTAAATGACAAAAATTAGTTCTAGAAGGATTTCATACAAGGAAGTTAAAAAAAATATACTTTTCACAACAACCACAAATAGAAAAGTGGTGTTTTATTGTATTTTTACTTTTTTAACTTCTCTGACTTTTGTAGAGTAAATTTTGGTTTCTTGCAAATGTACAGCCGCTCCATGGTAAATAAAAAAATTCTAGCATTAATAAAAATCTTCTAATGGTACCACGTACCATTTTTGAGTTTCCATTCAAACAAAAGCTGTAGAAACTGTATCTGGCATTGGCCGACCTCAAATAATTAAATATTTTGAAATTGAGACTAGAACTCAATTTATATTGAGGATTCAATAAATAGGTTTTCCTACAAGGCAAAGAAAGAAAACAGATGATTGCAATTCCTTATGGATTTTATAAAAAAGCATTGCTTAATCGTTTCAAAAGTGTTATAAATCCATTAGCAGTTATTGGCCTAGATAGGCCTGTTTGGGAAGGGTATTTACCTCCCCCAGTATTTTTTCCTTTTCATGGAATTTCTAATACATAACACAATTATCCTCTTGGTTAAAATGTTAAAGCCTCCTCAATGATGTTGTTGTCACCCGGTTGATATGTTGAGATCATAACAAATTGTTGTGAACAAGACAAATGACTGCCAAAATTCATTTTGAAATTTTTGGTATTAATTAAATTATAAAGCGGGTCGGCCGTTTGATTTGCGTTTCATTTATATTTTCACGTGTCTCAAAGCAATTTATTATTTGCAACCCACAAACACATTGCCTCTAAAGCTTTAGTTAACAAAATAAATTTGAATAAACAATTGCATCATTGTTCGAATCAATTGGCCAAATAGAAAAAACAACCTTTAATTCAGGAATATTATTTTGCTAAGATTGTCTTGTTAAAATTCATTTATTTTAAACAATTAATTTTTGAATATGAACATGTTGCAATTCATTCGTATAACAAAGATATTTGGCTGACAGAAGATATTTAGTTTAATTATTCGTAGTTTCATTTTCCTTCACATTTAACTTCAAGTAAAAAAATAAAAGAAGAAAAAAAAATAATAATACAATTTTGCATAAAACAATGATGTATTTTTTTATTTGATTAATTACATAATTAACAATGTAACAAACATTTTGCTTGCCGACTCAATTTTACATTTACTGCTTCCGAGAGATAAATTAATAAAAATCAAAAAAATGAAAGTGAACTTTCTGTTGCGGCAGTATCAGCGATCTCATTCATTCATTGTACTCAAAGACACAAAAGCTGTAGGTGTGTGCCTTAAAAATCATGCATGAATATGTTTGTATTCATATAAAATCAGGTCAATTGGCCAAAGCAACAAACATGCAAAATAGACCAAAAAATTTCCATAGATGACTTTTCGCAAACGTGCGACAACTCCCTCTTTTAGCAATTCAATTTGAAAATAGTTTGAAAAAAGTAGCTTAATTTAAGCATTTTTTATATTAAGCGTTTTATAAATACAATTTGATTTAGTAACAAATGCCTTTTTATTCATTATTCTTGGGTGGGAATCGAGTCCACAGCCTTTGCACTTTAGGGTAGTGCACTACCCACTAGCCTATCGGGACCCTCTATTTATTTAAGTAAATTTTCACCAGAACTTGGAAAATCGCATCCAGATCTAATAAAATTTGAATTTGAAAATAGTTATTTCTTCATAGTTTTTCATAAAGGAAATTTATTTAAAAAAATATTCATATTTTCAAATAAATTCAGGGAATGTTTGAGGAAAAATTCACATTTTTATTTGACTTTACCACTCTGCACTATCCCTTCCTCCAGGAAGTAGCACTTCAAGTAATAAAGATTATATGATTGAGGTTCACTTGTTTATCTTTATATAAACAATTAAAAAATTTTTTTTAAGAAATTTATGCACTGCACCGGGAGGGCGTGGCATCTCTCTTACAAAGCCAACACTTAAATACACTGAAAATAATAATATACTCAAGTTTAAAAAAATCTACACGATTTAAGGGTATAATGGTCGTCGTATGGGGTCAACGCAATTTTTTTAATTTTCTTGGAAATTTTACTCATTTTTAGTGAAAATAGATTTTTAAATTTTAAATTTTTTACTGAATACCGAAAATATGTAAATATATACATATATTTTTAATTATTTTATTTTGGTCTCAAATTCAGTAAAACTTTTTAATTTTTTTTTTTAAATTTATCAAGTAAGGATCAAATAGTCTTTATTAGTTTCGCATTTTTATTTGATTACATCTTCAGTACAGCAAAAATGGAGCAGTGAATTTTCTTTATTTTTTACACTAGGAAGAATGCAATGGCCATTTTCCGAGTTACGAGTATAATAAAAAAATTTGAATTGTATCATCAATTGAAAATTAGTTTTATTAAAAAAATTAAAGGGATATAGATATTTAATTTTATAAAAAAATACTGAAAACCTTTTAAAAACTATTTTGGCACTAATATTGGTCTTCTATAGTCTTACACACATACATAAATACAATATGTATTTGTATATATATGTTCAATTGACTGTTTTTGCAACACACCTTTATTTTTATTTAAATGTTGCGAACTTAACATTTTCAATTATTTACTTTTTTGAAAACTTGAACATCTTGTGTGTCACAGTATTTAAGAAGTTTAATGTGCATTGCTTGTGGAATAATATTTGAATATTATTTAATTCAATTGAATATTATCTTAGCGTAAGGAAACTAAACATCACGAGAATAAAGAATTGCAACAATGTCAAACTTAGGCATTAAGCAAAACATATAATATTTGGGTGGCTCCAGATGTATACAAGTATGTTGTAAACCCCAAAAGGATAATCAGGGCCAATAAAGAAGAAATAAAAGAACAACAAAATTAGTTGTGTAGGAAAAATATTATTGGATTTATTTCAATTATAGAATTACCTCTTCACCCGGCTGATAGATGAACAAGAAGAAAGAAATCAATACCAGAAAAAAAACGGAAACAACCTGTTAGACCTTTTGACCCTTTGACAATTTCTTTTAGGAATTATTTATAAAAGAGGACGAACAATATTCAGCTACGATATATAAGACAAAGGGAAAACTCTTATGTAACGCTGTTGTTGATGGCAAATGGTATTGACATTTTGACGTGAACAATACGTATGCAGCGTTACCGTTGATAAATTTTAAACAGGGTAATAAAAAATATTATATTTATTTCAAAAATTTTAGAGGCGGCATTTGAAGTTAATATTTTGCAAAAAAAAATTTTAATTTTAACTTTTAACAGCTTATTTTTGAAGTTTTTATGGGAGGTACCTTCCTCTGATTTCAGACGTTGGTCAACATACAATCCCCTCTGAAGAATGCCAATTTTGAACAGTCTCACTGTTATATTCAGACAAATATAAGACGATTAGGTATTCATTTGTACGGGAGTACCATTCTCCTTGCTCCTACCTAGTCGGTTTTTCCTGAGACTGACTAGAGTAACAGAGTAACTCACATGACTTTTGAACAGTCTCATTACTAAATTAAACAAGATATGAGATTAATAAATTATTCCTCTTAGTCCTATCACATGTTGGCTGAAATGGATCACTTCTAAAAAATACTATTTCATATTAAAATATAAAATGACGAAAAAAATCGCTGTATACCGAAAAAAAAAATAAACATGCTATTGAATATATAACCTCCTCCTTTTCTTGAAGACGCTTAAAAATTAAAGAAAACTGATTTTAATACCCCTAAAATTACGATTGGATTGAATTGAACCACATTGAATGGTTATCGGAACAATATTATAATCTCTGTGATAATGTATTATTGCAGGCAGTTTTTTTTTCTTCAAGGTATCTAACATAACTTTAGTCACGATTACATTTGGCCATGAAATTATTAAGTTAATAAAAATGTAATAATTTTAAGACGATTTAGACATGCCTTCTCGTTAGAAAATCAGTATATTATTCAAAGTGTGTCTGGAGGACATTTAGAATTACAAACAATATTTCAAACAAACTTAACACATAGAAATTAGCTGCGCCCTAATACACATACATATATAAATCAAAATTTCTAAATGCCGAACTCTAAGTCTATATTTGGTTTGTAGAAGGCTAACACTAATTTATAATGTAAGGCTGGCACAAATTTACTTATATTCTGAAATAATTGTTATTAAGAGAAATTATGTTCATTCGGTTAAAAACACAGTGCAACACGAAAAAAATAACCATATACGGACACCACTACGTGATAAAAGACTAAAAAAAAGACCCGTGTCTCCCAATTTTTCCCAAAGTCATGCACTTTTTTTTATGGGCCGCCAAAGATTTGGGGCCTCGGTATCATTTTCGCAAAAAAGTGATCATTTTCTCGGGCTCATATCTTGCAAACCGTTCCGAATTTCGATTTACTATCTGAGGCAAACTTGTAGCTCTTATCATAAAGAACAAAAATTGCGAACATATAAAATCAAAAAAACTTCACCTTCCAGATAAAAATCGCAAAAAACTTAAAAAAATTCCATTTTTTACCTTTTTCTCTTGTTCAGGTCCATAGGTAGCAAACCGTTCAAAATTCAAGGAAACAATCAACTACAAAAATGTACCTAAGATCTCAATAAACAAATTTCTACAACATATAAACTTCCTGGGAATAATTCTGAACACCGTTTAGGTAGCGCTTAGGTAGCCGCAAAAGTGAAAAAAGTGACGCGGTGAAAGTTATATAAAAAGACTTAAAAAATTACACACAGTGAAATATATGCAGTTCAACTAAAATACAGTCAACACAAAACTATTTTATTAGCAAAAAAGCAAAACAAAAAATGATAATAGCTTCCGTGAATAAGCATCGAAAAAGGGAACATCCTTCTAAGGTAAGCCTGTGTTAAAGTCATTGGATATTATGAGAATTCGCGCTACTTTTGGGTCCTAGTCCCAGCATTTTCATGAGTTTTCAGAAGATCATTAATTTTTATGGGGTGATATCGCCCCTTGCTTCATTTGCCAACTCGTCCCAACAATGTCTTGTGACTCTGAGGCACAAAAATTATGAAATTAACTATCTTTTTTATAAATCATCGGAAAAAAATTCAATATAGCCATATGAGCTTCAAGTTTTTGAAGTGTTTGTAGCTTCCATGTCGAAGCCTTCTGGTATAACTTCGGTTTAGCTTTTCCTGGTTAATTTAAAAATATTGATATTTCGAGATATGACTATATATTCTGCTATATCGATACTTTTTGGTATAACTTCGGTTTAACTTCAGATATGATTCTGAGTTTTCTTTTTTATAAAGAAAATATTGACGAGCACTTTTTGATTTTTTTAAAATATGGGTGTTTTTGTATACATATGTATATCAAACTCTGCATTTTTTAACTGGGGATAGAAAAAGAATATGAGAATTTATTTGATTCGAGTTTTCACTACTTCTGGATCATAGAATTTTTCGGAAGTTCTTTTTTACATGCTTTCATGTATTAAATCTTTTCTTTTTTTTCTCGAAAAATTAATGAATTCAAAAAATTAGGATTCATTTCTTGAACAATTCGAGATTTCATGCAGAAAATAATCATTCTTTTATAGCTCTGTTTTTAAAACCCTCAAAAAAAAAATAACAAGAATTTTAATAATAGTAATAACGAGAATAATAACAAATAATATTGATAATTACGATAATAAGAGAAAAAGAAACCATAAAAAATTAAGTGATTATAATCAAGTAAAACTGACAGAGCAGCAAATGACCATATTTGCTAATGGGTTCCTTTGTTTAAAGATTTTATTTGTGAATAAGAGTTTTTGGATGATTTTTTATTTTTTCGTAAAATTCATAAAAAATTACGAGTAATAAAACTGTAAAAAATGTTGTTTCCTTCAGATACGCAGTTGCAAACGATATTAAATGCTGCATCACATTTCTTGTTGGCAATCAAAAGGTTAATTAAAACAACTATAATTTGTATCGCCTTAACTTTAATTCATGTTCCCAACATTATAAAAATTTTATTTTTTTTTAACTTAAATAACCATGAAAGTTATAAAGACAATTATTTACTGAATTTGTCAAAATTAATATAAAGAAATAAAATGTTATTGGTGCAGTTGAAATAAAGAGCAACGTCATTAACGTTCAAGGTTGGGATTGAATATTTTTTTTAATGATGACAATAAACACATTTCAAGCTTAATGTAAATATCATAAACATTTTTTAAACTATGTTTTTTTTTACGAAAATTAGGTAATATATACTATTTTTATCTTGATATTTTTCGTTTTGAAAAATAAATGGTTTTTAAAATATATTTTAAACAAAAGATCATATTTTTACATTAAAACGTTATGGTACGTAAGCTCTTTAGCAATTCAATTAAAATAGTGCTTAAATAATTTTTAATATTTTTAAAATATTATATGTATAAATATAATATTGATTGCCCTTGAATTTTTGTAGGTACTCAAGCCTCATTTATATTTTTACTGTGTACTTTTCGTATAACATGGATATTTTTTAAATTAGTTTTCTTATCAATGATTATTTATTTGAGTTGTAATTATTTCAATAATAGAAGAATAGATATTTTGTTAATTATAATTAAAAATTTTTCTTGGCGATGCCACTGGAAGCTCTGGCGAAATATTCAAAAACTATTTTCTTAAGGGTTTAATTTTGTAAATTACGTCACCAAAGTAAAATTTATGTGGAAAACAACAGAACCGATTCTAAGGAAGCTCAGATTTTTTCTAGCAAGTCTTACACTCGCCTTTTATATTATTTTACATACGATAAATAAAACAGATTTAAATGTGATTAAAAGTTTTCTTCTCGACCAAATTGTAGTTCAATCGACAAATTTTATGCAACAATTTTTAATCGAAGAATTCGTCGTTCATTCCAGTTGTGTTTACAGCATCAGCAGGATTGTTAACAAAGAATTTAAGATAAAATCAACGAATATCTAAAAAAAAATTTCACAAAAAATCGACAAAAAATATTCATCAACTTCAAACACATTTTTATTTAATTTCGTTACAACGAAATAAAATAACTTTGTAATGTGGTTTAAGGAAAACTTGTCCTGAAAATTATATATGTATGTAGCGCAAAATAGAGTTTTGTTCCTCCCATGGAAATCAGCGCGATTGTTCCCAACCGAAATAAGAGTCATTTCCTGTTTCTAAAAGTAACACTAAAATCACACTAACGTACAGCAAAGGAAGTTGTTGGCTGAGATAATTTTAGCAAATATGAAATATTTATTTTTTACGGGTCTTTGGTCATAACAACTTCATAAAAATATTATTAATTTGTTTAATGTGCTTTTTTGCAAATTAGTTGAAATAAAACTGAATGAACCCTAATGATGCAAGAATAAGTGAAAGGCACAAATGAATTGCTTAATTTTGAGGTTAACTTTATATTGCATATTTCCTAGTTCTGACAAAAAATATATCTACTAACATAACCAGCGGATCAAATTATACATCTAGATATTTTGTTTAAATAATTAAATAATATACTTAATCGTGTTCTAATTGCTCATCCATTAAAATTTTTAAAACACTTTATTACTAAAACTCAACACGTGGCAATTTATGATTAAATATTATCATAAAATCATGAATTAAAATTATATGAAATGTGATAAAAAAAATACCAGCATAGGGACAAGTTTTCCAAACACTCTGGCCGAACGTATTCTGAACATTTTGTAAGTAAATACAGTGAAATAGCGAAATTTTTGTCAGAAGGTATTCATCACTTTAAAATTTGTTAATGTTTTTCTTTTTACTGTGAAAATGCAATATTGAATTCTCATATTGTATTTGATTTATGTGGCATAAAAATCCGAGGTTGAATGTTTTCAAACTGCTTAAACTTCACTGACGATTTGGTTTTAGCAACCAATGAAATGTCGGCATATGAAGAGCTAAAGCCTCAACAAACAATAATTTTTTTTCATTTTTTTTTTTATTATTTTCCTGAATTCGCTCGAATTCAAGACGATTTGTTTAAGTTTTTAGTTTATCACAAGATCATTACTTTAGATTCAAAATATGGTTCTCTTTTTATTAAAAAAAAAATTAATCCAAATTAATATTTTTACGCCCTTTACTTAATATTTTTTTTACAATTTATAGATTTTTTTGTATGGAAATATTCGACAATAATTCGCCTACATTTGGCAAATACGAATATTCGTTACATCAGTAGTATCTATATATTAATACGAACGTACCAATTAATAATGGTGTAAGTTTTGAATTTAGTCCAGTTTAATGTTGAGACTTAAATGTAAGTAAAGTTGAGATTGTTTTTGTTTTGTTAAAATATAATTCGGATAAGCGGACGCTGTTTAAATGAAAAAAATATTCGCTTAAAAAATTCTTAACTACCGCTTCAATTAATTTCAATTCATTTTACTTCGCCTAAAATAATAATAACCGCTTTAGTGAAACCCTTTTAAAAGAAACACACTTTTTTTCAAAAGTGCAAAATACTATGAAATAAGCGTCGCTTAAGAGAAATAATTACGAGTATTCATTTATTTGCAGTGACGTATTACACGTAACCGATAAAAATTTGTTTATGAAATAAATCTAAATTCTTTATTTTCAGCTTTGGTTCGAAAAAACAATTTGAAAAATGTGCCTTAGTTCGTTTAAGAGAAACCGCTTTCATTTATCCGAAGTCCATTTAAATGAAATTCCGGCTTATCATAATTCAACTGTAATATAAACATAAAAAAGCAACAAAAAATTAAAATATTAACACAGTTTTATTAATGTAAAAAAGAAATCTGGTTATTTAAACTGGTTTTCAAATTAAAAAAAAACCGAAAACCGATTTCTGAGAAAGTCTTTCTCAAACTAACTACATGATGGTTTTTCTAAAATGTCGAATAGTTGACAACAATAATTAAGAACGTTTGAAACTTTTTGAAATATGATTGAAGGACTACTGTGCAGTTAGAATTAGCACCAGTGAAATACGGACATATAGACCAGCTTATAATTTAAAACAAATACAAAAAATATTCAATATTTGTTTAGTTTTAATAGTCGTTTTTTATAAATATGTCAAAGATTTTACGTCAGTACCTGTCATAAACCTAACCTGACGGTGCTCTTCGCACTGGGTGAATAAAGCCGTTCACCACCGTCCCCGTCGTCCCTTCCAGATGCACATACAGGGTGAGGATCTACATATGCCCCTAATAGGGACGACATGGTAGCAAATTCTGTACAGGCTGCAGAACCATGTACAGACACCTTGCTAAAGTGCTGGAGCTATCTAACCTCCTACCACCCCAATGGCCCAGCAGTAAGATGCCCCCTATCTTAATGGGCACTCACCAACCGCAACCACCAGGGCAGCTCTGTCGAATAGCAACAGCACATAGAGATATATGGCCTGAAGGGAGCATCTACAATCGGTCACTAGCACCATATTATAGACACACTCGACCCATAACTCCTCCCGCGTATCTTTAGGTTTTAACCAGAGCCACCACGTGATCCCCAAAGGGGCCTCACCGATGACCAGTCTAGGACAAGTCCTAGGGGCTACTGGTTCCCGTGGTACCAGATGGGATCTCTGGTCGGCCTTGTGTTAAAAACGCCTCCGATCTTAGGTTCCGTGCAAACCTGAGTTATCGGTAGCACCTCTACCCAGACAAGCATAGGCAAAGCTACTACCTTAATTACTTATATGCACGCCCGTTACCCTGGTATTTCAGGGATTGTGTAGTAACATATTAAGTTCTAGGGGTACTTGGCCAAAGGTCAAGGTCTGGAAAGACCATATTACCCACTTATAGAACGAGCGGACGAACCCACTTTTACCTTTAATTTACTTGCATGCGCGCCCGTTGCTCTGTTAATTCAGGGATTGGGTAGCAACATACAAGTTTTTAGGGATTATCAGCAAAAAGGCCTAGATCCGGAAACCTGATAACCCTATACCCCAGGAAGCACAACATCAAGTCCACGCCAAAAACAAGATGTATAAACCGTGCCCCCCGGGGGAGTCGTTTTTTATAGCGAAATTTCGGAGAATTCTGCTTATATAATATATGTATGTGAATGGATTTTCGTAGTTTACTGCCTTAAAAAAATTTCGGTGAAATTTGGCCTAACATAGTTAAGGCGATGGCACTATTAAATAAAAAATTAATACATTACACTTTCAGTGTTTTTTTTTTAATTTTCCCTTTCTTTAATTTGAACCCAATTAAGGTTTTAATTGTTATCAATTTATCATACAATAACAAATTGAGAAATTGGTACTTAATATATTGAGTCAAATTTCCCATGCAACTCTTGGGAAGCATGTTCAGTCAGGAGAAAAAATTTTGCATAATGACAATAGTAAATATCATGAAAAACATTTAAAAAATAGACCTCTTAGAACATATTATGTATTAAAAATTCCGATAGTAATAGCCAATATAATCAGCTGATATTTTTTATTAAAATATTGAGACGAAGTTATTTAGTTAAACTAATTGAGCAAGATAAATTGGACCAACGTCGAAACTCTTTAATATTTAATTACCTCAATTAAGGAGCGCATGCCTGAATAAAGTATTAAATAATACTTGAAATTAAATAATTTCAATATCCAAACGAACAAGAGTAAAATATTTTATATATGCAAATCATTTAAAAATTAAGGGTTTTTCATATATATTTTCTACCCAAGTCGACTATCTGGATTGTAGAAATCGCACGTGAATAAATAATTTAAAATATATTTATTTACATATCTACACATAAATGTCACTTAAGAGGTTTGCAGCGATTTGAAAGTGCCACTCGCGAAATGTGCCATTCAAACGTAATCCTCAAATTTCGGTCTAGTTATAGAAACAACATTTGAAATCAAATAATAAAAATACCCTATTTCAAACGCTCGACAATTGTGTTCGCATTAATAAAAACAAAAATATGTACCTGTGCGATTATTACTTGTTTCCTCCCGTAGTTGTAATAAGTCATATGACAACAAAAAAATAGACATAAATTATGACATCACAAACATGTTGCATCTAAATCAAAAATTAAATTGACAATGTTGTTTAAATAAACGTACCAAACAGACAAACAACTCAGTAAAAGTTGGAAGCAGATTGTTTTTTCTTGTTTTGTTGCACACAGAGTAAAACATCATTACAAGAAAATAAAATAAAATAAAATACATATGTGATTTACCATTGACCATAACCTCGCCTTTAATGGTCAAAGTGGAGCCAGCAATAAACAGCTTTAAGAAAAAAAAAAGACTGGCTGATTGGCTTGCATTCATATGGTCTACACACAGTCTGTTAATAAACTTGTAAAAATCTTGATTATCACAAAACTATTAATTCCTTAACCTGCCTTAATATCATTGCAACGTTCATTGATGTAAATAAATTCAATGTTGCCGTTAATGAAGAATCCCATTTGTTCAAGTATATGCAGTTATGATTCCAACCATTTACATGCGATGTTCATATACAAAAATATAGTGGACTTGGGTTATACAAATAAAATTTTACCGAAATTATGATACAAACTATCATGTATCATAATTTCGATAAAATTACCACAACAAATCTTTTTAAAAACCTTTAAAAGCCTTCCAAAATGTTTCTTATATTTAATATACGATTCTTTTTAAAATCGCAACTAGGACATGGGTGTTTCCATTAAATCTGTTTATAAAAATTATGATTTAAGCTAATCTGAAAATACCAAAAATTACGAAAATTTACTAGAGGACGAAAAATATAACTTACAAACTGTCTAAAAGATTCCTTTTTAGTCGCAGCAAGGACACGAATATCTGCCATATATCCCTTTTAGAAAGTTTGTATTTTAAAGTAAAGCTGCCAAAACTAACAAAAATTTATCAAAAGTCGCAAATTATAAATTATAATGTATATACAAAATTTGTTATTGAATTTGCAGCAAGGATATAGGAAAATTGCGATGTATGTAAGTCAAATTAAGCCACTAAGACGAACAAAGATTTACCAAAAGCACAACAATGTAAAGCCCCAAAATATTGCTCCTAATCTGTGTACAATAGTTTTTTTTTAAACACGCTTGGGTATCGCAAAAAAGTTTTCACCACCGAAGAAGTTAATTGAGGGGATTTTCTTTTTAAAAGCGATTGATATTGAAATCTCTTTTTAATATTTATAGTTCTACAAAGTTCGGTTACAACTTTAAAATTAATGCAACTTTATAATTTGAGTTAATGCAATGGTATTTAATTAAAACTTTCTATTGCGAAATTTTGTTTTGACATTTACTCCTTTTAGGGCGGTTAACGGCCAATAAAGTAAAATTGCATGGTTATTTTAAAAATTAAACCATTTAGCATTTTCATTGTGATATAGGACACAACTAATTTTTAAGGAATTTTCTTAGAGTTTGGTTAGAAACATAAATATCTTTCAGCTTCCTGTAACATTTTCAAACTTGTAATACAAATATTTAAAAAGTCATACTGGCAACATTGATGTATGTACATATATCAATAGATTTGAATGTGTATAAATGTATGTAGTACATAATAAACAATTTTTTTGGTAGTGAATGCTGTTAATGATCATCATTATTTTTCCAATAGGTTTTGTGTGAGATTCAAGTTATGGTTTATTTTTCTTGCCCCACAACAAGTGCAACGAGATTGTAAACATGTTGCAATTGAAGTTTATTTCCAACTGCTGTTTGCTTTGTTATCTATTGGAATTTCAATTAATTGAAGAAACACTTTCATAGCTGAATGCAACATTTGTTTTGATATTCTGCTGTCGCAGCATTAGGGAATTTGTAACACAAAACACGCAAAGATTTGAAGTCAATCAACTGCATACAAAATAATCTGGTTATAATGAATCACGGAAATTTATTTCGTTTGAACGAAAAATTTTGTGAAATCTATATAGCGTTGATTCTCAACAATTGAATCGATATTTTGAAAGATAAAGGAGGAGAGCAAAATTTTAGATAAACAAGAATCCAAAATAAAAATAGTCGAGTGTAGGGAGGAAGCAAAATTTATATTAACAAGAATTTTATTCAAATTCCTGATTTTTTTATTTCAAAACTTTGTGCAGTTAAATATTAAATTCAGACGATGACATTTTTGCTTCAATTTAAAGGCATGACTTTTGAGTTTGTGTATAATCGGGTTTGAGAAGTTTGATCAGTTTGATCAGTTCACGGCGTAAATAACAAAAGGAACGAATCATTTGTCATACGTTTAGTAATGTTTTTCTCCAGGAATGGCAAATTTGGTACATTTGAAGGTTTTTGCTACTAATCGACCTACAAAAGTAGGATAATACAACAATATCTTTACGTATTGAATAATATATTACATTTTAGTAATTGTACTTTATTTATTCCAGCTTAAAGTTTCGAAATTTAATTTAACTCAAAATGTGGAAAATAATCCTAAAATTTCGGGCTTATGGCCTATGATGCTCTAGCTCTTCTGTAATTGTCTTATAATTTCAAATTATAAGATAATTAATAAATAAATAAATAATCCTAAAATTAGATGGCGATGATAGTTCCAGAATATCCCATAAATATGTGCTTTCTTCAGGACCTACACCTTCGTATGGTACATAGGAATTTGCGACCTACACTTCTAGAGTTGCTAATGGTATTCACCAATATAAATTATTATAAAGCGTTAGTAAAAACTTTCGGAAAAAAATTTATCACAAAACTCTCGAAGATCGAATAAAAAATTTATGTCTGCTCGCTCTTAAGATATAATTAAGAGGACCCCCGGTGCTGCTTTACAATATTTAGTTTGTGATGTGCATTAATACTATTAAATTAAAAAGAATTTACGTTTTAAAGCTTGCTTTTTCATCAAAAAGGGCTTAAGAAGTTGTGTGTGAAAATGTATGGGGGAAAAAGTCGTGCTTGACTTTTGGTAGGAACTGTAAAAGAAAATTGTGAAAAGCCAAAAGTTTGGCAGAAGAGTCTATTAAGAAATCTGTGAAAGTGATTGTTTCAGCTAAAAATTTAAGAAAAATTTTGTTTTCAAGTAAATTTTAAAAATAAGTATCTTCTATTTAATCAAAAAATTTTTTTAAATTTAACTTCCCCAGTTAAAAACGAGCAGTAATGTATACTTTGTAAGCAAATAAAAAAGAAAATATCGTCAATCTTTGAACGGGCAAAATTAACCTTTTATAATTTTTTTTTTGTAAATTTGATATACAGGCATGTTCTGAAATCACGGTGATTTTAAATCACTAACGATTTTGAAATCACGAGATTGATATTTTGGTGTTCTGAAAATCACGAGAATTTTAATTTTTAGTAGTGATTTTCATGTTCTAAATCACGAGCTAACAGCTGATCTGCTTTGTTTACATTTAAAATTTTTTATATTTAAGTGATTAATCAGAAAAATATAACAAATTTAAGAGTTAAATTGTGAGTGTCGTTAGTTATTTCAGAAAATAAAGTGAAAAAAATGCCTGGAGCAACCTTTTTAGCAATTTAGCAAATTCTAACAATTGTACACCAAATATAAAGCGTCTATCTAAATTTATAAATTTTAAAGCTTTTCTTTGTAAAATAATAGATTTTATTACTAAAACAAATAAAGAACCAATCATATTAAGTGTATGTAATCATTTTATTATCGAAATCAAACCAATATGCTAAAAAAACGCAAAGTGATTTGATATCGTCAGACATTAACCTGACCGGTTTTAAATCACGAGATTTCAAATTTTTTTGTGTGCAGAACACCTTTTCAGTGATTTCAAATCACTTTAGAATAAAGTGATTTTCAGAACATGCCTGATAGAAAGTGCCCATCTTCCTAACAGAACAGCGTATAAATTATGTAATGAAAATGGCGGCTTAGCCCAAGACTCGTTTAACTTAATTTCTACTACAAATTGCACAAATTATTTTTTGCAGTGTAAATTAATGTTGGCCGTGAGTTTACAATTACGAGAGTGAAAGATTAAGATTAGAAAGATTATTATATTTTCTTTTAACAATTAAATTCGAAAGTACATATTGATAACTATTTTTTTCGTTTGGTTACAAAGATTTTTTGGACATGACAACACTGCCAGTCATACACTGTCGAGGGTAGTCAGTTTTAACAATTTTGTAGCATTAGCGCGCTTCTGTCAATTGAATTAAATCATTATTAAAATTCGTTATGCAAGTTGAGCAGAAAAAATGTCTTCGATTTTATTACTGATTTTAAAAAACCGTATTTGTTACGCGAGCCAAAAAGCCGCAAAAACTATTATTTTATGCTACAAAAAAAAAAAGATTGTAAAAAATTGTGGTTCGTGATTATAATCCGTTAATTGTCGCAACATTAAGACAAGTGTATCCAATGATTTAGTAATTAACTCGAAGTAAATTATATTTCTATGGAAGCAAGGAATAAGTGTTAAAGTCGTCTTAAGCTCTAAATGAGTTTATATCACCATTGTGAAGGTACCACTGAGCGAAATTTCACTCATTTTGCAAAATTGTTTATGAAGTTACAGTGTAATGAATTTATGTTTGTTCTTTTTTATGTAAAATTTCATTCTGGAAGAATAACTCTTGAATTTATTCCTAATATATAAGGGGTAATGAGCGAAAAGTTAACCCCAAAATATAAAAATTATATCCTGTAAAATTACCAATTCAGTATTAAAATTTATTATTTCGGGAAGAGCTAAACCTACAACAACCAATTTATAATTACTACAAAATTAGATCCAAGCACTTTCTTCTTATTGGCAGAGATTTTTTCAAACTGCTCGATTTTGTTTTCAATAAAATCATAAATACTCCAACGAACGAATGAAGGCAATTTAAGGAAATAGATATACAAAATCGGGTATGCAGATATTTTTTATGAAAAATTCAATATTTGGAATGATCATGTTGATTTTTTTCTTAAATCGAATGTTTTTATTGAAACGAGCCAGAAATACTCGAATTTTATTGAAAGAGATAAAATCATAAAATTTCGAGGTCTTATAGAGTTCACTTAAGACTTCAACATTTTGTGATGGAACTTTTCAACGATACCGAAGTATATATTCTTAAAAGGAATTTTTTTTGTTCAGGGATCTGAAGGAAATATTTATACGAAATTCTACAGAGACTTCTCTTTTATTTGGTCTTATAAAGATGATAGGGCCTCTTTATTTGGCACCATTATTATAACATAACAATATAAAATTTTAATTAAAAAAAGAAAATAATTATTTTTAAAATATGTAAAGTCCTTTAAAAATGATAAAAGATGAGAGAATAGAACCCAAGTACGCAGTTTGACTATCTTTTTTCTCTAGATTAACAGGTCTGTAGTGGTTTTCATACAAATAACAAAATGGTGTCGCACTTTGTAATCGAGGAAGTGTTTTGACCCAGTGTTTAGTTTAGGAAGTTTATATTGATCATGTGTTTGAATGGAATTTTCGTTTGAATTTATAAAATCAAGCAGTTAATTTGACAACATTTTCCTCCAACTAGAAAAACTATAATCATATTAATAAACATTTGATTCAAGCATAGTTCAAATATCCTGGAGATGGTAAATGAAATTTACTATATTTAATAAAGTTAACAAATATAAGCTGCAACGATACTAGGCTTGTCTGCGGAAACACCCAGAGTCTTTGGCAGGAATTGAACGTGCGACCTTCTGACTATTAGTCTAGCTACTAGTCTACGGTTGCTTAATAAATAAAAAAAAAATTTAATTTTTACAAAACGTTTCGAGCTATATTGATTAAATTGAAATTTATTTGTCCGTCTGAATTTTTCAGACCAGATTAATATTTTTGATTATATTTATTAAGGAAGAAGGAGAAAATAGACTAAATAAATGACAGCCAATTCGAAAAATAAAGCTTCGACAATATGGCTGTCAAAGTTTGAAGTCCCTATTGGAAGAGCCATTATAAGCAACAAAATGTGTGTGCGTGTGTGTGAGAAAAATTTATTGTCATCATTTGAGACACGGCGTTTATTATTGTAATTTTTTTTAATGTTGGATTGTGGTATCACTGATGAATGTTGTTCATGTCGTTTACGATAAAAATTGTAAAAAAACAACAACAACACATAGCAGGAAACAATTACTTCTGGTTGTATTTGCGGCAAATAAAGTTCCGCTCCTTTCTGCTACTATTGAAATTTCTATTTAAAACATTTTGTTTTTATTCAAATAAAGTTTCAAATCCAACTTTTAATAGTTATTGAAGCAAAAAATTATTTTATGAGTGCAGTGTTTGCAGAGTTTGAATTATATGTATGTATGTACATAATTAATTACATTTCTATGTCCGAAGAAAAAATGAAGTAAGACTATTAAAACAAGTCATATCTGATGTCCATATTTGCTCAATTTACAATTCATTGTATGAGTTGTAAGTTGTCGGATGCTATAATAGTTGTAAAAATGTTGTTGGTATTTTCCATATAAACATTTGCTACAGCACGTGTAACACAAAAAAAGCGTTTTCGAAAAAAAACAAGATATTTTAAACTTTTTTACAGACAGAACTTACAACAGTGTAGTTTTTTCTACAACCTATCACATACAACATCTAGTGAATTGTGCAATTATACGAGGTAGTGCATTTTTAACAAAATGGCGGCCAGTTTAAATTATGACATTACTTTTGCGCCACCTTGTATATAGACGAAGAATGTTGCCACTTTTGGAATGTTCAATATAACATGTATATTTTTAGCGCACATATGTATGTATGTGCATAATTCATAACTATGTGCCCATAATTATGAAGGTAGTCTAAGTCAAAATGCAGAAAAATAGAACATCATTTATTGCACACCACATTATTTTAAATCAAATTTATTAAATGTTATTTCCACGATATTATCTAATAATAAACTTGACCAATAAAATTCTGAACTAAACTGTTGCATAATAAAACAAGGTTTTTTTTAATTTATTTAAATGTAATCCATTGAATATTTCGAAACCAAAAATATGGTTCGATCGCCTCGAAAAATTCTGTTCTGTGCCACTACAACCACGGAGTGAAAAGGTTTTCGTTACCATGATCCGTAAATTACGACGTGGAACAATCTTCAACATTGTTATAACTTTTCACATTTAAAAAATAAACAATTCAATAAATAATGTGTGGATTCCACAATCCTGACGGCCAACGTTTCTAGACGTGTGGGCTTGTCCGAAGTCATATTTAAAGAAACATTTAATTTACCAACATAAAAAATAATAAAATCGTTAAAGCATGAGATAACGAAAAAACGTAAATTAAAATTATTATACATTGGAAAAGTTGTTTTTCTTTCTTTAATGCTTAAAATTGATGTTTTTTGTCGGTTATAAGATGGTCTATACATCATTTTGTTGATGGTCATAGCAGCTTATTCATAAACGTTGAACCATGTTTTGGATATGTTAAAAACCAAAATGCAGTTAAAACCCTACTGATGAGTTGGCATAATCACCAGTGGAATGCGGGTTTAGAGACCAGTTTTATAGTCCGCAACAAATAACAAAGATCTTACTTTATAAATCTCCAAAAATTGCAATAATAAACATATATTTTGTGTTTTTCAGTTTCAGAACACATACATAAATCACTCATAAGTACTTCAAGTTTGCTGGTAATAAAGGTAAGTGCTTAAAATATTTTTAATCATCCGAAATTAAAATTTTTTAAATTAAACTAACTACCAGTTTATGTAGAACGAAATAGATGCAGTGAATTTTCTCTTAGTTTTATATAAACAGCCAGAGAAATATAGTTGATACTATGAAAGACGATTGTTGAATATTTTTTAATAGTTGTTACCATAATTCAGGTACTCTTTATAGAATTTGTAAAAAAATAATGGTTTTCATATGTAAACTCATGGCGAGCCGATCGTGATTAAAAACTAAATTTTATAAATTAAAACAGTCTGCAATAAGTACAGATGTGTATATGAAGTCGCCACGGCAACAAAATGGAAATATAAAGATATATAGATTTTCGTCCGCTTTTTCTGTTTATTATGCCTCAGACATTTGTTATAGCTCTTCGATAATTAAAAAAAATAACATACTCCATCACAATTGAATTTATTGTCAAAACATTCTACAAAATTTTGCGCCAGCTGCCGTCACTGTAAATATCAGCGATAGCTTTTAATTGAATATGAGAATATTCAAATAAATATATGTATTTAAAATAATAAAAATTTAAATTTTAAATACGACAACAATAATTGATTAATTTATTTAAAATAAAATTTATTCAAACAGCAGATAATTCTTTAACGATACGATTTTAGTGGCTGCGTTTTCATAAAATTGTTGTCTACAGGACAGAAATATTACATACTTATGTTCACCTGGTTAACAATACACACAGTCCAACAAACATACACATAACAACTAATATACAGATAACAGGAAATTTTCTTTTCTGAAAAAGTGTACCAATTTTTTTACCAATTCAAAATTTTATTTAACGCTCTAGTTCAAAAAAAAAACAACTCCCTTACAGGATTGAGTGCTCTTTCCTAATAAGATTCCGCTTCCTTAAGAATACTAAATTGCCCTTTTTTCTCCCTAAAAGGAGAAAAAATATTACACTTAAAAACAAACGCCATTAGTTAAGACATTTATTTTATTTCAAACGCAATTCAAAATTATTTTTTGACTGTTATGAATTTGGCCATGTTTACAAACACACATACATGTATTTATATATAAGTATGTAAGTGCATGTATGATTGAAATTTATGTTTCGTTATTAGAAAAATCACAACAATAAAAAAAAACATCAGCCAAGCATTAAATTAACAATCATCATGATTTCGTGAAATGAAACGGCAAAAAATCAAAGCACTAAATGACAAGAATTTATTATGTGATGAAAAATTAAGACATTTTATAGATGAACAACATGAAACAAAAAAAAAAAAAAAAAAAAAAAAATTAACACAACACAAACAAGAAAACAATAATATGAACTGGTACATTATTTTATACAAAATACATTGCATGTACACATAAGTACACACTCTCTATGTTTGCAGCGTTGCGCATATGTGTGAGTAAATGCTTGTCAAATCGTGGTAATTCGCGGATTTATAACAAGAACACATTTGGACTTTACGACGAGATACCATGAAAAAAAAAACAAAGTTCAGTTTGTTCCAAACCACAAACAGTTGCATTGCATTTCTTATTGAAGGCTCAAATGCACATGCAACGGACAATTTTGCAAATGAACTAAAAATATATAATAAATACTATTAAAAAAACTGACCATTAAAACACGATAAATTCAAACGTAGATATTTTTTTTTGCAAAAAAATATGCACATGAAATGGAATAAAATTAGTTTTTACTCCAAATTAAAGACACGTCTGCGCAGTAGAAGAAAAATAAATAATTGCAATCACTTTATAAAATGTATTCTTTTGTAAAGTTCATTAAATTGTTTTTCATTGATCATTTAAAATATCGAAAAGCAACTAAACATGAAAAGTAAACGTTTTCCAATAACAAAAAATAAAAAACATTGACTACCGAATTCTTTTATATGTTACTTCTTTACACTTTTATAGTTTAAGGCTATTGGTGCTGCCTATTGTGGGGCAGACAAATAATATTGGTCATGCATTCAGGTTACAAAATACTTACATATGTATAATGTAATGTATACATATCGTCACCTAAAATGCAAAAGACCATAAAGTAATGATTATGATGTGATTAGCCACTCACAAAATACGATTAATGAGATTCAAAAGGACGCAACTACAATATCAAGAATATCATAAAACAAAAACTTTTACTTTAATTTTTTACAAATCAATAAAAAGAACAATGCGGAAATTTGTGCATAACAAAAAGTAATAAAATGTGTTTTAATAATAAAAATGGTTCCACTGACGAAACTACAATACTAATTTAAAAAAGTGAAAATAAAATAAATCGAAAGAATAAAAAATAAAGATTCCAAATAAATAGCATATTGTAATGACGTGTTGCTGGTTTAGCTATCGACCGGATTTGAAAATTTCATTCCTTGAAAATTTCCATATTTTGTTACTGGGCAAAAGTTAATCCTACTATTTTCCATGCTTCGTCGTAAATATTTTGTAAGACATTCTACCAGATACTTTTCCTCTAGCTATTTTGTATTTTGTATTTTTTTTTTTTTTTGAATTATTTTGATATTTTTAGGTACATACATATATCGACTTTAATTGACAAATATCGATGATGTGTAAGGCATGAGGATTTTGAAATTTTTCGATAATGATGTCTCTCGAGCCAATAGTTGTATTTTTAAGTAGAAAATAGATTTGACAACAGTTTTTGAAGTTATTTAAAACAACAATTATCGAACTTTACCAACAAACTAAATTAAATTAAACTTGCGATATTCGAAGAAGTTTCGAATAACAACTGAATATATAAAATGGTTTATAAAAAAAAATTAATCAAACGACTTCAACGCAATTCGCGGCAGTTGATGTTGTTTTTCTTTACATTAAAAAGCGATTAGATTTTAAATTCGACCAAACTTACATACAATTTATTTGAGATATACACACATTATTTCGAATTATTTATAAAAAAAAATCAATATCTATCAAGTCAAACTGATTCATACATAATTACACAGCATCATGGAGAAATAACAAGTGCTAACATTTTTTCCAAGCGATTCAGCCATTCAAAAGTTACGAGGTTTCCATACACACACTATACAGCCGTACGGGATTCATCGCAAAAATAGTCAAAATAGCTTCATATGACCTATATCTGATGAAAACTCGATTTGTTTTAAATAGTGATAAAATCAGTAACTTCCAAAAGTTTTCAAACAGCGAAAAGATAAATATTATTTTTAATATTTTTTAATTTTAATAATTTCCAACAATATGATGAAATGATTAATTAGGAACCAAAACAAATATGGAAGTAGAAAATACGATTGTATGTAGTACTCATTTAGATTTATTTTTATATTTATATTTAGATTTCTATTAAACTGCGATAACCCTCATTCAATTCAAAACCAACAAATAATAATTCGTTTTGTTATTGTAATTATTTGTGGGATAGAAAAACAAAATAAGAGAATTTTTCCATGTTTGATTTTTTTTCGTTTGTTTACGTGACATAGTCAACATGGGAACGTTTTTGAGAAAAAGAAAAAAAAATGTATGGATGTATGTATGTACATATACTTATATGTAGGTCTCATTAAAATTAAAAACCAAATTAAATTTTTCTTAATAAAATGCTAAGCTTTAAAAGCTCTTATATTTATTACTGTTATCTTAAACTCATTTTACATTGATAGTTATTTTTTTATGCTTGAGTAGTTATGCATAAATCTGCACATACACAATTTCAAATGTTTAATTGAATAGTTTTAATGTTTTTCAAATCGTCCTTATAATGTTCCAAAACACAATCGACTTCTTCAGCTACAAATTCATCAACTTGATCACTGGCACGGCCGGTGAAAGTATTGGCATCCAAAATTGAGTCCAAATGGACCAAGATTGGTGCAAAGTATGGGTCCTTACGGACACGTTCAACTAAATCGTTATCTTTACCATGCTGCTTGACTTGAGCGGCCGCCTCTTGAGAAAGAACACGAATTTTTTCATGACAAACCTGTCTATCACCACCGGCCTTTACCATTGCCAATATAATATTTTCAGTTGACATAAAAGGTAATTCCTGGGAGATGTAGCGTTCGATTACCTTTGGATAAACAACCATACCCTGAGAAATATTTAATAGTGTAAGAAGTGCAGCATCGGCCGAAAGGAATGACTCAGACAAAGTCAATCTACGATTAGCTGAATCGTCAAGTGTACGCTCCAGCCACTGTGTGGCATGTGTATTGGCAGCATTAGAAAATAAAGTAATAAGATGACGCGCTAATGCACAACAACGTTCAGAACGCATGGGATTTCTTTTATAAGGCATAGCCGATGAACCAATCTGAGTTGTTTCAAAGGGTTCTTCAAGTTCTTTCCGCGAAGCCAAAATTCTCAAATCTGAACACATTTTATGAATAGTTGTTCCCAAACTAGCCAACGCTCCCAACACCTCGACATCTACTTTACGTGTGTACGTTTGACCAGTTACGCCATAGGGCTTTTGAAATCCTGCCAATTTTGTCACAAGCAAATCCAATTTCTTCACCTTCTCACCATCTCCATTGAAAAGTTGCAGAAAAGATGCTTGCGTACCAGTTGTACCTTTTACACCACGACAGCGTAAATCTTCACGACAACGGCGCAAAGCTCTTTCATCCATAACCAAGTCTTGAATCCACAGACATGCACGTTTGCCCACTGTCGTCAGTTGTGCAGGTTGTAAGTGAGTGAAACCCAAAGTTGGTTGCGACTTGTATTTCAGAGCAAAACACTTAAGGCAATAAATTATCGACGCAATACGAGGAAGAAGAAGATCTATGGCATCACGCAATATCAACAAATCAGTATTGTCTCCCACATAACAGGATGTGGCACCCAAGTGAATAATGGGAGCCGCCAATGGACACTGTTTTGCAAACACATGCACATGAGCCATTACATCGTGGCGTGTCAATCGTTCCTCGGCGGCTGCCGCTTCAAAATCTATTGACTTGACATTGGCTTTCATTTCGTTAATCTGCTCCTCGGTAATATCCAAACCCAATGTCTAAGAAAAATATGCAAATCTAAATCATATGTCTGTCTATATGTCACCCAATTCTGAACTCACTTTCTCAGCTTCGGCTAACCAAATCCACAGTTGCCTCCATGTGGAAAACTTGTGTTGATCACTGAATAAATATTGCATTTCTCTGCTGGCATAGCGGGTGCTAAGCGGCGATGTATAACCTTCATAGACACTACTCATATTTTCTTTTTAGCAAGATCTTCAAAGATTTTTTTATTTCAGTTTGAAATTCCAAATGCTACTGGCCGTTCGATTTAATAAACAATTTCACCGATCTAAATATTTTGTTAGGTGACGGCGATAACACAAAAATGATAAGAAAAACCGATTAGCAAATACAAAATAAAAGAGGGAAAACAAGTTAAACTTGTGACCGCCGCTTAAAACCAAGGAAATTAGAAAATTAAAACAATCAGCTGTGAGAAGAAAAAAACATGTGAGCACATGTGAATGTGTGTGCAAAATTTTCTGTAAACAGACATGAGCTGAACATACACCACGGAAAACAAACAATATGCAAAAATGTGTTCAGTAGACAATAACAAATTCAAATAATTTAATAATACGTTAAATTTTATTACATAAACATACAGACAATATAAGCACGTTGTATTTAATTACTTTTTATTTAGAAAGGCACTAATGATTTATTCAACTAAAGCTACACGAGATTTTATTAACCAAAATTTGCTGCCTGCTGCATTTGCAATTTCAACTTAAATGTTGGCCACAATTTAAAATGTTTAAATTGAATTACTGCGTTTTTATATAATGTATATGCATTTGAAATGAAAATAAATAATTTTTCAGTAACTCAATAATTATCGCAAAGTTTCCCTTTGATCAAATGTACATATATGGATGTACAGTGATTCACAAAAGTTATTGTAAATTTATATTAGAAAAGATGTATGTATGTGTATATTCTGCATCAACTTTATTTATAATATAAAATATTAGGCCGTATTGTGGTTAGTAATTTTCAATTTCAAACTCGACATTTTATATGAGATTAAGGACTACTAATTGTTGACACACTATATCAAAATTCGCTAATCGTAAGGCTTCACTTATTGATTATTTTAAGACGTCTGTCGAAACATATTAATTTGCAAAATGATTAATAATAAGAAGAGTTAAAATTAACGAATCGTAGTCATAATTTTAATAATTATGATTATTAATCGTAATCTTTAATCGTGAATCAATTACAAAAAATGATTTAAAAAGGAAATCAGGCGTTTTTAGTGCTTTTTTAAATATTTGGATAATATTATTATTATTATTATTATTATTATTATTATTATTATTATTATTTATTAGAATAATATAAAATATTAACCTAATTTACAAAACACACTAGTAGCTGCCAGGGCCTACGGTGCGATTAATTATTTACAATGATTTGTTTATTAATAAATATAATTATAATTAATGTATTTATATTATTATTTTTGTTCAGATTTTGCTATTTAGTTTGATATCATTTATGTATTTAACAATTTTTTTTAACGTTTTGAAGATTGATATCATTTAATAAGGTTGATGGTGTAGTGTTATAAAAGTTAGTTGTACGCAGAGTCGCTAAGTTTGGGCAATGGTCAAGGATATGTTTGACAGTTAAGCGGTTTGAACAATACGGACAGAGAGGTGGTGAGTCGCGTTGTAAAGGTAGCTGTGAGTCATCAGTGTGTGACCGAGCCTCAGTCGAATAAATTAGGTAATTTCTTTCCTAAATAATTCCGCTGGGTATAAGGCTTTCATACAATTACGATTAATGGTGGAATAAAAGTGTTGAAAATGAAGCCAGTCTGAGGTTTTTTATTACAGAGGTGATTGTTTATCAGTATTTGTAAATCCTTGCTTGGTGATGCATTAAAAATTGGACAGGGTGATAAGATTGCATCTTTAGACGCTTTATCGGCAAATTCATTACCTGGGATGCCCTTATGCCCAGGAATCCAAAGGATTTGAAGTTTTTTTTTTGGTGTTTTATGAGCTTGTCCCTAATTGAGTTGATATTCGGATTATCGTTGTAGATATTTTTAATAGCTGAGAGTACCGACATGCTGTCAGTACAAATAACAAACTTTCCTTTGTTATTAGGAAAATAAAACTAAATTCTAAAGGAAAATTTTTAAAAAAGTAGTTTTTGAATGTGTATATTTTTTTAATGATAAACATATTTTTTGGAAGTATGTTTTTGAACAGGTACTTTTTGCAAGGTTACATGTTTCTTATATATTTATTTATTATTTGTTTGTTGTTGTTGTTTGGAACGATAGTTTTGGAACGATACTTTTTCGAAAAGAAAACTTCATACTTATTCAAGTATTTTTTTGACAATCTGTTTTGAAATTGTTTTTTAAATAGTATTTCTTAAAGAGTAATTTTCTGTAATTGTGAGAAAGTATTCTCTGGAATGGTATCTTTTGAAATATAGCTTTTTTTGGATATACTACATACATATATTTTAAAATAATTTTTCAATTATTTTTATTTTATTATTCTTTGAAAGCTTTAATAATCATACGAACTTGAACGCTTTTCAATGCTGTTCCATGCATTGGCATTAGCATTAAATAAATGCATGTATTTAGGCACAATAACGAACATTTAAATTTTTAATGTGATTGAATCACACTTCAAAGAATCTTTTCTTAATGCGCATTCACACCAAATTACAAGTGGCTACAGCCATAAACGTACGTTTGGACCGAGCGATCAGTTAGAGACGTTACTCTAATATATTATATGTAAATTGTGAATATATACGAGTAAGTACATAGTCCTCATACATATAAGGATTTTTATTAATAATTAACTTTTGTTTGCTGTGGCTTTAGCTGTTAATATATCAATATTTCATCGTGTGTTTGTAAAAAAAAACCCACATGAAAATTACTTAATATATAATCATAGTAGGCTAATAATGTCCTAATACAAACAATTTATATTCGATTCATATTTAATTTTTCTTCTAATCTCTTTATACACGTATACAATTAGACGCCCATTGGGTGGTAATGATTATAGTTGTTAGGAAAGACGAAAAACAATATTTTTATTATATTATTTGTAATTTTCATACTCGTATATGATTGAATTCTCATAATATATAAGTTAGTTTTTGAAATATCCATGTATTAACAGCCAAACCCACAACAAACGAATCCCGAAATAATAAATTCCAATATTAAGATTTTAAAAATAGGCTCTAAACATAAGAGAAAACTGTTAAGATGATGTTACTCTAAATTTCTTTTTCTTACTTGTAAATTAAGTTGTTTAACAGATTATTAATTAATTTTAGCACTTGTGATTGCGATTAACGTATTAATCATGATTAATGTTAATCCGATTAGTAATTAATCGATTGATTATTTAATCGAATGTCAACATCGATACATACATACATATAATTTTTAATTATGTTAAGACAATGTGGTAAAAAATAAGCATATTCGAAAGCTTAAATAACGCACTGTACACATTTTCAACAAGAACATTGTTTAATCAACAAATATTTGACCTTGCGTTTTGTAAATGTATGTTTATAATTTATGACCACAGGCATTTTGTTTAAATATTTGAATTAAATCTTGCTTATGCATTAAAGATTTTTTGATCTGCAAAATTTATTTAAAAAAAAAAAATAAGTAATATTACCAGCAATATGGTATAAAGACCAGAAATTTTATCTGTCTTCTATAAAATAATAAAAATAATCAGTTCAACAAAACAAAACAAAAAAAAAAAAAAAATTTAAAAATTTCGAACATAGAAAAACGCATGATTTTAACATTAAAGTGCGATTGAAAGACATTTGAATAAACGTATTATCATTTAAATGAATTCTTAAGCCCAATGAAAAATTCGATAATTTTTGCACGCAAAATTATATTTTAGCTGATTTACTGTGCTTCCAAGAATTTAAAAGTTATTATTTCTGATTCCTTCAGCAATCAGAAAAACAAAACGTGGCTGACTGGATTTTTTCCAAATTATTATTACTACAATTTTGTTGTTCGAAAATCCGACGGCCAATTCCCCTCTTCCGAAATATTGATTATCGCATAACTCCCGAATTTATGGACCGATTTTGAACAAACTTTTTTATTTGAAAGTATATGCCTGCAGCTTAGTTTCACGGAAATTTAAGTGGAAATCGGAAGGACAAAGTGAACGCCTAAAACACTGATTAACATAATTCCGCGATTTTGTGGACCTATTTTCAAAATTTTTTATTTGAAAGGTGATGAAAGGTTTGATACTATGAAAAACAGAAACTACCTTGATTATCCTATGCCATTTGTTGTAGTAATAATATAGTAATATATTTTCTAACTGCCAGTTTTTATAAGTTTAAACGAAAATTTCGTTAGAATATTTATATTAAAAATAATAGAAAACTCGAATTTATTGTTCTTTTTAATAAAAATAATGTTTAAACGAAATTTTCGTTTTAATTTACAAGATCAGTCAGTAGAAGAAGTGTTTGTCATAGAAAAAGAATAATTACTGTTACGAATAACAACCAACTTTTTTTCAGTTTCAAGGCGAAATCTTATTTATTCTTAAACTCAGGTAAGATAATATTGATGCAAATAAAAAAAGAAAGAATTATAAATATAATAATTAAAAAACGTGTACCTTTTTGCTCAAAATACCTGTTTGTACAAACGCATACTTGTTTCAATTTGAGTACTTGTGAATTCGAAAGTTATAAAATTTTAATTTATTGTTGAGAAAAATAAAATATCCACCCAAAAACCAACATGTTTGACTGGCAAATATATTTCAAAAATTTTTTTTATAAAAGCTACATTCAATAAATGTTTCTTTTTCATATAAAGTATCCACCGCTTTAAGTTTTGTTGTACTATTAAATAGAGTATTGCTTGATCGTCGTTAATAAATAACGAATTTCATCAAATCGCGATCACAATTTTCTATCCAGCCGCTATTGAGGCTTACAAAATACATGAGTTGTTAGTGGAGGTGTGGCAAGAGGAACGACAACTATTACACGGTAAAAGTATACAATCTCAATACAAATAAATGAACAAGGAAATCAGCAAAACCTGCATATGACACAGTAAATGAGTGAAACAATTTTAAACAATGACAATATTAAAAATTTTTCAGACTTGAAAATTTTGTAGTTGAAATAAAGAATAATGTTTGAGCTGTTTAAATTCAAAACACATAACAATACACATAGAAATAATAGATATGATACGTCTAACAAAACGATTTAAAACCCAGCATTTTTTCCCCAGCTCCGGTAAAAATTTATGAAATTAAAATTTTTTTTCGTATTGTGAAAAAGTTGAGATTGTCCCACTGAGAGCAACCGAAAATTGTTTGAACACTGATAACGAAAACAAACAAATAAAATTTATATTAAAAAAACAATAAAATCAAATCTGTTCCAAAGAAATTTTTTGTTCTTTTAAAGCCTGATACTCTCTGCGATTTTGTAGAATATGTTAAGCAATATTTCGTTTGAAAATTTCACATTCATTCAAATTAATTTTCTTTCAGATTAGGGAAAGTGCGTGGGCATAGCTAGAGAATTTTCTAGGGATGTCTAAAACCCTAGGAACTTTTCTTGGGGGGAAATCCTTGGAAACGAAAGGGAAAATTATGCCGTTTATTAGAAATTCCATAAGGAAAAAGTTATGAGCGGCTAAAATTTCTTCCGAGGATAGCGAAACCTCCCCACAGGCTGGCCTACCTACGGCCAGGGTATATGCGTCCTAGTTTCATTCCATGGGCCGTGAATTGGTTAACCAATAAAGCGTTAAAAAAAGTAAAAGTAAAGTAAAAGTTTTCCAAATCGTAAAAAATCTAAAGCAGTGTTTTTAGATCATCAATTAAAACTAACCGCCAAAAATTTGGAAAAAGCTTCAAAGTTAAAAAAAAAAATACGAAAATCTGAAACGAAATTGGAAAACTAGTAAAAAATACTTTTTTTTTCAAAAAAAAAAAAAATAATAATAATAAATAATAATAATAATAATAATAATATATATATTGAAGAAACGACATTTTCTTTGCTTCAGAGAATCCTTTAGCGCATTCCTTTAACTTTCTAGGAAGTCAAGTTCTCATCGTTTTTATTAAAAAATTTATTTACTTCTATAAATCTGTGAAACTCTGCTTACGATTTTCAAAATATCCTTTTTTTAAGTACTTATTTCAGTGGTAGATAACGAATCGTAATTTAATATAAAATTATTCCCTTTGCGAGAAAATTACTTTTCTTAAAGTATTGAAGAATAGTTTCTAAATCAGTTAATAATCATAAGCATTTTTATGGCTCCTTGTTTTTAATAGGCTTCAAAAAGGCTTCGTTTGTATTTTTTTTTTGTTATTATTACTTACATATATGTATTGTTAATGGGCCTTATTTTGTTTGGCGAAATTCGCCTACGACTTAAACGTTTAGTACTAGATTAAAGAACAATGTTGCACGGTATCTTTAGTCTATTACAAACTGTCGAATTTGCAGTCGAAAAACGCCAAACACGATAAGGGGGAATGTTTGTACACGCATAACTCTATCATTTGTGAACTGATTTTCAAAATTCTTCTTTGATAAAACTAGGGGAAGGTTACCTTTCACTTAAAGTAATGCCTAGGATAAGGGGAAGGTTACCTCCCAAACAAAGTAGTACATAATTATCGTATATGTGGCTAGTCGCGAGAATTTGTATACTTTAAAATTCTTTTTTTGTTTGAAGGGTTTTTTTTAACAGTTTGGTTCCATAATTTTTCATTAAAAAATCGGACGGACAATTACCCCATTTATGGAAACGATTTGAAAATACATTTCTTATTGGAAAGTGTCTACTTGCAGTTTGATGCCACATAAATTTAAGTAGAAATCGGATGGACAGTCTGACCGAAGATATTTGAAAGTTTGATAGGAGTAAAATATAAACTAGAAATGAATGATATCGAAATTTAAACTCACCCGTAACTACGTGCGTTTTGTAATCTGTTCTATTGTGACTGTTTTTTTTATGAATTATTTTAGAAGAAAATTATATTATAGAACAAAATTTCAATACATTTCAAAAAACCTCCATTAAATATATAAAGTTACACATCCCTGAAGAAAACGCACAAAGGCATGACGAAATATAAAGATGAATAAAATAATTTTTATTATAAAGAATTAAATACCGCTGACAAAAATATATTTCTCAAGAACATTTTAGACTGTAGGTATTTACATAATTAAATTTTTTAATGAAATTTGTTGCATGAAACTTTATTAATTTGACCTTATTAATAAGGTCACTACTCTAGTCACAGTTGGCATTAAGAATGTTGCAAAAATTTTATGAAATTTCATATACTGCCAGTTTTGTTACCCGCTTGCAAAAGTTATTCCGAATAAAAGTTGCATGCAGCAAATTTAATTAAGAAAATGCATACTGTAAATCCAGTTTTAAAAGATGTTTTCTTACTGTTACAATTTCTGGAAAATAAACACTTTATACTCGTATGTAATCCAATTTAAAACTTGACATAAATTTGAATACCGAAAAACTGGTCTGTTACAAATTTTTTAAAATTGTTATTACCTTTTTGTTTTTTCTTTCACACAAGATTAATTGCAAATGTATCCAATAAAAAAAAACATAATTATTCCACTATTTATAAACGAAATTAAAAGAGTAGCAAAAAGCAAATAGCGGGAAACTAACAATTTTACTATATTTAAAAAAAGAAGTATGTATTTAAAACACTTCAACTTTATTTATTATTGCAAAATCATGTGCAACTTGAATCTCATGACACTTTAAAATGCAAAAGCAGATAAAAACCCACATTTGCAAAATATGTACAGTGGCTCACAGCTTATTTCGTGCAGATGCAAAACAAAACTTTTTAACCTTAAAGAATTAAAACTATTGATGATACCGAAAAAAATTTATCGTTCAATTCTAACTAAATATGTTTACAATAAAATGCGTAATAAAGAAAATTTGAAAAATTTATCTTTTCGTTTATAAAGATCAAAATAAGAATAGTTATGAGAAAAAAAGCTCACAGCTTATTTCGTGCAGTTTCTTTTATTAATACAAAATACGACATACGACATAGAATACCCTTATTTTTTATTTTATTTAGTATTCTATTCTGTGGTTTTGCGTATAAGTATTCTAAAATCGCACCCAAAGAGAGTATCACGTGTGGTTTGAAAGATGGGTAAACGGCCAAGTTTAGAAAAACGGGAATTGGGCGTAATGCATTTAAAAAAAGGAAAAAGTCAGCGTAAAATAGCTGAAATGGTAGGACTGAGTGTTAGTACGGTGCAATACATTATACAGCGATATGTACGCGAGAATCGAGTGGCGGACAAAGGCAAAAATGCTCCAAATAAAATTTTTACGGATGCTGACAAAAGGAAGATTGTCCGGAAAATTAAAAAAATCCAAAGATATCGTCTATAAAGTTGGTGGTGGAGATTGAAAATGAAACGGGTAAAGTATACTGTGCCGAAGCAGTGCGCCGTGTGCCGCGGGAACATGGCTTCCACGGCCGAGTAGCTCGAAAAAAGACGTTTATATCGCACAAAAATAAAAAGTCGGTTTAAATTTGCCCAGGATCATGTGATAAAGCCAAATACGTTCTGGGAAAACGTTATTTTTGTCGACGAGCAAAAATTCAATATTTTTGGTTCGGATGGCATAAATTACATGTGGCGTAAGGCCAGTACAGAGCTCCAGAACAAACACCTAAGACCAACTGTCAAACACGGTGGTGGAAGTGTGATGATTTGGGCTTGTAAGGCTGCCTCTGGAGTTGGTAACATTGTTTTTATCGAAGGCACAATAGACAAAAATATGTATTTAAACATATTGAAAGACAATTTGTTGCAAAGTGTCAATGCTTTGGGTATAAGCAATCGTTTTCGGTATTACCAAGACAATGACCCGAAGCACAAATCTGGGATTGTGCAGTCGTGGCTGCTATGGGACTGCCCACATCTCATGAATCCGCCTCCAGAATCTCCCGACTTAAACGTAATAGAAAATTTGTGTTCAATTTTGGAATTGACGATACGGAAAAGGCAGATTAGTAATCTGAACGAACTAAAAACTGCTCTAGTCGAGGAGTGGTACAAGATCTCCCGCGAAACTACACAAAAACTTGTCGCCTCGATGGAAAATCATCTTAAAGGTGTAATTAAGCAAAAGGGAGGCCAAATATTCCAATCCAAATATTAAATCATAATTCATCTAAGTTTTTTCTAAGGCTGCTGGCATTGCACGAAATAAGCTGTGACTTGAATTTTTTTTATATTTTAAGTTTTCTTTTAATTACTTTTGCATATGCTTAAAAACATTATTACAAATTTTTCATTTCAATAAAGGAATGTTTTCACAAAAATTTTCTTTTTGATTAAATCTCTGGCTTTCTTGCAATAACGGTTCAAAGCTGTATTTTGCATCTGCACGAAATAAGCTGTGAGCCACTGTATGTACATATGTACTTATATGCAAAAAGACTATTGAGCATGATTTGAACAATGTTGTTAAACTGGTGCAATGTCTGGCGGGTCTAGCGGTCATCTGCATACTCGTAAACGAGTATGAGCAGAAGAAAAACTGTAGTCAAAATGTAAACAAATTAAAAATTACTAAAACAGTTCTGACATACTACAGACAAAGTTATTCATGTTTATATAACGGGTGTTTGTAATTTTCAATATTTTTATCACATTGAACGCTTAAAATTGAATCATAGATGCAAATTTGTGATTATCTTTTATTATCTTTGGCTTTATATATTTATTTATTTCATTAAAATATATCCTTAAGCAAAATTTGCTACATTTATAATTAGAAATTCGCCATATTTGCTACAATCAAGGAAAATCATGATGATTATAATTTTAGTAAATTAAATAGGTTTTGAATCATTGCTACAAATATTGGATTAATACCATCTCTGAAAAGGATAAAACTTTTACAAAACATAAGAAAGGAAATTGTGTTATTCTATCAGATTTCTAATGAAAATTACCAACAAGTTCACACTATTGTAAAATTATACAATCGATACAACAATACAACTGGTTTGTGAATTGAGCATTATGTATGTATGTATGTATGTATGTATATTCATTTAACTTATAATTTATACCACTTGCATTACTTTCGTATAAAAAAGAAATACATGGTTTATCTTGCAGGCCATCTCTGAAGCTTCCCGCTAATATCAAGTTCGACTTTTCGAATTAATTATAAAAAGATACAGCGGTCAAAATTTTTCGATAACGATATCATCCGAAACATTCAAAGGAGTAATTGAAGTTAGAAAACCAACTCGACGAAAATATTCGGAGTTATTTTAAAAAGGCAATGATGTCTGCGAAACTTAAAGTAGTTTTTTTATAGGCTCATACTATAAAATCATTCTGACAAAAAGCACTGTTCGAAATTTTTCAACAACGACATCTCTCGAACGAATCCAATCGTTTATAATGAAAAAAATAACACTTGTTTTTTTTTTTAATATTCAGAGGTGATTAGCTTCTGGGTTCCATCAAAAATCAAGGTAAAATCAGTAGCTTCCTATTTTTAAAGCGGGAAGTTAATAATTAAATTGTCATTCTTGGCAATTTTGTACCCCCTTTTAACGGTCAGTTTTTCCAGTAGGGCAAACTTATCATATTCAGTAAAAAATTAAACAAACAACAAATATACTTTTGTTAATATATCCGATGAATGAACATAAAAAGAGAGAACTTCTTGCAACGATTAAACAAACCCATGTTAATTCATTAAAATTTATATGAATTCGCATTGCTTCAGCTCCGCTGCCTCTGAATTTTCCTGCATTCTTAAAAAAGTTCTTGATGAATAAGTAGGTGCATGACTAGATGACTATAACATTTTGTTTATCATAATTATTCAAGGACGATGGGTGATTGGAATGTAGTGGAATTTTCTCTTTTGTGTTTTAGAATCGCTCCGAATATGGCAATTTAATTAAACGTATGCTTCACACAGTGGCTAACAGAACATTTTTCTTCAAAATAAATATCCGACGCACAGTGGCTGAAAATCGTTTTTCATTGGCCAAAAGTCAAATTCTTTTTTTGTCACCGATTTTTAAAATTTTTACGCCATTTTGGAGCTAATATATCCATATTAAGGTAGCCAAAAAATTAGGTTAAACTATAGATAATTGTGGGCGTGGCATGCTGTCAAACTCAACTGTTTTTTGTTATTTCAGTAAAAGGTGTTTTTTATCAGTTTTTTGTCAAAAATAAATGGTCACTACTCGCAAGCTATCATCGATAATGGCCTGCGGTCTTTTTTATAATATTGGTAGGATTATAGTCTTTAGTTGTTGTAAGTGGTTACCGCTCTAGCGTTTAATATTAGAGGTGTTATGAAATATTTATGAAACTACTATATTTTTCTAAAATTTAAACTTTAGTGGAATAGAACTTCTAGGGAACAAAAGGGAACAAGAAACGTATACCACCCGAAGAAAGGCGAAGGTGTCTTCTTTCACCCCATATATACTTTTGCACCCGCCACGACCCGCCGGTAGAACACTTTTTTAATTTTAATGAAATTACTCCAAAAAAAAAATCAAATTACTCTAATATAAACAGCCCTATAATTACTCGTATACAATGGTGTATTAAATTTTCACTTTTTTGCCTAAAGGTTTATGTTTTTTACTTTAGACTACCTAAAACTAAAATAATTAAATATAATACCTGCGAGAGGGTTTTATGTCTTTGTTTTGATCAGCAAAAAATCAGTAATAAAAATATCACAATAGGTTCTACAGTAAACATATGATCTCTTTCTAATATAACTGTTAGGGTAGGACTGTTTGCCATCAAATGATACTATTACAATCACACCAATTTCGGCAGAGGTACAACTACAATCTCTACTTGATCACACAACCGAACGCTTGCTACAATCAATACCAGGAAATGCGTTAAAGAAATATGGAAATATTATGGAAATATGGAAAAAGAATTAGCTTTGATTCTTTTTTGCAAATGGGGATGTGATGGTTCTTCGGGACAAAACCAATACAAACAAGTTGTATGTGAAAATATTTCGGACTTGGATATGTTCATGGTATCAATTGTACCATTGCGATTGAAAAAGATTTTTGAAGATTCAGAGCCTTCGACTAGTGCAACGCAAACAATGGATATTTGGAAAAATGAGACACCATCTTCTACGAAATGCTGCAGGTCAATCAAATTTGAATTCAAAAAAGAACTCGTGATGCCATTAACAAAGAAATTAGTGATATCAAGGCCCAAATTGCAACACTACAGCCATTACAATTACAGTTAGATGGGCAGCAAATTGAAGTAAGCTACCAATTAGAACTTACAATGATAGATGGAAAAGTAGGTCAGGCTTTGACTAACACGAAGGCTGCATCCAGCTGCATTATATGCCAAGCAGCATCAACTCAATTAAAACAAGTTCCGACAAAATCATTAGATAATACCGATGCATATGAATTTAGATTATCACCACTACATGCAAGAATACGACTTATGGAACATATACTAAAAATCAATTATGATTTATATTTGGGGTCTTCAGGATCCATAAGAAACAATAAAACCAACAAAGGGTTAAGAAGTTCAAAAACGAAACATGTTCAAGATGAATATCGCAAAATTGGATTGATTATAGATCAGCCAAAACAAGGGTCAGGCAATACAAATGATGGCAATACCGCACGAAGTTTCTTTTCAGATCCAGAAACAGCATCTGAAAGAACAGGAGTGGATTTAAACCTTGTTTCCAGTTAATTTTAAAATTTTTTTTTAGTGTAAAAATTTTTTTGAGTGTAAAAAATTTTTTTCAGTGTAAAAAATTTTTTTGAGTGTAACATTAAAAAAATTCCATTCTCACAAAAAATAATTATAATTATTATTAAGATCAAAATATAAAATTTTTTAATATGCAAATAAAAAAAATAAACCCATATTTCACTCCAAAAGTTAAAAAAAAATCAAAAGTTCAACTTTGACCTAGAAGTCCTTAAGAAGTACTCAATCAATTTCAATGTAATTAAAACTGAGTCAAGCTGAATTAAATATCTATCCATTAAAAAAAGAATTACTTCAATATTTTGATCGGTTCAAAAGTTACAGAATTTTGGCCAATGAAAAACGTTTTTCAGCCACTGTGCGACGTGGGTCTATTTAATTGTCAATTCCATAGCAATTGAAAACTATATAAATGCACCGCTTGAAGCGAGTTTTTTTCTCCTAACGAGCGATTTCTGCGGTACCCACAGTTTTGTACAAATATTTCATAGAAATTATTACTCTTATAATGAACTTCGGTTATAGCGAATTTTCGCTTATAACCAATAATGCAAAAATAATTAACAATTGTTTACTTTTATAACGAACAAAGTAAAATCGATAAAATTTTTCGCTAATTATCTAAATCGATTGAAAGTTGTTTACCATTATGTATGTGACGAAAAAATTTACCCTGCTTGTAAATAACTCCGTCTATGTGTGAATGTATGAATATATTTGCCTTTAAGAGAATGAGACACCCGATATTTTTGAGGTTAGCGCACTACTTGTCTATAAATTCTTAATTACACATTTAAGAGCAATTTATTCGATTTGCATTAGTATTGCAAAATATTCCACATATTAATAGTTTTCATTGCAAATATTTCCACACAGTTTATAGTTATAATTTAACGTGCGTATAATAATTTATATGCAAACGTGGATACAGTTTAATCGATGTTAATTTTTAGCATCGATTTTAACGTTTAGAGACGAATAAATTGTGAGTTGAGACATTTATTTTATTAGCATTGATAGACTTATACTTATTAAGGGTTATGGTAACAGGAAGCTCACTCGAGACCCAGCTTTTAATGATACCTTTGTGATAGCCGAAGAAGAGAGGGAAGAGATGAAACGACAAAAGAGTAGAAGTGGAGTGCAAAGAAGCTTGTTAATTCCAAAACAGGCCGAGAAAGTTTTGGTGGAGGTTCGTGTAGGAGAGGCCATGGATTGACTTGAAGGAAAAAAACTACTTTTATATTCTGTGCACCCATGTAAGGGTAATAATGTTCGAATGTTCCACCATGAATTTAGAGATGTCACGTATTCAGCGACCAAGTTTCATATATTGTAAACACCTGCTTGCTGTAGGTTACAATTTGGCATCTACTTAATAATTGTGTTGAAAATATTCGATAGTTTCCAAAATATGTATATATGGAATGAAATTTTTGAAAATAATACAGAAAGAAAATTCCATTACGAGGACATACGCAACAACCTTAGAAAAAACTGTTTTCGGAGGCCGTTACACACTTTTCAACAGCGTTCATGTATGTGAAGTCCACCTTTCCAGTGTTTGATTAATGTAAACAACAGCTGACTATGCTAAACTCTAATAAAATCAGAATACGGGTGTAGTATTTATGTATATGTAAGAAAGTAATCAATCAAAACAAGTATGCCTAATGATGTTTGTTTTGTTTTCTAAAACAGAGTGTATCATTTTCAAGGAGAAAATAAGAATTTAAGTGTCATTGGTAAGTGCAAATTTACTAATGACGACCGCAATACTTTAAGAGATTAAAAATTTTTCATTGAGTGCGTTAAGCTGAATTTTATGACGATTAAATGTTACACTTTTTTTGGAAAAGAAAAACGGTATTAAATTGAAATGAGGGAAGGAATAATACAAAAACGAAGAAAACAATTAAATACAGTTTATGTTTAATTGAATTTCTCGAATAGAAGCTACTCCACTTAGACCTCTTTTATAACGAACAAATTTTCATGTCCGGCGTAGTTCGTTATAATCAAGCTCCACCGTAAGAGCTGAATTCCTTATAAGTATATTTTTTCTGATTAATTATTTTATGTATTTCATGATTGTTTGTTGCATTTATTAAACGAATATGGCAAAAGCATTCATAATCTGAAATGTTAGCGGACATATTTACACACATATTCATGGGTTTGTATTCACAACGTCACACAATGACAGAACTGCAAATACACTCCAAGGCAGAGCGATTTTCAAAAGAAGTTCACTGAACGCATAATAATATAAAACAGTAAATAGCACTAAACGGTAAAATGTAAACCTCGCCCTAGAACACTGTAATACCCAGGGAAACCATAATTGTATATAATGACATGTTCGTTTCTGTGCGCTATAGGAAAGAGTGGATAAACTATTTTTCCGTATCGCAAGTTTTTACGACTTATTGATGCATATTTTACCCTTTCAGCATATTTTAGTTTAGAAGTATATTTACGTCATTTAAGTTTTTTTTTTAAATCATTTTTGAGCCAATATTACAACTTGATGTTAAAGTAGTCGTTATTTGTTGGTACCTTTAGCAAAAGTGAACGATAAACTTACATTTATCAAATTTTCATTATTACATTTTCCCTGCAAAAAAAAGTTATCTTTTTCAAACTATGGCTTTACCAGAGCCATGGTTAAATAAATTCTTCAAAAAATACAGTGGCAAAGTCATACATACTCGTACTCGTACATACGTTTTTTAACAAGTTTGCGAAACAAGCTTAAATGTTTTTTGAACTTCTGAGAAATCGAAATATGTACCAACTGATATCTTGGAAGCAATGAATATGTTATTCCTTAAGAATGACTTCCATTTTTTCACCAAGAATTTTTAAAGCAATTTTTTTCTAAATTAAATTTATCTGAATTTGATAGAACTCTTTGCAGTTGGAGAAAATTTAAAAATTTTTTGGTTTCCCTGGCAATGTTCATTGGACCACAGTTATTCCATGCAGTTGGTTTATGTTTGGAGTACGCACTCCTTGTCCCTTATAAAGCATATTTTTTCAATATGGCAGCAGATTAAAAAGGTTTTTTTTAATTTAATATTAGATTAATAAATAATAAATGAATGTTGTAATAAATAAATAAATACATTTCGTTAGCAGTTCAATGAAATAAACGGGTGCTCATAATATTTTGAGCAAATCTCATGATCATTATTTAATAAAAATCTGCGAATCGAATTTATCTAAAAAAATTATTAATACAAACATGTTTTGAATAAAACTAAATAAATTGTTAACAACTTTAAAGTAACCGTGTATTTGGGATTTCTTTTTTTATTAATTAAATTGCTCTGAAATTTGTTAGTTTTAACTTTTTATTGGACAAATAAATCGCACCAAATGGTGGAAACAAGTTAAAAGTGTGTAATTACTTGCGTTTATTTTTAATTTGGGAAGTTTTTTTGACTAAATGCTGTCGTTTGCTTAATTAAAATTGTCGATATCCGAATGAAACTCGTTTAAAATGCAACTAAGTTGACCTAATTTCTAAAGAGTGACACTTTATATTTCTTTCAACTATTTTGGCATTTATTATCTCTTAAAAAAGTTTCATGTCTTTTAATAAATCCGAGCTTTTTTGCACATAATAACTAAAGTTTTATATGTAACATGTTTGGCAATTATAATTCATTTTCAAATGAAGTCGAGAGTGAATTTTTTTGGTAATAGAATAATGAAATTGTGTCTTTAAATTTTAATTTAAGATATTTAAACTAGACCTTATAACCATGAAGAGAAATAACCAGTATGAAAAAATTCATTTCAGTCATATATCGCAATGTTCATTATATATTAGTGCATATATAGTATTAAACTTTAAATTTAAGCAAAATAAAACCGTTTCTTTATCCAACAAAATCAATGCCAATAAACAAGATGGCAATAGTGGCGAAGTGAGTGCAAATGCATTCTTCATTTGACTTGGAAAGTGTTTAAAAGTTATTATTTATTTAGTTTATTTTTTTATATATAAACATATAAATCTAGTTTAACAAATAAATTAAAAGAGCAAAAAATAAGAAAAAACGAATATCATGAAATCGGCTCTAGTCAGTTTGAAAAAAGATGAACCCATCTCTACATCGAAAACATTTGCACTTGTTTTTACACTTGACTGATGGAATGAGCAGCTTGAAGTGTACGTACGTTCGAATTTCTTAAAATAATATTTTTTAGCTTACGAGTAAATGTGCATAAAATTTGATTGAAATCAATATGGAAAAGACTTCAAATTTCAAATACTAATTTTTTCATGTTTTAGAGAACTCTTAATACATGAATTCGCTTTAAAAACGAGAAATGCTTTCGGTTTCGATTTACAAGAACAGGACGATGATCAAATGCACTAAAATATCTATATATATACAAGAGGATGTGTGTATGTATGTATGTATGTATGTATGTAACGTAATGGCTCCAAAACAGCTAGGACGATTTTGACGAAATTTTGAGGGAACCTTCAGAATACTCGGCCGGGTGACATTGTGAAGTCTGATTTTTGATTTTCGGTCTGTGGGTGGAAGGGCGTGGCAAAATCCAATTTTCATATTGCACCACCAATGACATATACATACATATATTTATTTTTTGTGCTTTTTTTTATTTTATTTTACTTTTTTTTAGACGTTGTCATGTTCTTCAAAACGAGATATCAAACTCTTAAATCGGTTATGTAGTTCCGAAGATATTTACAAAAAATTTATGTTAATAATGATTCAATATAAAAATTTTAAAACTCGAAATGTTGCATTAAAAAATCCGAGTTTTTGGTTTATTTACAAAATATTTACATCATTCGATAGCACAAGATATTCCGCGCTTACTAAGGTGCAACATTGTACAATAAGTTAAAGATCTATACATATAAAACAGGATATATATATAAGTATATGTATATGTAACGTATGGACTCCAAAACTTTATGATATGTATTCCATGGATTTTTATTTAAAGGCCGTAAATTTCGTTAAACGCTCAATTTAAATCGTATGGTAATATAACTTTTGAGCTGTTTGCTTAGGGCCAGCAACGCGGACGGGGTCAGCTATATGTATATAAAAATTACGTGTATGTTCGTGATCGCTAAACTCAAAAACTACTGGACCGATTTTGACCAAGTTTTATATGCATGCTATATGGGCCGTGAGGAGTGTTTCTGTGTAGTTTGAAGTTCGTCCAACAGATGGCGCAATATTTAGTTTTTTGTGTGTGTTTTTGCACCGTAACTCAAGAACTACTGCACCGATTTTGACCAAACTTTATATACTTGTTCTATGGGACGTGAGGAGTGCTAGTTTAAAGTTCGTCCGACAGATGGCCCAATATTTTGTTTTTTGTGTTTTGCCCAATAGAGATTAGCGCGATAAGCCTATGCTGCGTTTTGTTGAAGGCGTTGGGTCCTTAATCAGTGTAGTGGGGTTAATTAGCCCGATACCGGTATTTGAACACTAATTGCTATGTCGATTTAGTGCAAATTTGAAGGCAAAACAACGTTTGCCCGCGTCAGCTAGTATAGAATATTTTTGCCTAGACACCATACAATTATAAAAGTTCGAAATAATTGTTATTTATTTACTCATTTTTTGTTTTAAATTTTTTTTTCATTAATTTTTTGCAAGACGCCATGGACACAAATAACCGCTGACCGGAACATAAAAAAGCGTCAGCGCCTATAGGACTTACGGCTAGATAATCAGCGTAGAAAATTGGTTTCGGATCTCGAACGTTTGCAAGGTGAGGCCGAATTGCTGCTTTTGAAACGTGAAGCAACATCGCGAAATTAAACTTAAACAACTGAAGAATTTCGTGACCCCATCACAAGTTTATAAAAGGTTTTATATTCATTGGTTGGTGTTATTAAATTTTGTGTTAAGGGCATTTTTTTACATGGTATTCTTTACCTCTTAAACACTTTGGACTTGCTGTCGTTTTAAAATTTTCCGTCTCAAAAACTACATTAGATAAGACTTACTGCTATTTACCCCCCAATGGAGGAAAATTTCCTGATATCATTAGTATTAAAAACATATTTTAGAAAAATGTGATTTGGACAACACATATACACCTAGTTCCAATAATTCTAATTTTTATCTAATTTACTACATTGTAAAATATCTAACTCGAGTTTAAGAAGATTTCTAGTTATTGTTGTTGCGTTAAAAAATTAATTTAACGATTTTTGAAACTAATTTTTGCAAAATAAACAAGTTTAAGTTAAAATTTGTATGAGTGTCTTCAACAAGCCATTAAAGTATTTAAATACTAGAATTCGGCACTGAACTTTAATAAAAAAAATTTTAATAATTTTTAGTTTTCATTAAATATTTTGTTGCATGTTGAAAATTAACCAATTAATATCGACTGAAAGGAAGTTAATTTGAATAACTTATTAAAGAAATAAATAAATTAATTAATTTAAAATAATACTCATATAATTTAAAAACGAGCAAGGTTTTATTCAATAAACAGATGTTTATTTGAAGAAACAAAATTCTAAAAGATTTTTTGTTGTTTACTACAGGCTTCAGTTGCAAAAAAAAAGAAAAAGTTTAATATGAAGATATTGTTGATCTTTATTGCGATCTGATGCCAATGCGATTATTTAATAAAATACAATTAGTAAGAGTTCCAAAACAAAATCCGGATTTTAAGCAATTCGTTTTGGTCAAGGTTGCGATTTTATGAATTTTTTGTAAAACAACCGCTTATTTATTCATTTATAAATTTTTCTTATTGCTTTAATGTTTTATTGTGAATTTTGAGAAAATGATTTAATTAATCGCCAATACAGACAACAATAACAGTTGGTCGCAGAGGATTTACTTCAATGATCCAGTTAAAAAAAATAAATTATAATATTAAATGCTAAAGATAAACTCACAACAAGAGCATTCCTGTATACAAATATAATTTATAGTCATGAATTATATTGTGGCTTTTGTTTGTTTTATCAATTCAACATTTGTGTTATTTGAGGGGAATTGGTTAAATGTTATCCGGATTTAAAAACAATAAAAGCCAATTGTTCATTTGGGCTCTATTTAAAAATACAGATGTTGCATGTAGGTTAGTTAAGTTGAAACTGAATATAAATGATTTGCGGCACTTAGTGTTGATAAAATATTCTGAAACTTTATATGTTGAAGCCTAAAGACTACGTTAGATTTTTGTTCTACAATCATGCACCCAACAATACTGTCTTGCAATTGCTCATATATGAGGGTAGATCAATAATTCTGTCACTTTTCGAATTTCTTGCCTCTTAACTGAAGGATGTTAAGAGACATCTATCAGTTGACTACTGTCAAAATTTGAATTTGATAGGAGACTACCGCGTGATTTGAGAAGATAATGGACAAAGAGAATTTCAAGTGCTCATTAAGGATTATTTTTTACGGAAGAACCCATGACTCAAACAGGGCTAAGCTTGATAAATATTATGGGAATTCTGCACCGTCCATTTTAAAGGTAACAAAGTGGGTTACTAAGTTTCGTTGTGGCCAGCAGAGAAGATGCCGAAGGTTCTGGATGCCGGCTAGTTAAGGAGTCTACAACCGAAACAGTTGAACAAAATTCACGATATTGTGTTGGCCGATCGTATATTGAAAGTGCGAAAGATTGTGAAAGTCATATGCTCAGTGTTTTCAATTTCGAATGATCACTTGGGTGTGGGAAATCTTTCCGCAGGATGGGTGGCGCATTCATTCACAATCGACCACAAACGCAGGAGTGTTTGACGTTGTTCAATCGCAATATGGACGAGAGTTTTTGTGCCGTATCGTAACCATTTGCCCTATAAAACATTCATTATCACCCCAAAGGGCAATTAATTGTATAAAGTTGTAGGAAAAATGAGACAGAAATCGATTATAATTGCTTGTTTTGTTGTGTTTGTATAAGAGCTTCCTAAAGCTATTCTACTCGTAATTATATGTTTTGTAAACCACAAGTAGAAGAATATTATTGAATTTTATGGAATTCTCATATAGCATTTGTGGGTTTTTGTATATGAGTTTGTTATTTATATAAGTTATTTAAAAAATTCTCATTTCTTTTTAAAAATAGGATGCAACTTTTTCGTCCACTCTTACATATCGCTGGAGAATATAACATAAGTCGGGTGAGCTAGGCCACCATGTAAAAGGCACTCTTCGTCGAAATAGTTCATTGCTATTTTTGGTTTCGGTAAATTAATTGTATTGTGTGGCTGTGACACCATCCGAAAATTTTTGTGTGAAAATGTCAACCATAAAGAGTATTAAACGGTGATTTTATGTAAATAGGGGTGCATCAACAATGCCTTATGAGTTCCACAAAATCCGACAATTCTATTTATGTATATACTAGTTTATTGTTATTTAACCACATAAATCCTTTTAACCACATGATTTCAAAATAAATTTGAAAAATTACCATTCATGACATTTTATGAAGCTGAGAGATATCAAACCGGCACAAACTACATCCACTTAAGTTTTTCCCTTTCAAATAAAAAAACGCATGATTACGTTCAACCCACGCATATCCAAACGATAGACATTAACAGAATAATATCAAGTGTATTCTAATAAAACTAATGGCAGTAGATTAAAGAGTTAAAGCTTTAATCCCTTTTAACGATCCTTAATCCATTTTAACTTAATTTTTTATAATAATTGAAAAAAGAAAGCATCGAAAAATTAGATTGTATACCACTCTTACTTTTTCATTTCTTCTTTCAAAATAAAGCTTTTTATTTAATTATAGCACCTGTTTTATGTGCTTAATTATCTTTTTTTCAAATATGTGTTTAAAAACCTCTTCAATTTAAGTGTGACTACATTTACACCATAAAATTTTTGAAGCAATTTTTTAATTATCTTTTGAAATTGCTACGGATTTCATCGCCATTTAGACAGTGCGTTGAAATTTTGAAAGCAACTTTTGCAGACAATTATTTTATAAAAAATTGCCAAGGAATTAAATATACAAGGTGGCGCATAAGTAATGTCATAATTTGAATTGGCTGCCATTTTTGTAGAATTTTTTTTTTTTTTTGCCAAATGCCACCACTCTGCTTTGACATTGATGACATATAAAAGAATTTGTTGTCAATACGCCAGGGAGCGAAACACACCTCAAGAAGGTGAAATTATTGTTACTAGTCACTTGAAAAATTTCGTGTGTTGTTTTAACGAAGCGTGAATTTTCAAACTGAGTCCACTGCAGAAGTCGCAAGAAGTGGCCGGCCTAGTATTGTTCGTCTGGCCGAGAACATCGCTGCTGTTGCCGACGACATCAGAGAGAATCTACAAACATCAAGGAGACGATCATGCACACGATTAGGCATGAGCAGACGTTCGTTGTAATGAATTATGATGAAAGTTTTGAAAATGTTCTCCTACGAATTGATGCCTGCTGACCGTAAGGTAAGGTTAACTTATCACCGCACTCTATTAAACTTGGCGCAAGAAGAGGATGATTCAAAGAGAACACTGAAGATGGCACAAAGCCGAAACCGGTCTGTTTACAAACCAAATTTGACGTGGGATGACGGAAAATCGTCCCAAATTTTGAGATACCAATTTCCAAGGCTAGTGATCTTCAATTTTGGAGATTAAAATATCTAACAGCACCAAACTGCTTCCTTTAGGGGTTTTTGAAATCTCGCCTTACTACAGTAAACTACAAACCTTGCAATTTTATAATCAAACATTGAGGAAGAAATCGCCGATTTGAAGTCAGTTGTTTTCCAAGCAACAATTAAAAACGGAATAAAACGAGTGCAATTATAGCTCAACTCAGGAGGTGTCTAATTGAGCGATACAATTTCTTCCAATTAATGTCATCAATTTTGAACTTACAATTAAACTTTTTATAAAAAAGATCTCTTTTTCGTTTATAACAAAATGACAGCCAGTTCAAATTATGACATTACCTTTGCGCTACCTTGTACTTTTACACAGAAGTTTCATTGAAATCCTCTGAAGATTTAAGTCATGCTATTCTGCCTACCCGGATTGATTTTTTTTCTACTTCTTTTGCACTAAATAGAAACGTACATACATACATATATTTATGTATTTACAAGCATTGGAAATTAACAGGTGAATGAGTATTTCTTCGCAGTTACTAAAAAAAGTCATCAACGCGGAACTATTTATAAAATGCTGGAAATTCATTCAAAATGTAACACTTCTTATATACATACATACATCCATGCATTTGTTTACATGTACATATTGCCAATATTAAGTGACATTGTTTTCATGCTTTTAATATGATCTAAATCCAGCTGAATATAAAATGTCACGACTTTATACATACGAAACAAAAATAAACAAAATTTCAATAAATGCTTTTTACTGTTTTCACGGTAGTTGTTAATTAAAATATATATAAACAAATAAAAAACTCTAATATAATAAAGTTTTTATTCAAGATTATTGCAGCTGTAGCCTTGCAACATGATTAAGGTAAAAATATAAACAAACATTCATTCAAACTGCATTATGAAATAAAACAATTGTTAAATGGTCGAAAAAAAACAAAGAAATCATGCAAAACTAATGTTTTCAATTCCAACCATGAAGGCGTTGTAAATTTATTGTCAACTAATTTTTCTTAATATTTGGGGTATTCTCCAAATTTTAAATTTCATTTATTTAGTAGAAAAATAATTTGAAAGCCGAAAATTATTGGTTTATGTACGTTTGTTTAAGTTCTTTATAAGTTCTATGTTCTTAATAGCGGTCTACATTAGCCATCAACTTGGTATAAACATTAAAGGAAACATATTTATGTCAGATATGAATTCGGCTCGTGGAAACCGCTCATGTTTATATTTCGTTCGTTGCCGGAGATATGTTCAAATAATCTTGTTCTTCATGATGTTTGCCATACAGAAGAAAGCTAAGAAAAGCATACGCAAACCAGAATAGAAAACGACACACACATACGAAAAAATTAAAAACACATCAAAAAAATAAATCAATGATATGTCTGAACATGAACATTAAACGCGTATTCGCCACACACAAGAACATGAACATATTAATACCGTTGCTGTGTCGACGTTATAATCATGTCATGTCCAAGTTGATGGCTCGTGAGGACGTATTGTTATGTGAAATTGATGCATAAGCTTCAGTGAAATATCAGGTATACGAATATAAATATATATATATATACATATCAGTTTAAAATCTCCATAAAATGCATACAAACATAAATATTATTGTCAATAGTCAAATTAAATTAGTAATAAATTCCTGAATACCGAATATATTCTAGAGAAATTTTAGTTGATGATTTTCAGAATAAAAACTTTTTATATAAAAGATTAGATTTGCAAGACGAAATATTTCATGAAATTATTTTATATTAAGATAAAAATGGCTTTATAAAAAAGATAGCGTGAATTCGTAGACTAGTAGCTAGTGTACCGGACTAATAGTCGCAGCTTCGATTCCTGCCCAATACTCTTCTGCAAACAAGCCAAATAGCTTCGCAATTTATGTTTGTTAAAAAAAATATATAAATAAAAGTGCTAAGCGCATTGATTTTTACACATGTCATGATAAAATAAAATTCCATTCGACAGAAAATCAATAAAGAAAAAGTAAATTAAAAATATCTGCAAAAACATGGTGAATACATTTCATATGTTATCCGTACGCTTGCAAAGTGTTGCCTTTTAAAGCTCGCAATAGAACAAAAAATAGTCACTTGATCTTACATATAACATTAACATATTTTTAGTGTTTCGACTGTGGAATCAAATGTGTGCATTATTTAGCAATATTTACACTGTTCAAGCGATTTACAACATACAATTTTATTTATAGGTTTGCCACGAAATGTTAACATCAGTGACCATTAGTAACAATTATAATAATAAAATAACCTTTCCATCTTCATCAGATGACGGGTATGTTTGCAATAACAGTGGCATTTGCAATTTTAAAAATTGTCATTAAAATGGGGAACATGTTTTACATGTTATTGGCATCATTGCAATGTGATACCTATTTCACGCTCACAATAGAACAAAAATTGTTGCTTGAATTATTTAATGTTCATATATTAAAAATTTTATTAATCTTGTATAAATGTTTCACATAAAAAATATGTTATCGAAAATAAATAACACAACACAAAACTCTGCCATTCGGAATTTATATCCTGGCATTGGCATAATAGCATTTTTATGAGTCCTGGGATTTGAGTTTTGGATTCAGGGATCGGGATTGTCATCCCTAATACCAATGCAGCAGTAGAGAATAGTATGTTTAATAGCATTTTTACGAGTCCTGGAATTAGGGATTTGCATCTCGGATTTTCGGTCTCAAGATTTCGAGATTGGAATCCCGATAGTGAATAGTATTTCTTTACAACGAAGCACAGCATTGCAAATGTATTCTTACTAAAGAGGCAAATAACTTGAAAGTTATTCTGTAAAAGCAATTGAAAATTATTTCTTCGCAAGAAATACACAAACATTCAAATCATTTAATCATCAAATCATTTTGACAGCTCTTTTTTATTGCGCTAATAAGGATTATCATTAAAAAAGTATCTGTTGTGACAACAGCTTTTACATTTTAGAAACTTCGTTGTCATATACATAAACGTTTAAATCACGCACTGTTGGGATTAATCCGCTTTTGGTATCAGTTGCAAATCATAAAAAATTATGATTGACGAAAATATAAACACCAATAGGAATGACAGATCATTACATTATTAAATCAATTAAAGATATTTTGTAAATGGTGTAAAAAAATAATAATAATTGATCATTCTTAAACATGTTGTGGCTCGTAGTTATAAATAATTGATATTCTGTTTAGATTAAATTGCTATAAATAATGTAACTGTTGGTTGCCATTAACTTTTTTCGAAATACAAAAAGCATAAAGATTCGAACGAAATTCATTGGACACATGTGAAAATGTAATATATACATATTTTTTATATTACACACATACATATGCATATGTGCAAGTGTATGAACCCAGCAAGTGTTTGGAAGTTCAACTTGTACCAATCGTGCAACATACTCGTACGGTTAAGGATCTGGTATAACTGCGATATCGCAAATTTTATCTTCTATTTTATGGTAAAGAAAAAAATAGAAGTTTGTTTTTTAATAATTCTTTAAAAATGGGACCATTTACTCCAACCGAAGTTTCTCCCATATTGAATTTCAAACAAAGCTTAACACTTACGGTGTGTGGGGGTGATAAGACGAAACTTCTGCATGGGGTAGCATTCTATAAGATTCAATGTTCAAAAAAAGAAAAAATACATTTGTGCATAGTACTCCAATATAAAAAGTTTGCTTTTCAGGTGTACGTGTACATAAAAATTACCTTAAAATTTTTATTTAGTTTATTTTTATCAAAGACAACTCGTGAAGTTCCCCCAACATCAATGAAATATTTACGAGAGTTGCTCTATAAGTCCGCAACTAGTTGAATGAAAGACAGGTTTTTAGAAAAAAAAATCATTTTATTTTTCAATATGGTCGCCTTCCAGCTCTATAAACTTTTTTATCCCTTCTAAAAGTAAGATTTGTCGAGGTCATCAAACTACGTATTTGTTTGTGAGATGATTTCATCGTTGCAGTCAAATCTCTTTACGCCGAGCCATTTATTCCAGAAATAGTCACTCGGGTGCGATTCGTAGCCTAATTCATGGGATTTGGTCATGGAAACTGCACATGCACAATAACTTTTCCAATAAGTTGGAATAATATTCGTCATTTATTGATTTTTCCTTTTAAAGGTAATCAATGTGGATTATAGAGCGCGCAATCTATGACTTTACTAGCTGAAAAACCCACCTTATCCTTCTTTGGTGACGATTCACGCCGAAAAACCCACTGTTTTTATTGCTATTTGGTCTATGGTGTATTATGATGGATACATGTATGTTTCGTCCAATTTTACGAAACGAGACAAAAACTCGTCCATATTGCGCTTGAATAAGTCCAAACATTTCTACGAAGTTCTCACACGATTGCGTTCGTGGTCGATTTTGAGCAGAGCTTGTTTAAATTTTGATAGGAGTCAACTTATAGATCCCTATTTACAGGAGCAGTGTTGCCCTTGCAGTTGTGAGGTTCAAAATTCAAAGTGAGCCACACTCGTAAAAAACAACAATTATAAAAATGACAATTAACAGGGATCGTATCTCGAGTTCCTTCGGAATTTGTATTTTGGTTTTCGGTAAATTCTAAGGGAACATAATGTTCGCTTATAATTCGCAATGAAGACGAACAAGACAACTCAATGCAAGTCTGTTATTAAACCAGTAATTCTTTGAAATATTTTACCAATAATTACGTTACATCCCTCGGGTTTAGGTTATGCTGGGACGACCGAAATGCCAGTTGCTGATACATTTATATAATTAATTATTAAGTAAAAAGAAACAGTGAATGATCAGGGAGTGATACGAATTCTAATTATTTCGAACTATTTTAGCATAGATTTGTCAGTACAGAATATTCTTTTTTCATCCTTATTCCACGATTTGGAAGTTAACTTCAACATATTGAGAAAATGAAGTTTGTTGTGCTTTTTTTGGCAAAGAATATTATTTTATATTAAAGTGGGATTGGTTGTTTACCACTGAGAATAAATAGATTTTAGTAATTGTGACAATTATTGATTAAAGAAAAATGTTTTCATGTAGATTTACAGCCTGTAGCGCGATCTCGAACGTTTTCGTTCGCAAGCATTCTAAACGACAAACAGCTGATTTGCGTCCCATTAAGAACTCTTAACACGAGAAGTGAAACAAAAACGTAAGCATTTCTACACAAATTTGCGTCCCACTAAGAAATTTCTCCCGTCATGTTTGTCCATGCAAATGTAAAAATCAGTCACAGATGTGTAAGGATTCGTTAATATACGAGTAATACGAAAATGAACACAAAAATTTGCGGAAATAATTTAGAAAAATTAAAAACAAAAGTAAAAAATCAAAGTGGAAAACAAATGAATGTAAATATGGCTTATGTTTAAGAATAATTGAATAATCAAAAAAATATTTTTTTATTTAAAAAATTAAAACACCAGAGAATTATATGTTTATGGTGCGATTTTGATTTACATATAATTTAAATGTGTAATTATCGAATTTACTTTATGACAACCATCAAAAGCGTTACGTTATAACGTAAGATAGCGGTACAATTTGTCGAAAGTGATTGACTGCTTTTCGTTCGCTTAAGTTTTCTTTGGACATGGAAGGACAGAGTGTTAAAGGAATAAGAGGTTTTTAATAAAAAATTATTTTCAAAATCGAGATAGATTTGTAGTAGTAACTCAGTAATTTAATTGAAACTTTGTCAATTTGGCTTCCCAACAATTTTTTGAAGCAATAAAGATGTCTTTTAGAATGAATTCCATTTCTTTTTTTCACTGGGAAGAAATGAAGAATGACAATTTTAAATACATGAAGAACTAAATACGTTCGCCTTTTCATAGCAGCTTTTATATCTGCTGGAAATCAGACTTTGCAAAAGAATTATTTAATAATTAAATACATTAATACATTGCATTGGCCTATGTCTACCAATCTCAGAAATGAAGTATAAAAACAGATAATGGGAATCTATCTATTAAATGAATATAGATTTCTTTTTAAGCTTAAAAGCTGAAGTCATAATAATACGGAAATAAATCTCGAAGCAAAAAAGTTCCTTTCTATTTTTTGATTTAATACATCTGCATTGTTCGATTTAGAATCTTCAAATGCACATTTTGACCTTTAATGGAGAAAAAATCTGCAAAATACACAAACTTAAATCGTAAATTTTGGTAAAAGTGATTATACACCTTCATATTGTACGTATTGGAGAGTAAGAATACATTTTCCTCGTTATACTTTAGTATCAATTTTGATAGGAAATGTTTGCAGGGTAACTAACTATTGCACTCCACAAAATATATGATCGAAAAATAGTCCAATGCATCTTGTGAATAAATGTTTAATTTTTGTCGATGGACTTTTAATTTATATAGTGTAATGCAGTAGATATATGCCGCAGAAAAGTCGCATACACACATACTCGTATAGAAATATGTATATTCAACTGAATAAATGAAAGGTCTATTATAACAAGCCAAAACTAAAAAATTAAACACGAGAGATTTTTGTGTCACTGTGTCATTACTACGGGTATATGAATTTATTTGCAAAACTAAAATTATGCAGTTTAGCTTTGGATATTGAAATACTTTTAGTGGCGAGCAAAAGTTTTCGGAAACCAAATATACCGAGTGAAATAAATGCAAATCGGGTTGGGGTTAAAAATTGTGATCTGCAGCATTCGGAATACTCGTGTATACACTTGATAAATATCGAAATATTGAAAAACAGTTTAATTAACGGAGACTAAAAGCTTTAATGATAAATAAATTTAATTAAATAACTAGTGAGAAAATGGAAAAAAAAAACGATTTCTATACAAACAAACAATCGAAAAGATTGCAAAATCGGCCGCAATTATGGGTGAGTTTAAAATCCGATATTATTGATTTCTGGTTTATATTTTACTCCCAGGGAAGATTGAAATATCTTCTTAAATAAAAACAATTTTTAATCATTCCATAAATGGAGGATTATTAATATTTCAGATGGCCACCTTTTCCGCCCGATGTCCCCTTAAATTTCTATGGGATCAAACTGCAAAAACCCGTTCATAAATATTATGCGATAAGCAATATTTCGGTTGGGTAAATCCTCCATGCGATTTTAGAAAAAATAGTTTACGGGACCAAACTGCAGACAAGCCGTTTGAAAATCTAAATTTTGAAAATCCGTTCACAAGTTATTGAGTTATGCGAGTACAAAAAAAAAAAAAATAACAAAAATAGAGGCGACCTGATAACTGATAAAAAATATTATATTTAACATTTTATTGTTTGTTGTTGGTAGCTGAGTATATGCTTCCATTTCATTGGCGCTAAACAAATCATCGTACCCCTACCACGCTATTAAAATGCATTTTAATAGAGAATATCTCGGATAAAAAATTTGATAAACATAAAATATAATATTTTGCAGAGCTTTTTTTCAAGCTCACTTTTCTTGTCATCATAGAGAATTTGTAAATTGAAGATATTTTGGGTTTTCAGAAAGTTTTTTTTTCGATTTTTATCATTGCAAGAGTTTGTTTTTATTTTGTCTATAAACGTTTTTCCTCAATGGAAGTCTAACTAAACATTAAAACTTTAAAGCATTTTCTGCGAATTTAAGTTTCTTCTATTGTGATTTAGCGATTATAAATTCATTTTTAATTTTTAACTATTTTTATTTTTTATAATTAGCCAATTTGAAAGGTTTTATAAAAATTTTTCCAAAATTTTATTCATTTCAATAATTTTTACGATAAAATAAATTTTTGAGATTTTTAACAAATTTGAAAGATTTGCTTCCAATCTTTGCAACATTTTCTTAATTTAATTATTTTAGCGATATAAATGATTTTTGCGAGCTTTTCCCATCTATAGTTTAAACGACTTTTAATAAATTTTTAAGCTTCTTACAGAATTTTGAACTAATTTCTGTAATTTTCCGTCTGATATTTCCGGTTTCCGAACCGAGTTGTTGCTATTTTTATAAGATTTTGGAGCCATTTCTTTAAGTTTGTTGGCCTGAGCTGCTACATTATTCCAAACACACCAGTAGCAAACACTGCCATCCATGATGAAGGTATGAGAAAGTGTGATAATAGTTATACTATATGAGTAGTATTTCAAAATATGTTGAATTTTGGTAAATTATATTATTTTTATTTTGCTTTTCATACATTTAATGTAGCCCACTAACAAATATTTTATGACTTACTTTAACAACACCATTAGTGCAAATAATAATTGAACGAAAAAAAAATAAAACAAGGATTTAGTTTGCAAACTTTAAAAAGTATCAATGGACGTGTTTGTTAGTATTCCATCCATGATTGAAAAAAGTGTAATTTATTGCCACCATATGCTTTATGCACTGAAGATAGAAGATTCCTATATGTATATATATTTATATGCACAAAAATGTATACATTTTTACCCAACAAACAAAAAGCTCAACAATTGATACTCTTATATTAGATAAGTATTTGATTTTAAACGCTATTTTCAAAGACTGATAACAATAATAATTTTTGAATTTTTAAAGAAAGAAAGCAATTCAGAGCAAACATTGGGGAACCACTTAAAGCACACAATTGTCATTGTTTAAATTTAATTTTTTATCAATTTTTTTTAATTATTTCCATTTGTTTATTTATAAACTTTTTTTGAGAAAAATAAATAAATAATTGTTATTTTTAACCGACCGAAATAATATTATAGTTATAGAATAACTGTTATTTTTAAATCAGGAATTTATTTAAATATTCATTAATAATTTTTCGTTATGAACCGATTATAAATTTTTTATTTCAAACAGCATGCATGTTTACCGTTCGATTTTTTTCGAAAATCAAATGTACAATTTGGCTACTAAAAATATTGATTATCGCATAACTCATAAAATTATGGACCGATTTTGAGAAAAAAAATTTATTTCAAATTGCATGCTTACAGTTTGATTCCTTAGGAATTTCACTGAAAATCGGGGGGACAAAGTGGTCGTAAGGTTTTCAAAATTTTGTTTATTTAAGAAAATACTTCAATTTTCCCTGGTTGTAAAATATGAATTAAAAATAGATGATATCTGACTTAAAGTTAATCCATAATTTTCTTTTTTTATATGAAAAGTGGTCGCATTTTAAACAAGATGTGTTAGGACGAGGGGGTAGGGTACTTCTGATACAAAGTAATACTTTATAATCGTATATCTATAATAGTGAGTATTCAAAATTGTCATGGCTTATTCTACAGCCAATGTACGCAGTCTTTTATATCCTTCTGATTACAGTGGTATTTAATCCAACTCAAAACAATAGTTTCCAAAAAAAAAAATTAAATGAAAATATGTTTAACAAAGTATTTAACCGGCTTCAAGATTAGCCTCTAGAAAGCTTGAAATAAGTTAAATATTAATATCAGCGTTTCTCCACTCTTCATACTATCCTAACTTCATTGATTTCAAACATTTTACATGTAGAACTTATTTTGAGCTTGGTTTTGTTTTATTTTAATTACTTACGTAATTTTTCAAACTGTTTTGATTTAATTGAGCGGAAATATGTAATAGCTTATTTGTTATTGATTTGCGTTTTGTGCAAGAGAAATTAACTTGGTTTTTTGTGTCTATTTTTCACCAGCTGTGTTCGCTCAGATCTGAATTTGTGACTTAAAAAAAAGCTGTCAAATAACGAAAATGAAATAATATCAATTATTTTTGCAAAAAGAAATAATAATAACAATTATTTTTGCCAAAACATGTAAAAATGATGAAATAATAATGGCAAAACAAAACCCGACTTCAATACAACGAACCAATCGCACATTTTACAAAACTGAAACAACTATGGGTTGGTTCAAAACCCGTTATAATCTACGAGGAGTAAAAACTGCAAGCTAGACTTGGAAATTAAAAACTTTTGTTTTAAAAGCGGTCCAAAAATGGGAGTTATGAAGGCAGGGGCAATTGGGGTCCGTTTAATTTTGGAAAAAAATGACACCAAACTACAAAAGCCTTAAAAAAATTATTTTAAAAATCGGTCCATAAAGGGAAAAGTTATGCGGTCAAAACACCCGTCCGATTTTGGACAAAAAGTCATGGGACCACAATAGCAAAAAAATTTGAAAATCGATTCATAAATAATAATCTTACGCGTATACAAACATTAAAAATAAAAAATAAAAAAGTGCACACGAATTAATAACCTTCTTTCTTCTTTTTTGTGTCAGCTAAAAATTACAATTATTTCTTTCTGCCAAAAAAAGTAAAATTAAAAAAAATAGATCATTCCAAAAAAAAAAAAATTATAAATAAATAAAAAAATTAATAAATCAAAACATAATTACCTAAAGTTGTTTTCGACCTTTTAAGAATTAAGAATATTTGTTGAATTGGCCTTTATGGATTTGGTATCAAGTATTTTTCTCGAATTATTGCCACATATTAAGGTAATGTTGAATTTATAATAGAAATTTTTTGGTTTAATTTTGAATTTTACCAAGGTTAAGCGTTGCGTCTTTGTTTTTTGTTTTTGTCGAGAGAAACAACAATTTACATTGAAATAAAGCAACACTTTACCAATATGAAACGCAATTTTTGTTTGTAAATTGGACCAGTAACCAGGGGAAGACCCCTACTTATGCAGTACATTGTGCTGGCAGGCACTAGGAAAATAGATGTTATGGGTCGACCTTTGTGTTCTTCAATTATATTAATTTTGATTGAAATTTTATGAAAATTTCTTAAGTAAAAACGATTTTATTGCATATTTTTTCGAGGAATTATAAAAAATAACGCATTAAAAATTATTTATGATCCTACGAACAGGATCACAGGTGCCATTGTTAAAGACAATAACAAAATTCGTTTGCAATGATACAGCTTGAAGTACAACTTTAATGATATTGTCAGTAAGTACTTTCAAACTGCCGCCGATTTCTGCATAAAACATGAAACAATAAGAAACATTTGAGAAACATTTGAAAACAAGATTTAAGAATAAGCTGAACTTAAATATGCCTGCATTTTGAAATGTTTATTTTGGAGAATATCTCGAATAATAAATTTTGACAAATATTAAATATATTTCTCAAAATGAAAACAAAAGCTCCTTTGTGATTTTCATATTATCTAGCGTTGGATATTTAAGAAAATGTTTGTCATTTTTAGACCAAACTCCCAAGTTTGCTGGGTTAATTCAGGCATATGTCATTTCAGTAGTGGTTGACTAGAGGTTACTTTTGTTTCTCGATAGATGCATGTGCATGGCTTTTATACTAAATAGAATATTCCAAGACTGTAAAAGCCATAAACAAACATAATCATTATTATATTCACTTATTTTTTTTCGTCGTTGCTTTTTGTGATCAATTGAAAGAACGACAACATGTTTGAAAACACTTGCGGTACATTTTTGTGGAGGACGAATTGTTGCATGTTGTTTTCAACTATTTGGAGCAAATGTTGAAAGCGAACATGTGATGTGAAGCATAAAAAGTTGTGTATATTAAGGTGATAACCAATACTTAAAAACTTAAAAATACTAAATGTTAAGATTGCAATCTAATTATAAGCCAACTAAAAATATTTAGTTGCACTGATGAAATGTTATAAATTCAAAATTTTCGTTAAGCAAATCAACTCTTTGTTTAGCGAAAGAACATTTAAAAAATAGTCAGTCCTTCATGTAAAATGCCGACTGCATAGAAATTATTTTATTTTAGAAATATGTATTTCGCATAAAAACGGCCCTAATTTAAAACCATTTTTTATCAATAAAGTTAATGACATTTTTTTAATTTTTGTGATATTCTTCCGACGGGGTTTGTTTGAATTTGGAACGATTTTCCGTCGAATACGGGAACACTGAAGATGGCACAAAGCCGAAACCGGTCTGTTCATAAACCAAATTTGACGTGGGATGACGGAAAATCGTTCCAAATTAATGACATTTTTATAAAACTTTTTCTGCTAAAGATGCGAGTATAATGCAATTAATAACATAAGATCTGATAACGAAAAGTGACAGTGTCCAAAGTATAATTGAATTTTTTTTCTTCAGGGTAGAAAACGAAAAGACTCTTGAGAAACGTTCCCTAGTATATTAGGTCAAAAAAAAAAAAAAAAAAAAAAATCAGACACAAAGTAGAATGAAAGATATTTCAATGGTTAAACTAAAATTGCAACAAAAAAAAATTTATTCCTCTAACTACAAGCCATTACTTTTAGCTATTACATCATATTAAGATCAATCGCAATAGATTGCACAATGTTGTTAATGGCTTGAATGCATTTTTATTTATGAAAATTTCACGTTTAAGAACATCACACCTTCAAACACTTTAAAATATTACAATGTAATTTTCTACCTGATATCTTCCGATTTAAATAAAAATTGTGGCATTCAACACGGCTTAGAAAGTAAGACAAATACGACCCAAACCGTTTCCCAAGAATATTTGCAGTTTATCATAAAAATAATACTTTTAGAAATTTTTCCACAACGATATCTCTCGAACAAAACAATGGATTTTATAATAATTTCCCAAATTTAAAAGAAGACTGATTATATTTTGAGTTCTGCTGAAGCTATAGTTTAAAATTTATATCAAAAACAATTAAAAATACAATTCAAAATCTAACTGAAGCCAAAGTCTTCAGAATTTCTCAAGTCCGATCGGTGCAGCCACTCAAAAATTATGAAAGGTTTAACAAATACTCATATGCACGCGCTTATAAGTATATATATACATATAGCCGTAAAATGGATAATCTTTGGTTTCGGAAGGACGACGCATCATGTCATCCCAGCTCAACACCATGTCATCACAGCCCATTTCATTTTTGAAAAGATAAGAATACTTTTATTTGTATTCACTTAATCCATTAATATTTAGAAAAACTATTCTGAGTTTAAGTTTTCGCCAACCAAAGAAGATATAACTCATTTAATTTTTTATCTCTGAAACAACACAGTATTATTTATATTTCAATTGACTGCAATTGAAATAAATTAGATTTTTAACATTTCATCTGCTCGTGCAACTCAAATATTTTAGCACATTTATTCGCGCCCGGTATTTTATGTTTGATGTTGTATGAACTACATATGTACGTGCCACAAAATTTTCTTGGTTTTTGGTTATAAAGTTAAAAAATAATTAACCGAACATTGCTTTGGAACCATATTTGGGCATTATTGGTGGTCACCTGCAAGATTGGTAAAACAATATTACAAACGTTTACATTGAATTAAATGTGGCATTGACTATGGTATAACGATTAAAATGGTTTTCATATGTATGGATGTGTTCAATTCAAATATAAAAATATATGGACTTATTCTGAAAAGTTGTCTTTAAGAATGCATACACCCAGGAAAATTTTCATAATTCGATACAAATGATTTGACATTATTTATCAAATTTCAACGAAACCCAAAAAGGAAAAAACCTTTAGAGCAGAATTCTGTTTTATGACGCAATATTTGAAGATCTGACGGTTCCTATTTGCTAGTGTTGACACCATTTGCGATATTAAATTAATTATGGTGTAAGCCATGTGCTATATAGCTATCGAGACATTTTCTAACTTTCATATTTCACGAAGTTTTGCCTAATTTTATTGTCAAAATTAATTGCAGTCCAACGGCCGGACCGATTTAAGCAAATTTGATCTTTGGAAAACTCTCTGGCACAAAAACTCGCCCATATAACGGTTGAACAACAACCACTCCTGCAAAGTTCTCACACGATTGTGTTTGTAGTCGAGTATGAAAAAATGCGGCACACATCTTGCGGAAAGGTTTCTCATACAGAAGTGATCATTCAAAATTTAAATTGCATGCCTGCACATTTATTTTATATCAAACTTAGATGCACAAGTTAAAAAAGAGGTCCGAATTTCTTAGATGTTGTCAAAAAATTTCCTTTGAATTGCCTCCTTATAATTTCCCTTCCCTGAAATGCAGGGAAAAACTTGCTTTCGTCAGAAAAATGTTTATGTATTAATTTTTTTTGCGTTAGGAGTTATGATATGGGGATTCATGGCAGTTGGAAAGAATAGACAATTTTGAACTTATAGAATCAACAATGAATATTCACATATTCCAAAAAGAAATATAAAACAGAATATTGAAAAATCGGTTTTGCCTTTCCATTTTTATTTCCAACATTCACACTTCAGTGAAAGAAGATTTCGATTTCAGCGGACACACATAAGTATGTAAGTACATCTGGCTGATTTGAAGGAATACTAATGATTTTTTTATTATTAAATATTTTAACTTATTTTTTATTTTTTTTATTTTTTTATTTTATGATAGTGGATTTTCTGTGTATGAAGTTTAGAATTTGTATATGAATTATATATTGAGTATATACCATATATGTATATAATTATTATGGCACCTAGTGTGTAAAGTACAATATAGTTTAGCTGCACTTTTATGCAGATGGAAAAATATGTACCAGCACATTGAGGCAAATAAGTGCAGGAGTTGGTTGGTGCAGCTAAGTAGACTGTATTTCTTTTAAAGCAAACGATATTACTACGTTTTTTAAGAGGGTGGTATTACTTTCAGTTTAAACAAGAACCATGTGTTTAGAGTTAAAAAGACTAGTGGTTGCTGCGACTATCACACATATTTTTGTATATGTTCATTTATAAATATGTATATTCATAAGTATATACATTCCAGTATTTATTAATCGGTTTTTTTTCTTTTCTAGATGATTAGAAGAATAGGCGTTTGTCTACTTATTATGCTGGCAGTCAGTAGTAAAACATCTAGTGTTAAGGTATCTAAAACTGGCTACCACATTGTACACGATCAGCACCATGACAGCGGACTTCATGGCTATAAATATTTATCAGGAGTCCCACCAATATCGTTAGACGGGTACATGAGAGTTAATAAATTGTAAAATGTTTGAAATTATTATTTTTCATTTGAATATTACACAGCAATATTGCGCAACATATTTTCGGAACGACCTCTCCAGCTCAAAGTAACCCATTCGCATCACTGTATGGATCATATTATCCTAGACCGGGCCAAGCAATGTGCGCTCAACCGCCAGAAGTGTGTGAAAAATCGGCATATCGTACCCTCGACGGTTCCTGCAATCATTTGGATCGACCCCAATTGGGTATGGCCAACACAAGATATGGACGCCTGTTGTCACCCAAATACGCAGATGGAATATCAGCGCCCACTAGATCAATAACCGGCCAAGAATTGCCAAACGCTCGTTTAGTATCATTGGTTGTGTTCGGTGAAATGGATGTACCCGATCCCGACTTCACTTTAGTCAATATGCAATGGGGCCAGATAATAACGCACGATATGTCTATGCAGGCTGGTGGTACCCAATCTAGTAAGTATTTATTATACAATAAGTCGAATAAATTAAAAGGCTGCTTATTCAATGCGAGGCATGTTTACGGTATTGTATACGGCCAAAAAATTACGAACAAGCAATGACGAGTGAGCAGCATTATCGTTACCGGACGTTTTTTCGTATTACTTTTCACAAGTGGCGCATAACTTCAAGATAATACTCCTAATTAACGGTACGGTGGCAAAAACTTATGAAAGTGATCAAATATTGACATTTGATCGAACTTGGCGTGCTTTTTTTGGTCTTGCGTCTCCTGGGCTCTGCCTTTGGTTCGATTAGATTTTGGTTTCGATGTCATAACCATATACAAATGATTCTTTACCAGTTATGACCCTTTTAAGCAAATCTGGATCGTCGTCAACGTCATTCAACATTTCCTCCCGTTTCATGCCCAAAATTGTAGACCATGATCCAACCGATATCCTCTCTATATCCTCCTCCAATAGTGATTCGACGATTCCCCATCACAATTTTCCTCACTTTCTCAACATTTTCATCGGTTTTTGATGGGATGGGGCTTCAAGCACAAGCGTCGTCATTCACATTTTCTCGGTCTTCTTTGAAGAGCTTGTACCACTTGTAAACATTTTCCTGAATCAGAGCACAATCATCATATGCCACTCTCAACATTTCAAGTGTTTTTGAGCACTTAATTAAATTTTTTACACAAAATTTTATACAAGTTCTTTGATCCATTTTTTTCCACAGCAGAAAAACGTCGAACAAGCAAAAAAACGTCCAACAGCAATGCCTCTCACAAACAAACTCAACTAAGAACATATGTTCGAGACGCTAATCGGATGTACGTAGCCCGAGAAATTTCAAAATTCGCCTTTTCTATTGAACAGACCTCGTACACAGAACTACATTTAATTTTAATTTCTAACTTTTTTTAAAATTCGTTTTTTTAACAAATGTGAAATAAAATATCGAAAATAGCCGTGGCCATTCTTGAGAACGTGTCATCGAAGTGAAATTTGTATGAAAAATAAAAATAAAATTGAAGGAAAATCATTAATATTTTTGTAAGTTATACAAAAGTATCGTTTATAAAAGCGGGAGGGAGAGAGAGAGAAGCAAGTAACAATTACGGATTAACCATTAATGCTAGAGAATCTATTTGAGAATGACACTTCTAAAATAACGTTCAAATCATTTCATACGTTTATCAGTGCGAAATCACAATTTTCTGTTTGTTGATGTCTTTCCTCCCAGAATTAATTTCAAGTTTTCTTTTGAAAATTACTTTGATTTCAAATCATTCCGAATGCAATATCAAACATTCTTCACTGATAGGTAAAGTGACCTATGTGAAGATAAATGTAAGTAGGTACATTATTGATCAAGCTTTGCTTGTAGTTCGTTTGAGAGCTTGAAGTTATATTTTTATAAAGGACTTTCATTTGATACAGATATCAGCGGAACGAATAATATATGGTGATCCGCCATTTTGAGTCATACGCCACATTGTCTTTAGAGTGGTTGTATTTCCATTTTGTTTTCTCTTCCCAGAAATTCCTATCATTTGATATCCATATCATTAGGATACATAAAATGTAATGATTCGCCGATTTGGGCGGCTGTCATTTTGAATTTTGAGTGATTCCATTTTATTTTAAGCTCTCTTAGGAAATCCTTTTTCATATCATGGGACTGCGAAAAAAAATTTAAACAACGGAATAGGTGAAATGAGTAAGAACACGGGGAAGCGGATATTTTCGGGAACGAGACCCCGAAAACTCCCAAACGGTAGATCTCATGCAAATCGCTGTAGCCATTTTCCAGAAAATAATTGTATATCATATATAAATATGCAAGAATTGCTCATTTAAAGATATTATCTGCCTGGCCCACGATGTCGAACGACATCGTTCGCTTGCATAAATACGTTTGAAACAGCAACAAATTTTAAAATGTTGTTTTTGGTTTGAATGTATTTAAGCACGCGAACGATGTCGTTCGACATCGTGGGCCTGGCAGTATAATTTAACTAGCATAGACAAAAACCTATTTTTTAGCACAGCTATATTCGGTCATAATAGATCTAAAAAATCTCCTTGGTTGGAATTATTATATTTGAAGAACAATATCGTTATTATTGTTATTAAACTGTGTTTTCTCTTCTTGTATTTTAGAAAAACATCCCACACGCTGTTGCACAGACGACGGTCGTCTTGTTAGCAGTGATTCGGCTCACAAAACTTGTTTCGCCATTCTCGTGCCACCACATGACCCAGCATTTTCCCAAGTTGGCACAGAGTGCCTCAATTTCGTACGCACCCTAACGGATGATGATGCGAAATGTCCAGACAATCACTATGGCCCAGCTGAACAGCTAACAGTGGTTACGGCATACATGGACTTATCTTTAGTTTACGGCAACTCAATACAACAAAACAGTGAAATAAGAGCTTTCCAAGGCGGACGGATGATAGTGGAAGAGCGCAACGGTGCCGAATGGCTGCCATCGTCACAAAATATTACAGGCGATTGCGATGCCACCGAAATGAACGAAGTTTGCTACAGAGCTGGCGACGTTCGTGTTAATCAAAATCCTGGTTTAGCAATTTTACATACAATTCTCCTTCGAGAGCACAACCGCATTGCGGACACTTTGGCAAAACTCAATCCCCATTACGACGATCGTACTTTATTCCAAGAAGCTCGTAAAATCAACATCGGCCAATACCAACACATCAGTTATTACGAGTGGTTACCGATATTCTTGGGCACCGAAAATATGCTAAAGAATCATTTAATTTACAACGTACCACCAAAAACATACATTAATGATTTTGATTCCAATATTGATCCATCGGTTTTGAATTCACATGCTACAGCTGCTTTCAGATATTTCCATTCGCAAATTGAAGGAAGATTAGAGTAAGTGCGATTCGATACAGTAATTCCAATATAAGATTATAGTACTAATAAATTTTCACAAACGCATTTATGGTTCCTAAGTCCCACGTTTCCCACGAAATTTAACGAAAATCCCAAAATTGGATTTTATGTACTTTTATCCATGAAATCAGCTATTGGTCGAAAAAAAAGTATATTAAACGCTTTAGAGAATAATTGAATACATATAGGGATTTTTTTTTACTCCAAGTTGTCAAAACTTTGCGATAAAATAGGTCTAATTCGGAAGGCAAATGTTCCCAAGGAAATTTTTTCTATAGAGAAAAGAGTGATGGTGCTTCTTTGGAAATTTAAAATTTTTTAAATTTTGTAATTCAGAATATATAAGTATTTCTATGAATTTTTTTCCTACTTTTTCAAATTTTGTTGATTAACCAACAAAAGAAGCTGCCAAACTCAGTTGATGATCTTTAATATAGTAAACAAAGTTTCTGAAAAATTTTAAAAAAGTTGTAATTTTCAAAGAAGTATATACTCGCTATGAGTAGCACACCAAACACTATAAGAATACATAAAGTTGTTTAAATCAGATAATAAACATACAAAAAAATTCAAACTTAATATTGAAATTCATTATTTCTGATATTCTCCCCAACTAATCGTTAGAAACAATTAGAGCTTTTGCAAAATGCATAGAAAAAATCAAAAGTTTGTTGTGGCTTTAGCTCTTCATATGCCGACATTTCATTGGTTGCTAAAACCAAATCGTCAATATTGAAATTCTCATATTGTATTTGATTTATGTGGCATAAACATCCGAGGTTGAATGTTTTCAAACTGCTTAAAAAATTCAAACGTTAAAAAATTTACACACCCAAAGTGTCTCACTTTGATATCTCACACTTTCACTGGCGAGTAATCGGAGGACTAACTGACTCTAATCCGAAACACAGATCAAATATTTTGCAATATTGGAAGCTTACATTAAAAACACAACATCTTGTAAAGAAATGAGCTATAGGATGCTCTAAGAACTCAATGGTGAATATTTCGCTAATTGTTACCCAATAACTGACGCTATCGCTGAATTAATCTTGAGCTCGTTTAAAGAGATCCCAAACGATCTTACACAGGGCGATCTCGAAGGAAGCTCAATATAAATCGATTAGTTTATTTACCTTTATGAGCGAACCCAGCATGCTGTTTTTTATTTTTTGTGGATTGATATCCAGTATTATTCTTTTTGCTAAACTTTTGTTTTTATTTTTTTTTCCATTGTATTAATTTAAATGTCAAACTCTAAAAATATACCCCAATTTGTTCAAAGTTTAAACATCTAATGATGTAGTTCTGCTTTATAGTTTTTTTCCATTTTTCATTATGACAACTGGATTTTTACTTACATAAGATTTGCACAACTCATTGAAAATATTGCTAAATGAAAATTAAATTAACAAATTAACAAAAAAAACCTAAACTTTGTATTCTTTGAAATAACAACAACAAAAAATGATCGTCGCCGTTTATTTTTCATGTTTCGTGCAGTTTACTATCAGAACTTCGATCTGTTTTGGGCTCTTTACGTTTAAGTGACTGGTTTAATCGACCTGGTATCATTGAAGTTGGCGATAACTTTGATTCACTAACACGCGGTCACGCCACACAGCCAGAGGAACTAACAGACATTAACTTTGATCGAGAGGTAAAGTAAAATTTCCAGTTGGTTAATTTGTGTGTATATTCTTTCCTTTTTTCTTGTTTTCTGTAATCAACATTATTTATTTACTTTTTTTATTTTGTAACACACATGTTGACAAATTCACATGTTTTGTTTGTTTGTTGTTGTTGTTTTGCTATATTTGCCTTCTTGGTTTTTCCAGATTAAGCACTATTTATTTAGACGCAATATGCCATTTGGCAGTGATTTGAGAGCCATAGATATACAACGTAATCGTGACCATGGCTTGGCTTCATATAACGACTTCAGAGAGTTTTGCGGTTTAGTACGTGCTCACAGCTGGGAGGATTTTGCTGATCTTATTGATCGACAAGTAAGAAACAAAATGAATAGGACTAATACAACAATTTAAGTGAACGGCTTAGAATGAAATGAATTTTTTTATTTAAAAAAAATTATCAAAATTATTCGATATATGTATTCTCTCAATTAATTTTAAAAACTTTATACATATTTATATCCTAGATTATTGAAAAACTAAAGACCTTATATGTCAGCCACGAGGACGTTGATGTTACTGTTGGTGGTTCACTTGAGGCTCACGTTCAGGGAGCGCTGGCTGGACCAACCTTTTTGTGCATATTAACTGAACAATTCTACCGTACACGTGTCGGCGATCGTTTCTTCTATGCAAATGGAAATGAACATACTGGCTTCACTCCAGGTATTTATGTATGTTTTGAATCAGAGATTCAAATACTAAATTTTCTGCATTTTTTTTTTTATCATTGAACAGATCAATTGGCTGAAATTCGAAAAGCCAGCATTGCCCGTCTATTGTGCGATAATGGTAACAATATTGCCTCTATGCAATCAAAAGCATTTTTGACTGTTTCGGAATCGTAAGTATTAAATAAACACACCCAAGCCTCCGTTTATGCGATTTCCAAACTACAAATTCGACAGTTTGTACTAGATTCAAGATATCGAGCAACATTTTTCTTTAATACAGTACAAAACGTCGAAGTCGTTGGCGAAATTCGACAAATACGATAAGGAACGTTATATAAGTAACATGTGTATTGTTGTGTATGTACCATTTGTACTGGGGGGTTACTCTCTATTGCGATGCGTAAGCTAGTTCGATGCGTTTGATATTTTGTTAGCGCAAGATATTTGGTTTTAACGAACGATTTTGACAATTGCAGAGTGCATTGATGCCAGATTTACGAAAGTGAAAAAATCAGATGCGCGTAAACTCAATAAAGGGTACCAATCATCCGATTATGTACCATTTTTCTTACGCATCGCTTACGCATCGCTTACGCATCGCAATAGAGAGTAACCCCGCTGATATAATGAATGTAATATATACATGGGGAAAGTTTAGAATTTAAGCATTACCAATACAGCTGGTTTTGGTATTGCTTTATTTTAGAATAGAACACAAAATCAATTTCAGAAACACTAGAAGATGTGCAATTTTTTTTATTGTAAAACGGCCTTTAGTGAACTTTTTTTAATGTACTAAGAATATTTTGATGATTTTTGCCTTTTCTAGGAAAATAAACGATTCTTTGTTAGAAGGAGTACGCAAAGGAGTTAAATATCTTGAGACCGAGCCATAGATTAAAGTGAATAGGTTTCGGTTTTTCCATGTGTAGAGTGCACAACGAGAGCCCTTCACTGGCCTAAATATGGGTCTTTTTGAACCGGGCATTATTCTCCTCTCGTCTACCTAACCTAACATAACTTAAATCCTATAAGTACACGTACTTTTAGAGAAGAGATTTTGTTGTAGTTATTTTTTTAGTTCATGACAATTTTAATTTTTAACCACATCTTTATCCAATATTTTTTATGAGCATATTTAAAGAATTCTTAAAACTATTATTTAAAAGGATAACAAACAATTTATTTTACAAATACTTGTAGGAATCCTATTGTGTCATGCTCCGATTTACCCCAAGTAGATTTAACGAAATGGATTGACCAGAAACCTTATACAGCAGCCGCATCCACACCAGACCATGACAACGGAAAATAATAAGGATTTCCATTCTAAACTTTGAAACCCGCTTATTGATACAGTTTTTATTTAACTACTTCCTTGAATATTGTTGTCTCATTCCAAATGTAAATGTCAGTTTCTTATCTTTCATTTTAATGTTATACAAATATTTAGCTAGAATTACCAACTGCCAACCATCAACTTGTATCATTATTTTATTTGTTTTAGTTTCAATTGTAAATACTTGTATTAATTTCATTAAGAACAATATCAATAAATAATATTTTAATGTAAAGAAACATTTTGTTTTCAGTAATTTATTACCATACAAACATACAAAGATTTTATAAAATCAGTTTTCATGCGACATTTTATTGCAAATTCTGAGAACCTGACCAAGTGAGTAGTCGGGCAAAAATTTATTGGCTTGGTACTTCCCCAAATTAAGTATGTAATTACATTTTAATTATCGAGTGCATACGAATATAAGTCCATGAATTTTTGAAACGGAACGAACAGAAATTAGAAAATAGTGGATCCACAGTGGGTTTTCGCGGGCTGAACCAGCACCGAAGAAGTCCCAGGTGGATTTGTCAACCAATAAAGTCATGGCGACCGTTATTTCGAATGCACGCGACATAATCCACAATGACTATAAATAAATAATAAATATATAAAAAATAAAATAATAATGGATTTGATAAAACGACTGTGTTTGACAAAGAAATAATTTATTTTTCATCAGGATAATGCAAGAGTGCACACATGTGCAGTTTGTATGGCAAATGATTTACTGATTTTTTTCAGGAACAAAAATAATTCCTTTGGGCTAAGATATGGGCAATGCTTCACGTGGTTCAAATTGATTTTCTTTATTTACTACAACATCTTATTTTATATTCTTTTTATTAGTTTTATTTCACGAGAACGATATAAAAAACTATCATTGAGATTTGATTTGCATATAATGAGTACAATCACCTTAAAAAGAAGTGCTCTACCGGCGTAATAAAGGGCACACAATCTACACTGCAAAAAATTTTATATTTTCACGGCACAACACTATTTAATATGAATGGCACCGCCAACAATTGCAGTCTACCGTACCGATTTATGTACAGACATATTAATTTTGATCAAATTATTACATGCGAATATGATTATTCTTTTTTAATTTAATTTATTTTAAACACTTTTTTACACAATTTTCTTTAAATGACTAACCATTTCACGAAATATCCGAAACGTAATATACCCACGCATATTTTTAACTAAACTTCCTCTTTATTTTGCCATGTACTAAAGGAATTGCAAGAAACTGATGGAAAAGGAAATTTGTGTTAAACTTCTCTACAAGCTTAAAGAAAGCTTTATGAATGCTTATAAATAAAAGCTTTTCAAAAGATGAACTTAAAGTAAGTTTTCTTATATAAATGGTTGTGAAATTGGGTAGATAATTCACTTAACTTATTATGTAAATCGGGCGATATGAAGGAAGGCGAATGATTCTTTTTAATTGCAAAATCTTCACCACTTAAAATAGCTTCTGCCATACGTATGCGAGTAATTGTACCCGGAAAAAGAGAAGCGAATTTCTACAGAGACAGCTACAAAATCGAGAAGGTGTGGAATATGCTCAGGGGAGTTGAATATCCTCATTAAAAGAAGGATAATAGAATTACATTGCCGATGATCTCTCTGTTAAATGGATGAGCAGTTTCATTTGGCTGCTAGCTAGGTACTGAGGCTTTTGGGGGAACGGTAGAACAAATAAGGCAGCTAGCCGTTCCAATTAAATTGCAATAGGAGAGTTTGCCGTTGCTTTCAAACAAACTAAGATTTAGGCGCAGATCGTAGCAGGTAACGGGGAGAGGACAACCTACCTGCCGCCAAGGAATAAAACAAGGATATTGAAATTTGTGTCTGTTTTATCCGGGCATTGTCTCATCAGCATGTATGCACTAAAGTTATTAGTTGGACATAAAGAGATCTACTGCAGTTACCACGATATTACAAATGAAGAAAATAATGTAGAATACTTCTATACTTCGATTACAAAGACGACCAATGGCCACCATATGTTCTCTTGAAATCCTGGATTTTTATAATATTCCAGACATTATACAGCAACGTCAACCTCTGGCTTTTTCTTAAGTAGAGTTTCTGTGGTATCACAGTAGACTAATTAACCGCCTAATGAAATTCTGACTGCCAACATTACCTAACTTAACCTATCTCAATTTTATGTAAGTATAACTTGGAAAAAAATAAGAGGACGAACACACACATACTTACATATGTATATATCTACACACATGTAATTAGTAGATGTGTTTATTGCATAAAGCGAAATAAGAAAATTATTGAACTTTACGTCGTATTTTTACAGTCAAATTTAAAGAATTATTTGAACTAGTTCCAGTTATATTTTCGAAAAACCAGACAGCCAACGCGCCTATTTATTTCGAAAATAGAAAATGTTTCAAAATAATCAAGTTTGGAATATAAAACACGAAGCTGAAGTCGAAAGTATCCAGCCGCAATTATTATAAAAAAGCGCACCTTTTCATATACATAATTGCTTCATTCTACAAATATTTAAATTGATAAAAATCTATTGTAATAAATGTATTATATGTTTACATCTTCATAACATGAGTGAAAATAAAAGTATTGAATATATGATAAAATAATTTTTATACTAACAAAAAAAAAATACTTCTAATCACGCATCTAACGAATTAAAGTTCAAGTGAGGAAAGAAGAAAGTTATTCACGATTTGCACTGTGTTGTTCACGATAATTCAATAATTATAATTTTTAGTTGAATGTTTTTTTGCAAAATCAAAAACAAACCTCGTATTACAAAACTATGCAAAAATTTTAGTTGTGGTATGCTGTACAGTATACAAATGACGTTAATATGGATCCGTGTTCAAATTAATGAGTGAGATAAGATGAAATCTTTTTTTTAAGATAATATGAAATTTGATGTGCATAGTTTTCAAAAATAGCTGGTAAAAGAAATAGTTTATTTTCTTAGCAAAAAGTATGTGCTTTTATTTTTTATAAATAATCTAATTAATAACACATATTAAACGGAGAACCAATTAAAAGTTATAATAGTGCGATACAGAAACAAACAAAAAACATACTATCAATGCATAAAGATAATTAGAATAAAAATTAATGTGAACATGAATATGAAAAATATATATAGTTATAATTGATATTTCTTTAGTATGTAAAAGTAAAACATTCTCCTTAATTTATATGCCAAACATCATTATTAGTTTATGATTTAAATTTTTTTTTACGCGAACCACGATGGGACGTTTTCAGACAATGTGCCAAAGGCGAAAATTCAGAGCATATTATTTTGTCTTTCCACTTCAATAAGACTTTAATATCCTCCAAAACATTGGAACATTCCTCATCAAATATTTCATAAAATTCTATATAATACTTTTGGCCTTTAGCAATATATAGGCCAAGTGAACATAAATCGTCTAGATCTGACATTGGCAAGATAAGTAGCCTATTTGATTTTATATTTATAAATTGTCATTTATATATGTATATGAAATATCATAAATTAGTACTTACCCGTCTTCCACATTAGTAAACAATATAATTTTTATTATTTGCAACATTTCGGCATAAAACGTAAACCATACCAAATGTTCGTCATAAAATTTTGATATAACGTTGCGGGTTTCTTGTATGAGATCGTACGATTGCTTGGCAAAATCTAAAGTTTTTACATTTTAAACGTAAGAAATTGTTTAAAATTAAACTATACAGCATACTTACTTTGAACAGCGAAAAAATATGCCATTCTTAATTCTATGGCAATTCGAAACTCGTTCTGGGGAGTAAAATATAATTTCGAATATGAATACAAGATTAGGTGCAAAATGTAAATGTCTCTTTCGGTCGATTTCCCACTTCTTAACTCTATTTTCATTTGATTTTCCAATCTATAAATTATCGTTCGATATTTATTAAAAAGATTGCTGTATTGAGCATTACACGAAGAGCAAACAATATGGTTGGGAGTGATTTCGGCACCTTCACAAGATTCACAAAAAATTGCAACACGTAAATTCTAATTTTAAAAATATATATTGAAATCGTTAATTCACTTTATCTTTGATTAAAATACCCAACTTACAGCCGGTTCGTTTAACTCTTTCATTTTACAATATTTGCATTTACAGTCCAGATTTAATTGATCAAGGAACCTTCGTCTCTCTACCTTATAATGGTATCCATAATTGGCTTTGTAGCACACATACAGTTGTTCCCCATTCTTTATTTTTCTTAACGATTTCCCAACAACAACGCCATTATCCAAAACTCTGAAAATAAATCATAATTAAATGGCGTTCTTATACAGAATTATACTGCAAGCGATTGATCTAGTTGTACTTACATTACTTCTACGTTTGGCTCGCATGAATGTTTAAATTTAGCCAGTGTTGGGCAATATAAGGTCAAAACTTGTTTTACTTCATGCTCACAATGAAACGATTGAGAAAAATACTCAACGTACTTAATATGAAAGAGTCTCGCAAAGTTTTTAACAAACGTGTAACGTTCTATATCTGACATATCAGCAATCTGACGACAAAGTATTTTCGATGACGTGCTTGAACTTGGCTGATTAATGTGCTGTAAATAACTATTGCTCTTTGTGGGTTCGGATTGAAAGTAAAGTTCAGCAATGCTGTCTTTGTACGTTGATAATAAGCGATGTATTGGTTCGCAAGATTTTACGTGCCTTATAACTGTAAGATCAGAAAAAGCCATTTGTTCCACATTTTTCTTTGCAGTAATAATTCGTTCTGATCGCTGCCATATGTCCTTTTTTATATTAATATCATAAAAATTGTTAATACTTTTAATAAAACAATGACGGCGATTAATACTTTGCATCATTTGCTCGATAAACATCATACTGAAATGTTTGGACAATGATTGGTTTATATTGTCGGTTTTCAAGGCTCTGTTTATTTCAAAATCGAATGAATTTAGTAAGATATTGCAGTGTATGCGCATTAGTATTGAACCGATAAGAATTAATTTTTGTTTATTTGAAATATTAAGTATTTTGTAAAATTTATCAATTAGATCTGTATTACGCTCAATAAATATTGTTAAACGAAACGCTGTCGCTACTAGTGTTGAATACCGCATCTCATTTAGTCGAGAATAATATGGTTTTGTTTTAATAAGAGTCAAGTCACCAATATCTTTTGTTTGTATATTGTTAATCAATTCCAGCAATTGCTTCCAAACATCCTCAGCCTTTATTAGTTTCCGAAATAATTGCGAGTTAAAAATTTTCTCATGAAGTTGATTTGAAATTCTTACAAATGCGCGAAAAATACTGCTTGCGTCTAGCATAAGTAGAGTCAACTGTCCATAACCTAAACACTCATCTTTATGTTCTGCTTTGTCCTTTTCTAAACAAGGTAACGAACAATACGACTTGTAGCGACATTCTAAACATGTGTACATTTGCTCCGACGAGTGCTTGTAACAAACTTCACAGTCCAAAAGAGGAACATTTATAGACTTAAAGATGGGTTCTTCAATAAATAGCACAGAAGCTTCGTCGATGTCATCTTTAACATAGATACCATCACTGGAAATATGAGCATAAACAAAAATATTTATTCGAAAACATAAATCTTTAATAGCACCTACTTGTGGTAAAAACATGTTGATGACGCTGCAGGTATTTCAGAGCAAGAGGTAAATCCATTGTAAGGTATGCCTTTGCATTCGTCTTCTTTAAATTTTTGCACCGTATTTTCGGTATTGTCAAATTCATTTTTGAACTCTTTAATATGGTTATCGATTATTTCTGTTCAGAAACAACATAAAAATTAAAAAGCATAATATATTAATATATGTTGTTGGCGTGTATATATAATTAATAAATAAAATTATATACTAAGATTTTCTTCAAGCTTACCAAAATTCGGTTGTTGCAAAATATTTGGTACTAATTTAGCTAATAATAGAGAATTTTGTTGATTAAATCTTTTAATGAATGTTAGTGTATGTGTATACCTTTAAGTTTTTTATACAATCTCAAATATCTTCTTGCTTCTGAAAGTTTTTTCATCATGTACATGCATATAACCAAGTGACCATACACTTCACATAATTCTTCATTTTCTACTTTAATAGTTTTATAGACTTCTAGGTACATTTCGTAATCCCTGGACGCTTGCTGAAATTGGGCAAAACGATAACAATTAGCAAAGTTAAATTGAACATACATAATCTGCAAAATAAGTACAACCAAAACCAATATTTCAACAGTTGTTAATTTAAACGTTCTATGTTATATTTATATAAGCAACAGAATCGTATATTAGGATTAACATAAAACATAAATACATATTACTTTACTTTTAAAATTTGCTTGCTGTGGCTTAGTTGTTCATATGCTGGCATTTCATTGGTCGGTAATCAAATTCATCAGTGAATTTTAAGGAGTTTAAAAACATTTAACGTCATATGTTTATGCCAAAACATTCAAATACAATATGAGAATTATTTTTCGTATATGAATATTACAAATGACATAATCAAAGTAGGCTTAGAATTCTTTCATACAAACGGCACAAAAGCAATTTACATATATTATATATGAATCTATATATTATATATGAATCTATATATTATATATGAATCTATATTATTATGAATATTATATATGAATCTATATTAAATTATATACGTTCTAGTTTTTTGACCGTTTTATTTTAATTAGAAATTAATTTTTTAAGTTTAAGGTCTCCTAATTTTTTTATTGTTATCGATATGTCGTTACTCATCGAATACCAACCATTTTCAGAATATTTGTTTATATTATATAAATTAAAAAAAAATTAAGAGACCTTAAGCTTAAAAAATAAATTAAGTTTAATAATTATATATTATATAAATCTATATGCTTGGATACAGGTGGCAAGAGAAATAAAATAAATTCATATAGAATATTATTTGTTTGTTGTGCTGTTTGCATGAAAGTATTCTAAAGTCTATTATATTTGAATGTGTTGGCATAAACAAATGATGTTGGATGTTCCCAAACTGTTTGTTCATTGATAGTTTGATTTAGCAACCAATGATATGCCGGCATGTGAACAGCTAGTCACAAGCAAATTTTAAAAGTTCAAATGTTTTTTGAGTACAATTGCGATAAATTTCAATATTATATATTTATTTATGTACTGTTTCGCCATACAACAGAGTTTAGAGATTTTCCGAAAGATTACGGGCATGTATAGGACATTATTAAAGTGTGATGTTATAAAAATTCAATGCCTTTCCGTCGGAAGTAAAATTAAAATTTCTTCTGAATAAGGCATTCCCGAAAAATTGACTTAAGTGCTATGGACTTTTGGCATTTGGATATCTTAACGAATGCTAGTAATATTATTTCCTGTAGCAGATGCAAATGAACAATAATAATGTAAATCAATATAAAATAATTTTCATTGCAAATATAAAACAATTGATTTTATATAGCTTCCACTTCAGTGAACAGGCTTCAAGGAAGGAACTTTTAATGTCAGGCATATGCTAAAAATCTCCGGAATTGAAACAAATTTTAGCACACCACTTCAAAATTATACCCGTTCTTTTCAATATTGTTTTTGCCGGTTAGCAAAATCAAAAGTAATTTACATAGTTTTGTTTCATCTAAAATATTAAATGATATTATATATGATTCACGAGATTAAATATGATTCACAAGACATCCTTAATGTTCTTTTTTTTGTGCGTCTTCTTTACTCTTTCATTTCGGATATTAAATTCTCAATCTATCACGGGTATTTCAAAGGCACCAAAATTATGGACTCAAGTGAGCGAAATCTGCTATTAATCCCCTAACAATAAATAGTACAAATTAATTCGATTACGAGAAAACTATGGAAAATTTTTAACTTAATATTTTATAAAAATTATAAGTTAATATATAAGTATATATTCCAAATAATTTTTGTAGAGTATAACTTCCGCCTTTATGCACTTGAAGTTACTCCATAATTCCTTAATTTATTAATAATAATACGGCTCAATCGAGTTTTTGAGATATTTACATAGATGAATATATATATATATATATATATATATATATATATATATATATATATATATATATATATATATATATATATTAACATGCCGAGTATATCGAAAAGGCCAATACCATTGTAAATCCTTTGCAAATTGTGGAATGTTCCCATTTAAGGCTAGATGATTCTTTGGACAATATTTATTTCGTTATTAAAGCTAATTGGGCCTGAAATACGTTATTCCATTCCATAAATCGCTCAGCTAAAGCTTTAGAGCTATGCGTTTAATTTTGAAATTGCAGATTAAGATCATTTTTGATTTTCTAGAGGTAATATTAAAACAGCTATCATAATCAGTAATATTAATTAACACTATTTTTTCGACCTTTTTTGTTTTAATATATATAATTTTTGTAATCAAGCGTTAGGTCTTTTTTTAAATAATAATAATTTTATTCAATATTTCGACGCCTCTTTGGGCGTCTTCTTCAGGAAAAAAAAAAAAAAAAAAAAAAAAAAAAAAAAAATTTCCTGAAGAAGACGCCCAAAGAGGCGTCGAAATATTGAATAAAATTATTATTATTTAAAAAAAGACCTAACGCTTGATTACAAAAATTATATATATTATAATCAGTAATATTTTGTTTTCCACGATTCCTGAAAAATTATCTCAGACTACTAAAGCGGCTTTTTTAAAAAACAGACATCGTAATCACCGAAAATTTATGTGTCTGTAGCTAATATTACTTTTAATAAATAAACGACTCATACGTTCATGTGGAACCAGTATTTTTTTTTTATACAGCATGTAATATTTAGTTTGTTATATCTACATACATACTTATCAATATATTAATAACATAACCAACATATACAAACCTCAAAAAAACAATTATGATAATTTATACCTCCTCGCATCTTAAGAGCTTTTGATAAAATGGGCGAATCTTTTGGAGTGCGTAATATAAGATAGCTGATAAAAAACATACCCTGCAAAATATGTACATAAGTATGTAAGTATAAATATAGTAATATTTATTTGGAAAACGACAAAGGGCAATTTGCAGTATTCCAGAAAAGGCTTATTTTTTTAGTTGCAAAAATTATTACATACCTCAGCAAAGGTCTTGTAACTTTTATCGCTCAGGTAACGTTGAGCTGTTGTAAACACGTCTTCCGCCATTCCATAGCAATGGCTCTTATAAAACTCAGCTTCTGAATCTAATACAGCTAAAAAGGAGTTCGTTTCGCTGTACATGTAAGTACATATGTACATAAGTATATAAAAATATAATTTTGAGTCAGAGCCTAATGTATCACTAGAAACAAGTTGCGAACTTACTCAACGTTGACCTTATTAAGAGTCTTTTCAAATAAATACCACTCCGGGTAATCACGTCGCCAAAATATGGATGGAGTGGCCATTAGAAGAGGCATTCGATGCATTTTGTTCTATTAAAAATAAATTTATGCAATTATACTAAAATATGTTCCAAATTAAAATATAACGGGATCGAACATGCACAATGTTGCATAATTTAGTATCAGGAACATTATTTCAGCTTTGCCAATTCTATGCAATATACATACATACATATGTTCATGTAGAAAAATACTAAGCTGTATGGAGACTTTATTTGAATGTAATTAAGTAGCGGTCTCCATTAACAATCAACTTGATAAACATTAAAAAAAGCATAAGTATGTCGCACAAGAACTCGGCCCATAGAGATCTCTGATGTTCGTGTTCCATACATGTGCAGCCTATGCGAAAAATTCCCGTCTATGCGAAAAATTTTATTTTCGTTAAGGTGAATTCACCCATTCGTTCCTAACGATTTTTTTTTATATGTAGTTTGACGTCTCTATTTTGAGAAAGAGAGTAAATTTAATGCGGAACAACAACAAAAATTTCGTTCAGAACGAATGGGTGAATTCACTTTATTTTTAAAAGTTGTGTTCTTGAAATTTATTCATTCTTTATATACAAATCGCATTGCGTATAAGGTGCGCATAAGAAAACATAATAGAATAGTAGTACACGCAACTTCTCGACCACTTCCCACCCACTTAATAAGTGGCACTTATACATTAAAGGTCTACATACATACATACATATGTATACAGGTCAACGCAAGGGCTCAGTTGAGAGTTTTGTTTACATTTTATATGTGTCAAACTGTGTTTACCTTTTTTATTCTCCATTTTACATACTTATTTAGCCGACATCATTATTTTCTTTTGATTTATTTCTAGTACGTTTTTTTACTTTCAACCACAGTTGCTTTTCACAGTAGAAAAATTAATTACACAAACAAATAATATTGTAATATTATGTTTGTTATTGTGGTGGCGTGGTGTAATGGTTAAAAGGCTTGCCTACAAAAACAAGCACCCTAGGTTCGTTCCCTGGCAGAGGAAAAAAATTTTTCACCATGGTTTTTCGAGTTTTAAAATTATAAGTGGCTTTCAACCTCTTCCGAAAAATATCCATCCGAGAAGCCCATTGAGCTAGAGGCTACAAAGGTGAAATATGTCAAAGATTTACGTTAGTTCCCTATCATATTAGACCTAACCTCTGACGGTGCTCTTTGCACTGGGTAGATAAAGCCGTTCAGCACCGTCCCAGTCGCCCCTTCCAGAGGCACACACATGGCTTAGGATCACTTGTGCTCTCGATAGGGACGACATGCTAGCAAATTCTGCACAGATTGCAGAACCATCTACAGACACCTTGCTATAAAGTGCTGGAGCTATCTAACTAACATCCTAGCACCCCAATGGCCCAGCAGTAAGAAGTCCTCCTATCAAATGGACCACTCACCAATCGCGACCGTCAGGACAGCTCTGTCGAATAGCACATAGAGATATATGAGAGCATCTACAACTAGCACCATATTGCAGACACACTCATCCGACCCATAACTCTTTCACCACGTGATCCCCGAAGGGGCCTCACCAATAACAATTCTATGACAAGTCCTAGGCGTTACTGGTTCCCGCGGTACCAGATAGGATCTCTGGTCGGCCTTGTGTTAAAAACACATCCGATTTTTAGGTCCCGTGCAAACCTGAGGTATCGGTAGCACCTCTACCCAGGCAAGCATAGGCAAAGCTACTTCCTTAAATACTTATGTATATGCACGCCCGTTATCCTGTTATTACAGGGATTGGGTAGTAACATATTGAGTTCTATGGTAACTGTCCAAGTTCTGGAAAGGCCATATTATCCATCCGGATGAGCGAGCGAACCCAATTTTACCTTTAATTTACTTGCATGCGCGCCCCTTGCCCTATTAATTCAGGTAGCAACATACAAGGTTTTAGGGGTTATCAGCAAAAACGCCTAGGTCCGGAAAGCTGATAACCGTATACCCCAGGAAACACAACACCAAGCCACCAAGACAGGATGTATAATCCGTGCACCCCTTGGGTTACAAAGGCCACCAAAAAAGATAGGAATTAAAGATGAGCAGAGAGAGGGTGTTGTTTATAGGTAACGACAGATCGCAGCTCCATTATTATAGACCTGCTACAGCAGACCAATCATCCACTTAGCTGAACAACAACCGATTAAAGAAGCTGATACAAGGCAAAAACAACAATGCGAAAATAACTGCAACTCGTGTAAGATGAAGATGCTTTATGGAAGCCAAATGCTTCCAAGAGGGGTAATGCAGCAAAAAAGTATTTTTGTTGTAGAAGTTGACTAGACGATTTGTATAAGTAAACATACCTTTCACCTCAAGGCGTAAATTAATGGCAGATCCAAGGCTATTATTTAATATTTATATTTTTAATTAATTACGTACATACATAAGTATATGCATACATAAGTATATACATACATATAATTAGGTAAAATATTTTGAATTTGCAAAATGACAATCTTGTCAAGACTCGAAACTGTCTTTATATGCTTTTAAGTACAGAATATAGCCTATGCTTTTAAGAAAGCCCATTGACTCTTCTACAAATGTATGGAGCAGTTTGTATTTCTTTAAAATAAGTTTAGAACAGAAGAGCAGGCATACTTCAGAAACTAAGCTCGTACGAAAGAGAGCACGTTTTAAATTTTTCTAAAAAAGAAATTATTCGCTCCGAAATATAAAAATGATATGATAAAAATATATTCAACAGTTTCAGGAGATACAACTAAAAGTGGACCGATACAAATTATATTACCATGGCCTCTGCGCAAGGATGGCACGCAAAAGAAAGAAAATATTTATTAAACTTAACGATTAGTTTGGGTTTAATTTTATTTCTCTTTTAAAGTGGTTCGGGTTGAAAATGTATTTGATGTTCTCTATCTCGATGTAGCTGTGAAAGCAGATGGATCCTTAATTGAACAATATTTTCAATTGGTTGATGACATAAACGGCAATTGGTTGCAGGTATGGACCCATCACTAAATTATAAAAGAGAAAATTCAAATAAGTTTTACATAAGTTTGTGTAAAAATTCTGGCAAAGAAATTATTAATACGAACTATAGACTTTTTCGATGTAATTCATGACAATGCATATTAAGCGTATGAATACGATCATATTTTTCTTCGTACAAGCGCAAAGAAGTAAGAGGGGGAAACAATGACCGTTTTCCATAGATACTTTTTGCCTCTATTACTTCATTTTCATCTAAATATTCCCACTTGTTGTCATTCGGTCCAACATGAAGCTCAATATATTTACGATTTTTACTCAAAAGTCTAGAAACTCAAAATAATTAGGAAAAACTATTACATAAGTATATATGTATAAAAGAATACCTCAAAATAATTTTTTTAATTTTTGTAGTTAAATCATTTGTTTCCTTTGATTTTAAATTCGGCCGTTCTTGTTCCGGAGATGTGTACAGTAATGTGTCTATCGAGTAGCGTATTTGATTTATCTGTAAATATGTTTACGTGTCGTTTTGACTTAGTAGAAAGTAAAAAATTATGCAATAGTTAACTTACCAATTCTATATCATCTGGTAGTATATCGACATCTAAATTAAGTACTACATCATGATCACTAAAAAGAGAGTTGTGGGTTTTCTTGTCGTATCCCAAACCGGCCAATATTGCAACATATTTAGTTTGAGTTTTGTTACATTTTATTTGCATTGTAGGGCAGAAGAGCAATGTCATTAAGGCTCCAAATCCATGTATGTTTGGCATAAGTGTAGTGGAACGGGCCACAAGAACATCACCACTGGATGATTCGGTTATGTCTGCAGCCACAACTAAGCGTTCGTACATGTCTTTTGGATTGCTATCTACTTGCACGAAATTAACCGAATCTCTTTCGAGAGAAACCGATTTCCAAGTTCCTGCACGTATGGCTGAATACAAATTCATTTCAATGGGGCTGTACGGTCCACGTAACTTTAATGTTTTGTTGCATAAATGTTTAGGGGGAGGTAATATGTCCATATCGACTTCTGGTCTAATCGACAGCAAATATTCTTCATTTTGTCGGGCACTATCTTCGTCTAAAAATCGGTTAGCAATGGACTGTTTACGAATACGGAAATCGTGATCACTCTAAAAAATATATTTTTTTTATTAATATTACATACAACTCCTTACAAAACAAAAATTCGCAAAAAAATGTTTCTAGTAAAGATTTCATGTATTGAATTGGATAAATAAATATATGAATTACTCATATAGAAGCAAGGACTTTACTGTTCAATATAAATGGACATTAATTATTATTAAACTTCAGTGTTAGCACCAAGAATTTTTTGCAATTTGATGTGGTCCAGAAATATAATACTATTGGAGATTAATCCTTTGTGTCCAACAGCTTCAGCTCATATCAGCGTATAGATCAAAGATTATTTGGATTGCATACACAAAACTATTTCTTTCAAAACATATTTCATTCCTATTGAAGAATTGAGAAATATCTGGTCTGAACTTGGCCCAAATTATTCATTGAATTATGTACTAAACATAACGATTAAAATAAAGATAAATACCATTGATATAAGCAATTTCAAAATTCAAAGAACAAAAAAAAACTACTTCTGGACATTGTTACTGCATATAATAAGCTGTGGGATTAAAAATTTAATGTTTTTGGTTTTCTGATGTTTTTTATGATCATAGAAATCTATCTCTTTTATATAACAAATTTATTTTTCAATTCGTAATCGTATATACTTATGTATGCAAAAATAGTTTTATTTCAGAAAAATAACGAAGTCATTCAAACTTACCGAAACTTGTCTGGACTTGCCCGAAAAGCCATTTAGATGACAAAATTTGTGCTAATAAGAGAGCTCATGAAATAAATAAAGTGTCTAAATTTGGACGAACATTTGTTTGTTTAGAAAAATAACGATTGAAAATCTGAATATAATTTGTTTTCATTTGGTAATGTACATGTTTCGTTATTTCATTAGTTTTAAATGACTAAAATCATAAAATTAACTTCAAAATTGATAACTTAGCACCAACGAGAAATTCGGAATAGAAAAGCCATTTTGGGTAACTTTCACAGTTTGATAAAGCTTGAACTTGTCCAAAGTCATGTTGAACATACTTAATATTTTAATACTCTTCTTTGACGTCATATATTATTAAAAAAAATTTGTTGCTTCCATAAATGTAACTAAAACTTAATTACATTATCATGTACACAAGCATACTTATTTGTTGTACATATATATTTGTCATTATGTATTAATTACCTTAGACATGTAACTTTCATCAGATGTTCGCGCCAGATTTTTCTCGACTAAAATTTCATTAAGTGTGCTATTATCCTTTTTCATTATAATGTTTGCAACACCATCTACAACAGAGTAAACTTCTACCTCGATTATGCCTAAATCAGCATATTCTTGTAAAAACTCCATAGCTTTGTCGGTCCACTCTTCATTAGGTGAAAGTACTGCAGATGGTTCTATCATCGCTAGACGGCATTCAAATAAACGTGGTGGTATATCAGCTAAGGATTTACATCTCTCCGAAAAATAACGCAAACGATGAAACTCAATCATTGACACGTTACCGTAATCGATAAAGTAAACCTAATTGTGTTGAGAAAAAATATTTACATTTGTTAAGTTGAATGCGAAATGCTTTGAAGTATGTTTATTTATGTACTCGAATGTACCTTTACTTCTTTGATTCGTCCATTTTGCTCAATTATCTTTAGAACTCTAGCTCTATGATATTTGTTTTCAAATGGTGCTGAGAGTACCATTCCTATAACTAATGTAGCATTAAGTGGAAACCTGCAATTGTTTATTTCAGATGAATTATTGAGCATTTCTTGTATTTCCTTTATGCGTTCTAACTCCGAGCGGGGTTGAAAATAAAATTTGCTACATGTGTCAATCTAAAATTGTGTTGGCTTCATTTATTATATGAACAATAAAAATAATTAAAAAATATTTTTACATACATGTGTAATATGCCCTTTAATGTTTTTCTGAAAAACAGATGGAAGTACAATCAACTCTGAATTCTTTAAAAGGCGCCTCGTTGGCTTCCATGCTCCATCACACATTGCTCCAAGGCCATGTTCCTCAGCGAACTTAATGCCCAATCGTGAACTTAAAATGTTTAAGTGGTTAATTATAAAAATATGCATGTATTACATAGAAATTTCAACGACTTGACTTACTCCATGACATCGAAAGTAGTAGGCATATTTAAATGACGCATTCTTAAAGCTTTGTAAACCTCTGTGCATACAGCACCAGGCATTTTAACGCGCACATTCTCTGGAACACCATTTGTTATTATGTTTTGATATTCATTTTCTTCACTATCAGCGTCATGTTTAAAAATAACTAACACTCTTTCCGAATTAGCCTGAAAACTAATTTCAATATTTTTCGGATGAATTTGTACATCTTTAAAAATTTCCTTAATCGAACGTGTATATAATTGACCAATATGACGTATATCAAAATTGCTAAAGTATACTGTCCTGCAAGGATCATGGCCGCACAAAATGTGATATTTGGTACGCTCTTTGTCAATGTCGTTCTGTTTGTTATATATAAAGTAATTTGGATAGAAGGCACCCGCAATGATTACTTTTAAAATAATTTCCTTTTCCCAAACATGCCACTGAGAAAACTGAGATCGATTACGTTGTTTAATACCAAATCCTTTTAAACGTTGTTTAATGTCTTGGACTAATAAGTGCATTTCGCGTATTGATCGTATGTTTATGAAATTTTTATTAGCCCACTCAAACTCAATATCTTCAAAATTGCTGTCTTGTTTCATTGCTGACCATTTCTGAAATGAAAATAGAAATAAGTAAAATGTTTTACTTTCAAACTAACTATGTACTTATGTATATTTGAGCGCAGTTATAAATTGAAATATAGTGCCACAGCAACATGAAAACAATTTTAGTTAGTACTTGCAAATTTACTTGGCCTAGTTTTTAAAATTTTTAGAAACTTAAATACATTTAAAATAATAATAATAATATTCTAATTACTTCTTTCTTCCTTAATAAAAATAATTCGAAAAATTTATTATCTTGTACTATAGAATTTAGGACTCGAATTCGAGCCAGATTGACAGTTTAACCCATACATAAGTAAAATAGTTGAATTAGAAAAATATAACTTTATTTTTATTATTTATAATTTTTTCCCTTTTTTGTAAAAAGCCACACACCCTGACGAAGACTGGAGTGAAAGTATTATGATCCTCTTGGCTAGACTACACGAATACATCACTAACTTAAATTTATAAAAAACGTACATATATTCTTGCAATAATTTCTACTTACTCTATATGCTTTCAGAATAGCAACTAGATCGGAACCAGAACCATCAGCCCACGATAGCTTTTTTATATATGCACTCATTTCATCGCATCGTTTATAGTTATGCAATTTAAATATGGAACGCACACTTAAGCCAGCAGCTGCAAAAGATGAACACCGTTTTGCACGTTTTAAATACATTTATAATTAGTGATTATTACAATGCGTTACTTGCCTATAATAATGGATTCCTCCAATGCACTGAATGCATACCCCATCATTATCAAACGCGTAAGTCGAACATCTAACGGCAAAAAAGCCATAATACGCCCCATATATGTTATATCACCATCATCGACCGTATATAATTCATTTGTATACTTGTATAAAGCTCCAACTTCTTTCAATGTTATAACAGTGTTGTGTATATCACGCAAATTGGGTGGGCTCATTGCCAAGGCAAGTACATATGGAGGGGAGCCCATCTCAAGTAGTTTTGACTTTAGAACAACATTTTCTAACGGACAGCGTAGCATTTCCGGTTTACTAAAGTCTTCCAAAAAATCCTATATTTAAATGAAAGTCAATAAAATATGACGAACTTGTGTAAATTTATTTCTGTTTGTATACTTCGTAAAATGATCGTGGTATTAAGCGGTAAACACGTCCGTTCATAACACGACCCGCTCGGCCAGCACGTTGTTTGCAGTTCGCTCGGGAAGCCCATTGTATTTCCAATTTTGTGAAATTTGTCGAAGTATCTGTTACTAATAATTTCGTTAAGCAGAAGTCAATTACTGTAAAGGATTATGAAATATATAATTATCAAACCGTTATCACGGAATTTAAAACATTTCCAGAAGATATATAAAATAAAACTTTATTTACTGTATGACATTTCCAATAACAAGTTGTTAGTATTTCTATGTAATGCGAGTACATTAATATAACCAGCAGAAGACTATAATGAAATAATGAATTGGACAAATATTTACCGTATTTTACATCTGGAACAGTTATAGAGCTTTCAGCAATATTGGTGGCTAAAATTACTTTTCTATAACCTGGTGGTGGACGATTAAATACTCTAACTTGTTCTTCTGGGGAAATGACAGAGTGCAAACGTATTGGACATAATCGTACTTGATTACTACAAAAAGATGTTCATTAAATTTAAATATTATTTAATAATTTTCATATTTAAGTTTTAAATTTATCTTTATTTTCATTATTAATATCTAAGTATAAATACTATAAAATATTCTTTGATTTTACCATGAAGTTTTCTACTTGTTCCTCTAAATGCGAGCGAAAATTTAGTTCGAACACTTACATTTAAATCACACAAAAAAATAACATTTTGTTTTCATTTGCATTTAGAGGAAAAGGCAGTTAAAGTAAATAATTCAGCAACAATTTTTCATGAAAATTTTGTTATGAATTTTGTTATGTTCGACACTACCCTAGCAAGCTTTAAGCGGATATACAAACGTACGTAAACAACATTTCAGCTTTTAAGTATATTTTGACTATTTAGTACCGTTATTAAACTAAAACGTTAATTCAAAATATAAAATTGGTTAAGAAACTCAAATTTGAATTTTTTAAGGTTATATTAAGAAATTATTCGCCTTGTCGTTTTTTATATTCTGTAAAAGTTTCATAAAAATATTTTATATACTCAGCTCTTGAGAAAAGAACCAAATTTTCTTTTACCATTAAGCTGTGTGTAAATTCAAAACTTTAAACTCAATTTCTGCAAAACAATCTTTTTTGAATTATTGCGTTATTGCAGCAAAGGCTCGATATGTATATTATATAATTTAAGTACTACAATTTTGACGCATATAAAAACTTGCTATTTAAATGCTTATACTTACTTGTCAGTATCTTTAAGCTGTTCTATTTTTTTACACATCTGCTCAATTTCATTTATACCAGGTAAAAAAATCAATATAGACGTTTTATTATTTTCATCAACATCTGGATCTACACTGAATGCTGTATTTTGTTTTTCAATATTATCGATTACAATTATTAATTTCAAAGCCAAGTTGTACATTTCGATTGAAATCCCGGGATCATTAAGACTCACTTCTGCATTCTGGAATCAATTTTTATTGTAAAACTTCAATACTCTTATTTTTTTATATAATGTACTTACAAGATTATTAATACGATCTAAATCACAGAGGTAAAATTCTTTTACTTGAAAAAGTCGACGAGTATCTGTTTTTATTACCGGTGCCGGATATTTGCGAACTTTAAAGTAGTTCGAGAACTACAAAAATAAAATGATAAGTACTATTAGTGCCTTGAATATGTTATGAATTATGTTTGACACTTTTTGAAAAAGAACTTCAAATATAAGTAAAAATTTTAATGCAAAAAAAAGTTAAGTACTTTTTTTGAGAATATTTTATTTAGAATTCGGTTTAACTACCTATTCCGCAAACGAAACAAAAACATATTTGTTTTATATTATTTTCGAAGAAAATGTTCAAACAAACTTTTGTTAGCAATTAGAGGAATATCTGTAACGCACCTTCTTGTTATTCTTAATAAGTATAAATAAGATAAATATTCTTTATATCGTGAATTACACATAATTGGGACAAAAAATGGCTTTTATATTACCATGTACAAGTCAATAAATAAATAAGTTGGGAACGGTAAAATAAGGAAATACAAGACATTGTTGATTAAGGAGATTTATTTTAATTTAAATATCTTGTGTAGGGCTTCTAATTAAGTATAAAGAGGGTCTGGTAAAACGATGTTTTTATTTTTTTCAAAAACTTTGAGTAATGGTTTCTTTCCTGATGCTCATGGCTTGATCACCAGTGAAATGTACATTAGAGACTAGCTCACAGACCTTCTTAATAAATGTTAATGTATTTAAAGGACCATTTAGCAATTTGAATTTGGAACGATTTTCCGTCATTCCACCACAAATTGTTTTATTGTTCATTGTCCTGTTGTTCGTTGCTCTTGTATAGTTCCTGCGGTTGTGTGTGTCTGTATACCTTCCGATCTCTCATCGTTGTTCGTTTGGCAGTGTTACTTCATCTACCTGATACTCTCTCCGCACCATCCTTTTCCCTCTTCATCGCTATGTTCGTATTTTCTGTTTCATTACGCAAGCTCGTTGTTGCCTGGTGTATCTTCTCTATACATGTTAGTTTCTGGCTTGCACTCTTCTTTTGGTCATGTGTTGTTGCCGTTGGTGGCTTCCATTGGCTTATTTTTTGTTTTATGTATAAATAGTTCGAATAATATGTCTGATGCAGTTTTTATCTGTTCATTTATTTTTCTTCCATCAAATGTTTTCTGTTTGTATAATTGCATTTTCTCCAATATGCTAAGTCGTTGTTTTTATAATGTAAATGCAACAGTTTTAAACTTTAAGTAAGTTATTGAATAAGTAAATTATTATTTTCTCTCAGAGTCGAAGGCCTTATTGCGCTAGTACCTTATACTTTTTTTAGTTACATTAATTGTAATTTGTAATTAAATCATAAATAAAAGATATTTTCTCTCAAAGTTCAATCATAACCCATTATGCAAAACAACTGAATCGATTTTCCCTCTCTGTTTTTTAATTTCCTACGGAATAGGAGCAATTTTTTCTCGAAAAAGTTTTTCCACAAGGAATAAATAATACCTTAGCAATATTTCTGATTAACTAAATTAACTAAATTATACATATTTTTTCATGATCGGACGGACAATTTGTTCGTATGAAAATTTTAATATCGCATAACTCCATTTATAGATCGATTTTCAAAAATATATGTTTATTTGAAAGTGTAGCTTGCAGTTTGGAGATTTTTACGCGGAAATCGGACGGCCAAATCTCAAAAATACTGATATAAGAGGGAACATATATGAACATTTCTGAAACCTGTTTGTAACGTTCGATTCCATAGACTCAATATTTATACTATTCGTATTTTTATACGTACATTATGAATAATTAACACATACTTATGTATACTAACCATTCGTGTATCTATTGTTGCAGACATTAAGATTATTTTGACGTGTTTTGAATTAGTTACTAAAAGTCGACGAACTATTATAAGTAGAAAGTCCATGTCTTGATCACGTTCATGAACTTCGTCCAATATGATATGTGTATAGGGTGCCAACGTTTTATTCTTGATTAGTTGTTGCAATAATACGCCAGTTGTACAGTAAAGCAATCGAGTATCTTCACTTGAATTAGCATGGAGGCCGACCTAAAGGCAATATGTACATACATAGTTTTAAGGATTAAAAGTTTTGATAATAATGTAATATACATGTGTATGTAAGCTATGCAGTGAAAACTTGTATTTACAGCATTAGTGTTTAGTGTTTTGAACCCGAAGATTTTATATTTTGAAATTGAAAGTTTTAATATATGTATACGATTTGGAGTTATAACATACCTGATAACCAACAACTGTACCTTCTTTCCAATTTCGCTCTGCGGATACACGACGACATATCGATATAGCGGCGATTCGACGTGGTTGCGTGCAAACTATTTTACAGTACTGACTATGACGATAGGCATCATCAAGGATATACTGAGGAACCTTAAAATAAATATAATTATCCGTATATTGCGGAAAAAGTATTTTACTTTCGTCAATGCAAGTCACAATAAAAATCAGATTTTTTTTTATAAAACACCGTTGAAGAAGGCCTCCCCCTCATGGAAAGATCAAAAATATTATAGCCATTGTCATACTACACAATATTAAACTCCTAAACATACATACATAAATAAAAATAAGAATTGCCCGCCAACTTGCACATATGTATGTACCTAACTATGTACATATCGAGCCTTTGGTGCAATAACGTAGTAATTCAAAAAAGCTTGTTTTGCAGAAATTGAGTTTAAAGTTTTGAATTTACACGCAACTTAATGGTAAAAGAAAATTTGGTTCTTTTCGCAAGAGCTGAGTATACAAAATATTTTTATGAAACTTTTACAGAATATAAAACACGACAAGGCGAATAATTTCGTAATATAACCTTAAAAAATTCAAATTTTGAGTTACTACGGTATTGCACCAAAGGCTCGATATGTATGTATGTATGTACAGAAATAGAATTAAAATTTGCCCGCCAACTTGCACATACATACATAAGTATGTACATGTATTATTGATACACCTTTAAAAACAAAAATGTCATCTTGTTTGTTTGATGAATGGCCCAGAACGCAACTCAATATTGAAGATGGATGCGGAATTTAAAGTGTTCTGCTTATATGAAAGCCTTGATATTATTTTATCTATTGTTCTTTGGATAGTTCATGAAGTGGTTACAGTGAGAAGTTGCGGTATTACTCCGATTTTATATGAAGCAATCGTACGTGTTGTTTCTCTAGGATTTAATTATATTAAATGGACTATTTCTATTTTACACCTTTGCAGTACTCCTACTCCTTCTTAAAGCATACTTTACATCGCGATATTTCCAGGATAGCGGAGCACTTCTTTGGAGCAAACCGAGTTTTGATAGACCCCATTTAATTGAAATGAGCTTGCAATCTCGGTTCTCTCCTTATGGCAACTATTCTTAAGCCGAGAGTCGTCTTCAACTAATCTTTAATCAAACCCCAACTTTTTCCAAGCACACCCTATTATCACCCGTTTGCTGGAAAAACATCACAACCAACCAATTCGGCTTTAAGTTAAAACACAGAACCAATCGCTGTGTTGTTATTTAAAATTGTATACAAGTTTCGTAAAAACTGTGTATTCTTAAGTTGTGAGTAATTTGATATTTTCAAAATCATAAAACTATTTTTTTTCTTAATTATGACATATTTGAATCATCTTTTCTGCAAAAGCCCTAAATCAAATACATATGTATTCTATTTTTGAGTGATACTAAGCGCTATATAATGAGAAAAGCGCTGTTTGTGTTACACCTAGTGCTGCCATACATTTTATGGAATAACAACAACTATTGCACATATGGCAGCACTATTCACACAATTTTTTATCAACAATCGTACAGGATTAATCTGTGGCAGAAATGGCTATGGAAATTGAATTGTCTATATTTGAAGATTGTTTGCATCTAATTGACAAATTTGTTGAAAGTGGCAATGCAAGTTTTATATCTTTTTGTGAGAAATGGCACGAAATAATGTTCCAATATATTTATGCAGTTCAAACAACTGCCAATGAAGTCATACAAACAACCAAAGCAATATTATACCTGGCGAAGCGTCTCGTATGCGCAAAAGATGATTCCGGCAAACTTGCCAATTATATCAATGATAGTCAACAAATTTCTCGACGTGTTGGTGCAATGTTCCTAATGTATGCTATATATTTTAAACAGCCTACTAAACAGTATGCAAAAGTTATTGTGAGCATGGAAACTTGGCAAGATTTAATATTCTTTATAGAGAATTTGCCTGTGAATGACATGGGGGATGAAGTAAGGTACATATTTTGGAAATTGTATAAAAATGATGCTTTTCGCTTTACGGCTCATGACTATGACCTTGGTCTTGAAAATTTGGTGGATTATGATCAGCTGTATGACATATATAATGGAAATAGATATGTAGATGATGTAGGAGAAAAGCTGAAGCAAAAGCTTGTAACTGTCACCGAAACCGAAGTGGCCATTTCTAGCATGGTTTCTCTCGAAGAACAATACAATAATTCTAAAAAGGCTATACTCAGTGTAGATAAATCGGCCAAGCCTCTACCGCCAACAAAAATATTTAAAGATATACAGGATGCTATAAAAACTATAAACGAAATTTTAGAGGAAAAAGGGAGTGAAGATAATTCGACAACAGCTAAAAATGCATTAAACATCAGTGACAAAAGAAAGGAACTTAAGCGAAAAGCTGCTGGCTACAACACAAATGATGATGAATCACAAGATGAAGGTCAGCCTGTAGGAGAAACTGCAAGGCTCTATACAGCTGTTAGAAAGTTTGTGATGCAAGAGTTACCAGAATCCTTAAATGCGGATCTGAGAGACAGTTCAAGCAATGATGAAGATTAGGAAAACTGCAAATCATTCCCATAAGAAATAGCTATGTAGTTTGCTGCATATACTACTTATGTATTACACGCATAACACAAAAATTTTCAATAAATAAAATTCATAAAAAATATATAATTTGCTTTCATTTAGTTAAGTCTTTGCTTTCAACAATGTTGAGTTTATGCATTATAATATGCAATTTTGAAAACTGGTTGAAATTTAATTTCTTTTTAATAATTAAACATGCAGCTTTTATAATTCTAATCGCAGTTTTTCTTGCATGAAATGGAGTACAATGTGCGCATCCGCAAATTTTCTAATTATGCTAAATAAGAAATTACTGCAACCAACGTTTCTTGTGTGAACTTAAGTCAATTTCAAAAGAGAAAAAACGCGACGCTGGATTAAAAAGTTTAATTGCATTATTCGTTACCTGTGTCGTCTTTCCACAACCCGTATCTCCTTCCAATATTATGACTGGGTTCTTACGGATACTGGTTATTATTTCATCCTTCGCATCATGTATTGGCAAAGATTTATCTCGAGTTAAATTGAATTTGTATTTATTGTAGACATCATCGTTGATTTGTGGTTTGGACAAGTCATCATCATCATCACTTGATATACCCAAGTCCTCTGGAAGAACTGATTTTTGCTCGTCCGATCTATCAGTATCGTAATCAAGACTTTCTACCTAATGTTTTCATTATTGTAATAGTTAAATTATAAAAATATTATATTAAAAACCTTTCTGAATTTAGAAATGCTATCAAATGATCCGTGTTCACGTTTGACTCTGGAACTTGTTGATGGTCCATCTTCAACAATTGGTTTAGGAACAGGGGCACTAATACGTTTGAAATCCTTTGATATGTTGAAAAAGTCTTCTATTTCATCCATTTTATTAGATGAATGGTTATTAGCTTCACGTAAAAGATGCTGGTATTAGACAGTTTAAAGCTAAGCATACAATTTTGTATTTTTTTTATTGTTATTATTGTTTGTCTGTGTTGCTAATTTTTAATTTCTAAATTTAAAAAACAGCTGCTTTCTACACGTAAAAAAATTAATAATGCGTTTCACATATATGTATTACAACTTTTACCACACGATAGGCATTACATGAAAGAATCCTATGTTATAAAAAAATCTTAGGAGTAGTAAAAGTATCAAACACACTGATATTCTTCTAAAAAAATTATGTGGTGCAACCTATACGTAAGATTGATAAATAATTAGAATATTTAACTAATACATCTTTTTTAAGGTTTTTATTTAATTTTTCACAAATTTTCACACTGAAAAAATTTTGATATACGAGCAAACAAATATAACAAAAAAATTGCCCCATTGTGTTATCAACGCCACCTGGTAAGTGAAGGCGCCGATAATTATTAAAGGGTGGCATCCCTGAATTCATTAGCATTTTGGCGAATATTTTAAATTAATTATTTTTCTATTACATTTTACATATAATAAGCGAATAAAACTGGAACTATTAAATATTACTTTGCGCATTTTAATCCTGCAAATGAAAAAATGTCATCCATTAAAATAAATCGTGATGCTATAAATAAACTGACCCATGAATCAATTGAAATACGCCTTCGTTCTCTAGAACAACTTTTATCAAAGATAAATCGCGCACTGGAGCTTAATGGAAATATTGAATTTAAACCCGGTGATTTGTGTAAACAGTTAATTAGATGGTTCGGATTTGCACCTATACAGCAGCCTTTAAAAGTGTTAAACTTATTAAAGTCAATAATTGAATCTCCAAAGTATGGTTCCAAAGCCATTGATAAACTGGGATCAGAAAGAATAATCAAGGAACTAGGAAAAATTCAGACTTTATTCGATGCTCAAACTGAGGAATTTAATATTGTTAGCAAAATTAAAGAATTTTTAAGAAACTTCTCAACTACAAGCATAAAGGAGACTCAAGATAAACCAGACGTCTTGGATAATTTAATGCCATGTTTCAGCAGTATGCAAATAGAAGGAGAATCTTCTGAATGCACTAATGAAGATTATGAAATACCTTGGTCACGGCCATCTCCATCAGATTATACATCTATGAAATTTTTATCCGATATTTTAGTCAATAAATACGCAACAAACGTCGAGATTGAAAATGCTGTGTGCCATTTACAACTTACTATGGTAGATTATCCAGCAGAGTATCTGTTGCAACCGCCACATATTTTTCGTAATCTTTTAAAAGTCTATGATGAGTGCAAAAACAACGAAAACGGTCTCTATGTAGATAGCATTGCAGCAGCTTTATTGCAGTTTCTCTTTATATTGGAAAAACGCCTTAAAATGCTAAGGAAATCAATGTGTCTTGCACGTCGAGGTAGTAGCACAAATAAAACAAAAGATTCCGAACCACCTTGCCAGTTAAAAATTGAAAGAGCCTTAAAAGATCTTTTTAACTCCAGCGTATTTCATTTGGAATTGCATGCTTTCCACGGTAACACTTCACCAGTTATATTGGAAATAGTTTTTATGGTGGTAAAACTTTTACAAAATATTAAAAAATGTGTGGACATTTCTTGTTTACATAAAATAGCATCAGTTGTAGCCAGTATAAGTTCGAAATTTGAAGAAACAGAACATTGCGCCAGACTTCGACATCATCAACTGCTTTTGATATTGTTATTACAAGATATTGCGTATGTCAACGTTTTTCCTAATTCCTTGAAGCCGTTGGTTATATATGATCCCATTTTGCGCGATTATACTATGAAAAGTTTCTTTACAAAACGTCATGAACATTTAGAAAGATTCGTACTGAAATCAGACAATTCCCTAAATGAGAAATATAAACTATTGAAACTATACGAGAGTTCAGTTGACACATCTATAGAAATGTTAAAAAACAAATCAAATTGGTCTTGTGCCATCATAATAAACAAGGGAGATTTGGTTTGTTCAGTTTTAAATATGTTGCAAAGTAAAGAACTAATTGACATACTATTCGGTAGTGTTATCCATGGTATTCCTGTCTACTGGGCAAATAATGAAATAAAAACGCAGTCAATTTACTTGGTATTGAACTTGCTAAATATTACTTTTATGCCATTAAAAATATACGTGTATGAAAAACTGGCTGATTCATTTAAAAGGCATATCGGTTGCCTGATGGCTAGTGAACGTTATGCATTGGAGTGCTCAAATGTAGATCTTTTGAAAGCACATATTATAGGTATACCATTAAGCACAGAGCTTTTGATGCAAATACTGCATGATTCTTTTGAGAGTTCAAATGATAAAATTCAAAACATTTGCTGCAAAATATTAGAACTTTTATTGAAATCGCAAAATCTGCTTGGTACATATTGGTTTAGCTTCCTACCAATATTATCACCTGTATTATCATTGCTTAGTTGTTGTACTTTTTCCGATAAAATAATGGACTTGCTACTCCAACTATTTGATCCAGATTTGCGACAGTTGCCGTATATTTGCGTTTTGCAAGGTAATATAGGGTTCTTATTTCACTCGAATGCTGCTAGACGATCCGAAGCGCTTACTCGACTAATTTATACGCTAAACTCATTAAAACTCGCAGAAAACTATGTACCTAATCTTTTGGAAATTAGTGACACTTTACCGGATGACATATGCGTTCTTGATACACCCCGAGAATATCGAAATATTTTTAGCGATAGTTCGCCAGTAGGATGTAATAACTTGGCTGCTTTAAACAACTTACTGCATTTATTGGAATCACCAGATGTAGAACCATTGATACGCAAAACAACTCTAATGCAAATAAACGTCTTATGTTGCAATTGGCACATAACTGCTGAACTATGCCGTGATGGTGCTTTCTACTTGATACTGCAGGCTCTGGAAAATGCTTTGCAGAAGTCGTCCGAATTAGATTATGCAGATGCTGCTGTGCCGGCAATCAGCATTTTAAATAAAGTTATGCTATATGATTCATCAGTTCGCTGTGAATTGGCTGAGACACCAAATATTTACGTTTTACTTCTGAGAGCTCTCATGATGTTTCATCATGACATTCAAATACGTCAAGATGCCACAATGTGTTTATTTCAGCTGCTCTTTTCATCAAACCTTATATCCACAGAGAATTGTATAGAAGGTCCTTTAATACTAGGCAATATAAAACTTCCTATAAATATTAAGCTTCGTTCAGCTTTAATCAATAAATTTCAACAGAAAGCAGAAAATCTTTCTAAAACATTTGCTACTGAAATGGAAGAATTGCGGTATTGGCGAATGGCTATAGCATCTTCCTATTTTGGTGGTCTGAAAAATGTTACGCAAAAATCTGCAGCACTCTTATCGCAGTTGGATATTAGGGACGACTTGAAATTGTCTAGTCAAGATGTTAGGCTTATTCGAGCAACGCAACCTAGTGTTTTACTCCATCGTGTACTTAATACAGCTTCAAACGCAACGGACCATAAATCTCTAATCCAAGCTTGTCAATTATTAAACCAACAATTAATTGTGCCCACCCTTAAATATACCTTTTCCATTAGTAATGATTTTTGTGTGGAACTGAATAACATTATTAAAAAGTATTTGCAAATGCCTCCCGGAAATGCTGATGATTATTGTGTGTACGAACATTTACTTGATGTCGCAAAAATTTGCCTAAAAATTCCTCTAGAATTAGTGGCCTTAGAGATTTTTAAAATTTTGAATAAAAATCCGCCCCATGCTCTAGTTACAATGTTAACCCAATGTGAGGAAATACCCTTACGAATTTACAACAAAATCACAACACTCTTGAGATGTCTCATAGATAAATACAAGTATGTGTTTGAAACTAATTTTAATGCTGCTGACTGTAGCTGTTTCTATGGGCAACTGTTTGATTTAATTATTGAACGTTGCTTGCAATTATTTGAAATACGAGATTTGCAACGTGTTCGTTGTTTACTTAACCTTATGGTCGCTGTTAGCACCTGCCACTTGAATGCGTCAGATGAATTATTATTTATTTATTGTCGTCGGTTCGCTAAATTATCGTCAGCACTGAAATCATTCACGCAAACTGGGGCTCAATGGCACAGAGACTGCCTTTTAATTATTTTACAATTATGCGATCAAATGCAGAATCCTAAAGAGAATTTTCGTTTAACCGCCCGTTTTGTCAAATACTTAAGCGGTTTGTGTGGACACATAGATTTGGAAGTACGAACATTTGCGTGGAGCATTCTAAATGTAACTGCAAAAACGAAAGCTATTCATAGCCTAGTAACAGATGGAAAAAGTGTTAATGATATATCTGGACCAGAATTGCTTAGAAATGAGCTCTCATTTTTGCCGGGAGGCTTTATGGCCTGTTGCCTTAGTACATTTTTGGATGCTGGTGAAGTAATGTCTGTTCGGCATCTGGCTGGCCAGTTAATGACAGTATTAATTCGGTCAAAGGAAGAAATGGATGAAGTTGAAGAAATTCTAGCGCAATACAAGTTTACGCGATGGGCTACAGAAGCATTAACTGAGGCGGTGTGTATACTTGAGGTGGAAATACCAACGGAAATGGATTTGTCTAATGTTAATATTACTACATGTGAACTTATCAGTTGTTATTCACTTATTTATATTGCGGTGTCACAACGTTCAGCTGCTTTTTTAAGCGAATTGTGTACGAAATCATTCATGTTCAAATTATATGAAATACTTAAACAGCCGCCTCCGCCATCGAAGCACATTGGATATGTAAACATGGTAGGACATATATGTCACCTATATGCACTATGTAATTCCGATAATTTTGTATTCCTGCAACGTACGATTTGCCGAGATAGTGTATGGCTTGTGAGTTTTTGTGAAATATTTTTTAGAATCGTAGCCCCATCTAAAGTAACTTACACTACTTTTAACATGTTGCAACTACTTTTGATATTGTGCAAAGATTCGACTGCTTTGGAGCAACTTGTGATTAAACTGCAAGATTATTCAGTGGATGTTGTAAAGTTCTTTCAAGATGCTCTTAACGTTAAGAATCTCAAAACAAGTTTGCAAGGTTGCTCCCTTTCTGTTTTAAGTCTACTCCTGGTAAAATCTCAAACAGAAGTCGATGCTGGTCTTAGTGTTCACATTCTCAATCTACTTGAGAGTCCGAATATTTTATTAAAATCAATAAATCGCAAGGAAGAGTTTGAAACTGACAATAAGGAAAATACTAATAACAACCAAGAGGAAAAAAATCACAATATTGAGAAAGAAAAAACTACAAGTGATAAAATAGGTAAGTTCATGATCTTCAGGAATATACTTAAGTATGTATGTATGTATATGTACGTATATTGATTTAATGAAAATTAGTTACGAAAACATTTTGTTGCCTTTTTTGATTTTAAAATTAAACCGTTGTAAAATCTAGAGGTGGCACGTTAGATATAAAATAAAAGTTTTTAAATATGATGCCTATGATTCCTGATTAGAAATTTCAGTTCGTTCGAAGTAATTTATTATGTAGTGTGGATTTTTTTAGTTGCATACATCTCTTGATATCCTGAAAAAATGTCGTTTAGTTCACATTCGAGCTTTAATGCTCTTTCAATATCTGGATCCGTGTTTACAATTCAATTTTATAAACAACCGTACTGATTCACTAATATTTTTTTTATTTTTTTTTTTTTTCAATAAAATCTTAAATATCAAAGAAGTATCATAGAAGTATACTTTGTTTTTTTTTATACTAAAACTTTTCTCATAGCGGCAGGACAATTACGTCGACAATGTAAAATACGAGTAAAGTGTATTTTCCTTAAATAAGTTTTTTTTTATGTGGAAATTTTGAAATGAAAAAAAAAAGAATTTGAAATCGGACAACACGAAATCGTATAAAACGAGGTTTGAGTGCTTGTGTGAGTAGTATACAAGCGAACACTGTTGAAATGAAAAAATCACTTGATTGAGAAAAGTTTTTAACTGTTGTTTTTGATTAATTTCAAAGCAGTTTATTTCTCTTAGAAGAAATTTTGTTTAATCGATGCACCGTTTAAACGAAGCATGTTTAGATTGGTAATATTTGTTCAGTACACTTTTATTTAATTTTCTAAAATTTATAGGAATAATTTTGTCAGGCTTGAGGCCATTTACATATTAATTTATTTTTTTCATATCTTTCCTTTTTCCAATATTTCGATGTATTGTTTGTTGTGTCTTCATCTTTGTGAATGAAATATCGCCATATGAACAGCTAAACCCACAACAAACAATACATTTTTAATGTTTATTTTCAGAAACAAAACAGATTGTCTTTAATAATTTTAATATTATTATTTTTATGTAGGTACAGAGCATAGCTCTAACCGGGTATACCTAAGACGCCGCTCGTTATTTTTTTACATTATAACTTTGTCATAACCGAGATCTTCATTCGATATAGTGAAGCACAATTAAATTCATAGCACACACACACTTACAAATTCCTTAAATTGCACGAAAAATACATAATTTAATGTGGTCCACCTAATTTATAAATTGCTTATTGTAAAATTGCATTCAATATGCAAACTATTCATTCATTCATCTTTATCTGTTTGTTTAACAGTTGTGGGAATAATAATTGTATGTCTTTTAATCCTTTAAAAAAGTGATGTATTCACATTTTTTTATGAAATTACAGTTTGTCAAATTCAAGTCATTAACTTAGGTTATTTCATTTAGTTCATTTATTTATTTATGAGGAATGAACTAATTACAATAATGCACTAATTTATAAAATATAAAAAGGCGAGTGTAACTAGACCATATGCACTCGAAAAAGCAAAAAAAAATTATTTCATTGGATGAAAAGTGAATTCTATACGTAATGCTACCAGAAGTTTTTTCGTAATCCTTTGATTTTAAATCATTTCGTCTATATGACGAAGTGGTCACTATAGAACTAACTGCATGGACTTTGTATAGCTCAATGAAATGCAAAACATCATTATTTATATTCGTTTTATTTGAAAGCAAGAAATTTAACGTATAACCACCAAGTGATACAAATTTACTAATTTCATTCTTCATCTCTATATTTTCGTTCTGATTTTTTTTTTTTCAGAAAATAACAAATCGTCGATTTCAGAACATTTATGTATGTCTATGATACGTCTTTTTACACATCTGTATCCTGTCAAAGCTTGCAAATTCTCTACAGCTCCTAATGTAAATCAACATCACGTTACCGAAACACTTGCGATACTTTTAAAGCAGTCTCTAGTTGCACAAGAAACAGCTCAAAATCTTAAATTCCAGGACCAAGTAATAAAGATTTTTAAAAATTTTTTTGATGAATTTGCAACAACATCTTGTACGACATATTTAAAAAAATACGGAGAGAATAAAAAGTTAGCTGTTATAAAAAATCTTCAGCTTCTCCTTCAACTATTGCTTAGCTGGCATTCGTCTCCATCAATGGTAATAACCGATAATATGTTGGCAATGGACTATAGTAAAATCATAATAAAAATCTGGCCATGGTTGTCTCATTCAAATGATTTAAAATTAACAGTCTTGAAGGTGTGCACATTTTTGAGTGAAAGTTCGCTTGTAGTTTGTAAACAGCTCTCTACTCTTAACAATAGTTCATTTCCACATTCTGTTCTGCAATTAGTGGCAAAAATGATGACCGCTGAAACACTAAAAATCAAAGCAAATAGCATCGACTGCAGTACACTTATCTCCGCTGGTCTTCGTGTTTTGATAAACTGCTGCTCATGCTTAGAAGGCAGAACTGTTCTTAATAAAATTCGTATTTTCGACATATTTGACAGCCTTTACCCATTCAATCCTAAGTCGGCACATCTAAAACCTGATATTATTGTGGCATGGCTTGAATTTTGGGAATTATTTTCTCGTTATGATGAAGGAGCTCAGTCGCATCACTTGAACGCTTTGTGCTCTGTAGTAAACAAGTCTCCACCCGGCTCTTCTAAGCGTTTGATCATATTACGCATTTTGCGAAATATGAGTTTCCTAAACATCAACCGATCTACTCTTATAACATCAACAGATTTCATATATACCGTCAATGAGATTGTTTCACAGCCAATTAAAGATTCTGTTGAAGAGCAATTTATAATGTGCGTTGCTTTATGGAAATTGTTGACAGGTGGCATAAAATTTGTAGCCATGGTTCGTGGTACTAAACTAGCTAAGAATCTGCGATTGCTAAAGGAGAACCTCACATGTGCAAATGACGAGAATGATGAGAGTGCAAGATTTTCCAATGAGTTATTAAACGTTTTAAATATTATTTTTATGATATTCAATAACTAAAAGTTATTATTTCATTCCGTAACCAGTATTTATTGAAAACACGTGTATTTTAGACCACATAATTTAAAATTTCATTTAATGTATTAATTTTGTTAGTTTAAGTTTTAATTTTCATTGTTACTAATTTATAATGTTTTTAATTTTATCCTAGTCCATAAAATTATGCATTAAATAAATGTATTTAGACTTTCAGTCTTGTCAGAATAATTAGATAATTAAAAATCAAAATATCTTTTATTAAATACTTTCAACAGTAAAAATAAAATAGCAAAACAAACGTGCAGACTTCTAAAGATAACATTTTCAAAGACATTTTAAGGTATGCCCCTAATGAATTGTTAGGAGATTACAAAATAAGATGGACCGAAAATTAATTCATTGAAAATATTCGATATAAAAAAGGAACCCTCAGCCATAAAATACTTCAAATCACAAAAAAAAAAAACATTTTCTCTTGATAAAAATTCCAAATCAAACGTTATGCCAAATTTTACGAAATCAGAATGAACAGCAAACGCGTTTCATATATTTATTTAGGTCTATAGATTATAAATCTTTACAGTCTAAAAATATAATGTAAAATTTTACAAAATCATTGATCTCCGAGATATCTATATGATTTATTGAATCTTTTTTTTTAAATTCGACGAAAAGAGTCGTTGTTAGCATATACAGATCTGTAGTAATTTAGACATATCAGCTGGAAGTTACCAGTCGTCCTAGTTGGAACACTAAACTTTTTGTTTAACCAAATAGGAACTCAGAATCAACATCACCTCGAATTGGTAAAGAATTAGAAAAGTTATACTAATCAACATTATCACGAATTAATCCAAGTAGTTAAGATATACTTTGCATTAGGCAACGGTTTTTTAAAGTTAGTAACTTAATACGATCAAGTCTATTCACATATAATGGCACAACATATGAATTCCATCTAAGGACACGTAAAGAAAATAGCAAAAACTGGTTTTGCAGTTTATGTGAGTGAACTGAATGATAAGGATTCAATATCATCGATATATTAAAGCGAACTTAAGAAGTATAAAGTGTCAATATCGGCAGGCTAAAGGCAGCGTTCCTTTGCAAGGTGCATCTATAAGAAGTTATTAAACATCATCAATTAAAACAAATGAATAGAAACATTGGCGAAAAGACCATATATGTTTTTCTCCTCGGACGCAATATACGTTTTCAAATTTGAATAACAAGAAACACAACTTTTCTTGGTTGAAGTTTATACAAATTTTATTTGAAAAACAATAAATGTTGACCCAAAACCTGAATACACTATCGGTTATTCCATAATTTTATAAAACATTTTAATATATCGTTTTATTAAGAACTAAATAAAGGTAAACCAAACTAAATTTATCTTGTTAATAATTTCTATGATATATGTAAGTATTTATGGAAAACTGATGGGAAGTCGATGTAAATGATAATTCGATATGACTCATATTATTCACAAAGTAACTATTGTAAAATTTTAAGGCAAGATATAAACTATACATTCATTCATCTATCTGTGCTTTTTAATCCATTAAAAAAACGTGACATATTGAATTTTCTTTATTTATTTAATTACAGTTTGTCAAATTGAGGTCATTAACTTAAGTTATTTCAAATACATACATACATACATATACTATATTGTATATGTACATATGTATGTACGTGTATGTACATATCAAGCCTTTGCTGGAATAACGCAATAATTCAAAAAAGGTTGTTTTGCAGAAATTGAGTTTAAAGTTTTGAATTTGCACACAACTTAATGGTAAAAGAAAAAATTCAAATTTTGAGTTACTACGGTATTGCGCCAAAGGCTCGATATATTTTTTAATACATACTTATGTATGGAATATGAATGTTTTTTGCTTTTGTTATATTTTTATTATTTATTTTATTTATGTAGAGTGTACTTTACAAAATTTATTTAAAAAAATTGCTATCTATTATGGTCTAAGCCAGCTGAAATCTACTGAAAATATCAAAATATATATTTTGAATAAAAAATGATTTATAAAATATAAAATGCGTAATTAAATAGACTATACCCGCTCGAAAAAGCGACAAAAAAATAAACACAAAAAGTTTATTAGATAAGTATGTATGTAAATAATAAATAACAATTACTAATAGATATTATTTAAGAATTATGGAGCCTAAAATAATCACGCAAAAATATTTGAATTTTTTTTAGTGTTTTCATTTCCACATAGAATAGCAAACGTGATTTATGCAAGAATAAAGTAACGCATTTATCCACGAAATTAACTTGTTTTAAAGATTATTTGATAAGAAAAGAATTTAATATATAAGTGAATTACTGAAGCGAAGAAAACTGCATTATTTAAAGTAGATTTAACTATAAAGTAACGTTATCACTCTAAATTATCGCATGCAATTATGAAGTGTCTTCCGTTTCATATTACCGTTTTGCTTTTGATATTTATAAAGAAACTAAATCTAAGTTATCAGTTTGAATGGTATGTTACCGTTAAATAGTGTTAAAATAAGACGACAATAATATATCTTTTGGTTATCCTTTCTAAATTAGTCCATATAAACATAAAAATGGCGCAGAAATATTAGATATGAAGGCTTTGACAGCGTTGGCGGCTAAAAATACTTTGGCTGAATTAGGCGTTGACGAAGACACACAGCAGCGTGCAATAGACGATTTGAATATTCTGAAGCCCATCCAACCAATAGGGTTATCAGAATTCGAAATCGAAACTCGGATACAAAACTTATTTCATTCTAATAATATAGAGAAAGATATGATTGATGCGGTAGCATTGAAATCAAGTGATTTAGCATATGCCGTACCCCCTGAGACATGTTACAATGATCCCAGGAATTATGAGTTCCGTACCTATGATGGGTCCTGTAATAATTTCGAGAATCCCGGATATGGAATGGCCAAATCGCGATATTCTCGTATTTTAATGCCAAAATATGGTGACGGCTTTTATGCACCAAGCAAATCTTCAACAGGCGAGGCATTGCCAAATCCTCGTCTCTTATCACTGTCACTTTATGGGGAGGATACGTTTTCGGAGAGGAACCGTACAATAATGTCAATGCAGTTTGGTCAATTCGTTGCCCACGATATAAGTAATATATTTCAGAGAAAACCGCCAGGTATGTATGTAGTTGAAATTATATAAACATACAAGCGTAGATATACTTACATACAATTACATAATTAACTATGTTGGGTTGAAGTAAGAATTGTTCAAATACAGAAATCTAAACACTGTTCTTTCTTAAAATTTTGATAATGTCTCGTATCTCTCATATCTTTTTTTGGATTTTTTATAACAATTTTGATTAAAATGTTATTTAAGCTCAAGGTCATAATTTCAAATACAACTTTTTAACCTCTAAATAAGACCTTGAGCTTAAATAATATTTTAATACAAATTCTTAAAATTTACTTTTACAAACTAACACCGTGATAAAAATTGTTGATATACATACATGCATATTAATTGAAACTATTGCTTAAGTTAAGTAGTAAAACGTTTGATTTAAAATTCCTTAATTTTAACTCAAAATGAAAAAGCAATTTCACTAAAAATATCAACAATTTGAGTGTATTTTCACACAGTAGTTTGATTAAAAGACCTATTCGGAATTTATTCGGAATATATGTATTTATAATATTTTGTAAATTTGGTTTATTATTATTAAATATGACAATTAGTTTTGTTATTCCGTTCTAATATGCATACATATGTGCGTGTTAGCAGATTGTAAAAATTAAATTATAAAACTAACCTACTTCCAAACTAAACTTTAAAAGCATGGTAGACCTTGCAGGCCATCACTATAACTTCCCACTAACTACAGCTCGATTTGGGAATTTCCGGAGTAATTTAAAAAAACGTTTTTGAAAATTTTTCGATAGCGATATCTTCGATTTGGCGTTCGACGCGGTTTGAAAAGCTTAAAAAAGGTGACTGAATTTAGGAAACCGATTAGAAAAGAATATCCGGAATTTTAAAAGAACACTGCTTTCGGAAAATTTCGATAACAATACTATCGAACAATTAAACCGATTCGTATTAAATTTACGACATTCGCATCAGTTTTGGATGTTAAAAAATGTAATAAATCTGTAAAATCGATTTGACAAGAATTTTTGTAGTTATTAAAAAAAATTCGAAATGCTTTGAGAAATTTTCCTCTCAAATAAACCGATTCCAATTAAATTTACCGCATTCGCATCAGTTTTCAAAGTTAAAAAAAAAAAAATAATAAATCAGTAAAATCGATTTGGTAAGAATTTTTGTAGTTATTAAAAAAAATCTAAATTCTTTGAAAAATATTCCTCTCGAACAGACAATTAAATTTTACGGAAATTGATTGAAATTATAGATTAAAATTTATTTCGAATCGAATGAAAACTATAACGACTATTCATAAAGGTTGTTGGTTGGTTGGTAATGTTTATTGAGCTATTTAATATTAAGCTCGAGGTCTGAAGGCAAACAAAAATTCAGATACTGAAGATGTTGACATTTTTCAACATCTAATTTGGGAGGAAAAAGATGTTTGTGCATTTGTGTGGAAAGTCTTTATAATTATTAATTTCGCCATTTTTAGACATCATTCGAAATACTCGTATGGTTGAAGTGGGAAACTTATTCCAGGTCCGCATGATCTGGCGTATTGAGTTACTTTGCTAACGCGTAAAATGAAAATTTCGTTTCACTGAATATCACAGCGAGTTCTAGATGTATAATTGTATACATACATATGTATATCGGCCTACAATATGGTGAAAAAGTGATGCAATATGTATCCATCTATCTGACCGAATTTCATTTAGTTCTTTTAGTTCCCGGCTTGATCGGGAGCTTTCTTAGCTGTGACACAAGGAATACATTAAAAATTTAAACTTTCACTTGTATCACAAATATTAATTAACTTTTCTATTTCGATAATGCATAAAATCTGGTGCAGCTCTTTATATAAAAAATGTACTATAGAAAAATATATCTTTATACTTACATATATAATATACATGTTTTTGTGCATTAGATGATTGCTGTTCGAATTCAGGGCATAAAATGTGCTATCCCATATCACTTCATCCTTTTGATCCAATCGCAATGACATCTGGTAAAACTTGTCTTCATTTTGCACGAAGTCTATCGGATAATGACGTTGCGGGTCCACCTAGTGGTTTGCCCTACGCGGAAAAGATAACAACACCTACTGCTTTTTTGGATTTATCATTTATTTATGGTAACTCACTAGAGGAAAATATAAAAGTTCGCCAACAAAGAGGTGGCCTACTAAAAGCAAGTTGGTTCAATAATAAGCCATTTTTACCAATTCAATCAACGGAATGTCCTGCAAATAATACCAAATGTTTTAATATCCCTGATAATCGGAATCAATTTACACCAATAATTACTGTTCTACAAACCGTGTTCGTCAGAGAACACAATCGGTTGGCAAATATACTGGCCAACATAAATCCCCGTTCTTCAGATGAGATATTATTCCAGATGGCGCGCAAAATCAATATAGCTCAATATCAAAAGATTATCTACTATGACTGGTTGCCTCTCATTTTGAGTCCAAAGTATTGTATTGCTAATCACTTAACGTATTCAGCTTCACCATACGATTATGTAAACGACTATGAGGGAAATACGAATCCTGCACCATATGCTGAATACGCCGCTTCTGCTTTTCGTTATTTACATCAAGCCATTCCAGGATGGTTTTCGTAAGTACCTAAATATATATACTTAATGTATGTATGTATATGATTTTTAAATGTTTTACCAAATTTTGTTAAAAATTTTATTTAATTTGTTTACTTTAAATTTAGAATGGTTTCCAGAAGTTTTAATAGCAATCAAACTATGCGCTTGAGTGACTATTTCGATCGTCAAGATTCCATGAAACTCCTGATGTATGGTAACAATTTTGATTCCCTAATACGTGGCATGGCAACTCAATTAGAAAAGCGCTCTGATAGCAATGTTGACCGCGAGGTATGAACTTATGAAATTGGTTTCGTTCTAAATTACAAAAACTAAAAAACTGTAGATTAAACATCATTTCGGTCGCAAATATTTTGAAGAATTTGGCACTGACTTAAAATCCATCGATATACAACGTGGCCGAGATTTCGGTATACCTGGATATAATGATTATAGGAGCCACTGTGGCCTAACACGAGCTCAAAATTGGTCAGATCTATTGAATGAAATCCCTGCTGAGGTATGTACATATATTTGTATATAGTTACTAGTTTTAAAAATATAAGTCAAAATGTTAATTTACATCTTATACACACGCATCTACATAAATATATCTAGATGTATGTATACATAGAAGATAGTCCTCTATGTAATCTAGAATGAAGAAAACTAGGCCCCCTTATTTTCATATTTGTAATCAGAGGCACAAAATTTATTCGTGCCCCTGATTTTTAGACCTATGAATGATTTTTAGGGAAAGCAATGAATGAGTGTCATGGCTAATAATGCTGGGTTATAGAAGGTACAGGGAAACAAATATAAGTATGTAGCAACTTTGGAAAATTTATAAAAAATTTCGTTGACTGGCTAAAAAATATATTTGAATGTGTAATATCTCGGGAACCGCTTGACATATTTCGATAATAATTCTCGTGTATGTCCCAATATCATTTTCACAATAAAATGTGTTTATTTACGTAAAAGATAAAATATTACAATTAACGATGTTAAAGTAAAGCCGTTTCAACTAATGGAAAAGTGGAAGTGACAAAATTTTACTTTGACGTCTTTCCTTACTATATCACCTCACCAAATTTTATGCAATTATCTTAGAAAACATATGAGTTATTAATATAAAATTTCAACCGTAAAAAAAACTAAAAAACAATTATTTATTTATTATTACAAAATGCATAACAATAGTAGGCGCATACTTCATTTACGAGCACACATTGGAAACTTTCTTCAATTGCACAATTGTGGAGTCTACACCTTAACATATTTCCAGAGAAGAGGGGATTTCAAATTAAATGTCAATTTTACATCTGAAATATAATATAGATAAGGAAGTAATGCATTCATTTGTGCATATCGCAAATTTTTTATAAGGGCGTAAAACAAAAAAAAAATGGTTGTGTAGAAAACGAATTCGATGCTTTGTATTTATACTCAATTTATTAATTTAATATAAAATTTTTTGAGTTATGACGTTCTTGTGGCAAATAAAGCATACATAAGTATATACACATATAAGATACTCGTACATAAATAAATACATTTATCTAAAAGGAAAAATATCTTTGATATTGTAAACTATAACAGAAAACAAAATATATGGAACTATGCGAGGTTCATTACAATTAGAACTATAATCATAATGAAATAGTTTATTATAGACATGTATGTATATACATTTGTAAATAATTTTCTAAATTCATTAATTTCAGAAAATAGAACTATTAAGAAAGTTTTATAACTCGCCAAATGATATAGATTTGAGTGTTGGCGGCTCATATGAAAGACATGTCCCTGATTCCATGCTTGGTCCTACATTTCAATGTATTATTGGAAAGCAGTTCTTAAAGACACGTATTGCTGATCGCTTTTTCTATGAAAATGAAAACTCCGGCTTTACCAGAGGTAAGTCTCGTGTTCTATTTTAATTTTCAATACAATTTCAATTTATTTATTGATTTCAATACATTTAAATTTTTTTTAAATTACCTCAAAGTTAACAATTAGTGTTTCAAAAGTTTTTATTTGTTGTTGTGTTTTTAGCTCTTCATACATATTCATTGGTACTAACCAAATAATCATTGAACTTAAGCCGGTTTGTAAGCATTCGACCTCGTATGTTTATAGATAAACATTCAACCATTACAATATTTTTGTTTTCATATCTGACAGAATTCTCATATTGTATTTGAAGGTTCATTTATAAACTTGAACTTCACTGATGATTTGGTTAAGCAATAATGAAATGTCGATATACATATGTATGAATATCTAAACCTACAACAGACAATAAAAAATTTTCAAACTTTAATTTTTCAAATAGAATTTATTTTGCTAACGAGCGGTTCGAGTTTCATACATACATACATAGTATTTGTTATGGAAATTAACTCTTGTAAATAAAATTCCTTAGATTCATTGTATATATATCCCATAACTAGATCTTATTCTAAAGGTTGCTTAAATCAAAAATATAATATGACTTTACTATATATAGATCAACTGGCTGAAATAAGAAAAGTTAGTCTGGCAAGTATTTTGTGCTCGAACGGCAATGATCTGCAATGCATCCAACCAAATGTTTTCATCTTTCCTAATCAGCAGTAAGTAAATACCCCATTTAAGACAGTAAGATCCCATTTTCAATAAAATTTTAAATTTTGAAATTTTCAGAAATAATTTAATAAATTGTAAAAACTATCCTCAACTTAATTTAAGATTATGGAAGGACAAGTTCTATTGAAACTGGCAGAGCATATGCATTAAGATGAAACGATATGAATACACATTTATTTTGTATTTTATTGTCTCAATTTTATATATGAATATACGTTTTTATTAAATACGTTTAAATACTTTGAACTTTAAATTATTATAAGTGTTAATATTGGCCTTTGCATGAATATTGTGCCAAGACAAATTACAATATCCAGGGCTACATAGTACAAGTATATAACCCGTCCAAAAGGCGCACTTCGGTTATCCCGGCGTTGGTCATAAAGCGAATTGCTACAAATGACTTTTGACATAGAATGGGCATGAACGAGTTCAGATAAAAAGGTTTATAAATTATTAAACTGTTTTTAATGTTTTTGTGTTGTGGCTTTAGCTGTTCATATGCCGATATTTCATTGGTCGCTAAACCAAATCATCAGTGAACTTTGAAAACATTCAACTTTGTATATTTATGCCCAAAGAATATAATACAATACGAGAATTCAGTATTGTATACAATCATTATAAAATACAACACAACAAACATTACATTACATTAATACAACACAACAAACAATTATATTCAACATGAGTCTACTTTATTTTTCTTGCAACAATTAGTTTGGGGAATATCCCAAAGTAATAAATTTTCAGTTATTAAGAATATTTTCTGGGACATAGAACAATTGCCTTTATTTAACATTTATATTTTGCTTAAAATAGTGCTAATAAAAAAACTATGCACAAAGGCATACTGTATTTTTAAGAGATGACCATGTAACGTATGCAATGTACATAATCTGAATCTTAATAACATAATGTGAAGTTTAATTAAATATATTCTTGGCTTAAATCAAGAAAACGATACCATCTGCTACCATAATTTGATTGTCATCGGTCATACGATTAACTGCTGCTTCAACTTCACCGTCTGTAAACCGTTCTTCAGCATTTTCATTTATTGATGCAGTAATTCGCGCCAAAGACAAGCTCTGTTCTCTAGCTTCTCGGAACAAACGCTGGAGATTGTTTTTGAAAACACTCAAACGGACTTCTGTTATGGTGGCGGGCGTCGAAGCGTTAGCGCCTGGTGTGGTTTCTAAGGAACCTTGCGATTCAGATTGGATTATTCCATTGGTAGTGGATGTGCTGCGATCAGGCAAAGACCGTCGCGTATCTCGACGTGTCAAATCGCCCGCATCAGGCTGTGGAGTTTCAACATCCTCGTCGCTGTCAGCTCCTACATCAGTCAAGTCTTGTGTAGGATCCGCACGATTACGTTTGCTTCGGCGAGATGGTGATCTTCGAGAGCCATTCTCACCACGTGCAGCTTCTTCATCGGAAGAGTCACCGTCTCTGCGTCGCTTTTGTCCCTTTTCTTTTTCCAAAACCTTTTTAAAATAGGCGAATTGCACGAGTTCAATAGCAGCCTGGGCATCATCTACAGTAACGGTCTTGGACATGCGAGCCCTAGCATGTGCTGTGGCCAGACGAATTAGTGTCTCTAAAGTACGAGCTGTAACGGGCTGTGTACGAGCAATATCATTTTGTATACTTTCTTGTGATCGCAATCGGGAATATTCATTCGAAATGGCCTCACAAGCTTGTTCGCTTAACTTCGGCTTCATGCACTTTGCAATATGAATATATTTTCTCATAAAATCAACAGATAGAATTTTTTCATGCCGCTTGCGTGTTTTACCGTGCAGTAATGCGTCATACTTTTCATATACCTCAGTGTCCTTCTTCTCGTCCGTACTCGATGAAAACGAAAGAGAATCTGCATAAGAGCTTCCCATGGACAGAGGTTCGCCATCTGCTTCCTTGGGATTTCGATAACGATGCATGCGAACGACATGATCGGAAATCATTTGGTCAATATCACTGTCAATAACATCTAACATAACGAACAGCAAATCAAAACGTGATAACAACGAATCCTGAAGACCAATATTCTCCATAGGGGTTTTGTATTGATCATACCGACCATAGACGGGATTGGCCGCTGCTAGTACTGAACAACGAGCATTTAATGAGGCATGTATACCAGCTTTAGATATAGTAACGCGGCCCTGTTCCATAACTTCGTGAATTGCTGTTCTATCAATGTCACTCATTTTATCAAACTCATCAATACACACTACGCCGCGGTCAGCTAATACCATAGCACCAGCCTCTAATCGTCTTTCTCCGGTTTCTGGATCTGTAGTCACTGCTGCTGTTAGACCAACGCCACTAGAACCGCGACCGGTTGTTGGTATAGCACGTGGTGCTGTATTCAGAACATACCGCAATAGCTGAGACTTTGCAACACTAGGATCACCTATAAGCAATATATTAATATCGCCACGCAATCGTGTTCCATTTGGAAGAAGTTTCTCTACCCCTCCTAAAAGAAGGCACAGAATAGCTTGCTTTACATAAGTGTGCCCATGTATCGAAGGTGCCAAGCTTTTTGAAAGCAATTCAAATATGTCATTATTTCTGGCCAACTTCTTGCACAAAATTATGTCTTCACGACTGATGTCCATATTACTTTCTTTGCTTAACTGAGATATGTTGTTTGCCAACAATACTGTGCGAAATGTACCTGATGTGTACCCACCTTGCTTACCTGGCAAACAACGATAACTTCCTACTATTTGTACACGATCACCGGGTTTGCATCGATCAACTAAATCGTCATCGCAGACAATATCAACCGAACGAGGCAATTGCCCAGCCGGAGCTTTTTCTGGCATTTCTTGTATGGTCAAGGATTGATGATCTTTGTATACTGACAAACCAAATTCAGTTTCTAGCAAATTGCCATCATCGTCTTTAGTCGGATAAACAGCACTCGAAGGAACCGCTTCAAACGACGTCAAATCGGTATATTTACGTTCCATAACTTTGCGTGTAATAGGACAAAAATGTACAGAGCGTACAATTTTGGGATGTATAAGTGACACTTTCGTAACGATTCCTTCAACACATACCATATTACCAAGATAACTAAAAATACACGAAAGCAACGTTTTATATGCTATTAAAAAACTTCACTTGTAACTTACATGGAGGTGAGTGAACGTGGTGTGACATGGCGGTTACCAAAACAGCCTTCAAATCCAACAAAGAAATCCTCATATTGCTTAGCATATGAAGGATCAACTGTAGAAACAAACTCCTTTAGAGCTCTACCAAACGCTAGTTGCTCGTCGGAAGCGTTTCCAAGCAAACCTAACGCCCGTTGCTGATTTTTTCGTTTTAAATCATTAATATTAACTATCAGGCGCCTGCTCTTTTCTGCTATCATATCTTTGACGTGTCCTGAATATATGCCCTGGTCCTCGTCATCATCCAGGAAATCAACATATTCCCTCTGTATGTCTTTAATATATTGCTCTGCATCAGCCATCTGCTAACCGACTCGTATTTCTACTTCAAAACAATGAAATTTAACAGAGTCGTCGAAATGTTAACGCGTCAAGCGCTCAAAAATTTTTATATTTCTAAATTGAGCCACACGCAAATCAAAATTCCTAAACACAATCCGTACAATGCAAGCAGCCTGCTTGGCGGGAAAAATGTATAATGAAGTTGGTTGCTGTTATTATCACTGTTGCAATTTTATCAACCCAGAAATAAGCAGACTGAGTTTCATATTGACAAATATTGCATATCAATCTGTTCATCAAACGTTTAAAAATTTATTAAAAATAACTTTAAAAACATAGCTTTACTAACAAAAAGAAGTTATTCGTAAATTTTAAAATTAATTTATTCTCAAATTCCAATCACACGTAATTCTCAAACTTTTTTTAAAATATGGACTGTAATTTGAAATGGATGATTAATAACATACAATTTTTCTTATAACACATTTTTCTTTCATTGAATTCGAGATTCGATTAAAATACTAAAAAATTAACTTCGACGAAGTAGTGAGAAAAATTATATGGCGCCACATAATGAACATTGCGAACATAAGAAAAGAGAAAAAGGGTATAGTGTAGATAGTGGCATATCTTAATCACCTCTCCAACAAACTTCGTCTGTCTGTCTTTCAAATTCATATTGTAAGAGAAGACATACATATATTTACAGAAATTATATCATATATACAGTTACCAAATTACTAATGAGTTAATATGTATATGACAGCACTTTCTACGAATGCACGAGCAAAAGGCATTGGCCAGTTGAAAGTCAAAGTCTCTTAATTGTTGCATCAAAAAAATTGTGTAAACGTACGCAGACTTAAGGGACTCCAAAAGAGACTTGTCGGGGAATAGCCTTCATTGTACATCGGTTTTAGGTATGAACGTATGTATATAACATGACAGTTTAAATTTTTATTCTTGTTTTCCCCCTATATATCAAGCAACTTTTTCGGCGTTGAGAGGTGAAAGAGAGAGATAAGTATATGCGGGAGAGAAAGCCAAAAGAGTGTTCTCTGTATATTCAATGCAGTAGTACACAGATGTGTTAACGTCGTCGACGACGTTTACATTAACTCCAGCATTATGCAAAAGACTACAAATATATATGAGAATTCCAACAGAACTCAATCATATTTTACTATTTGTAATCAACAAAAACATAAAAGTATAAATAGCTTTAGAAAGCTTTTGTAAAAGCACAACAAAAAAAAGGGTACTGATGATTTGGTTAGCGCCAATGAAATGCAGGCATATACCTAGCTAAGCCAACAACAAACAATAGAATCTTAATGAATATAAAAATTTATCTCTTTCGTTACATACCTCTTCTGCATACAATGAACTATCTTAAAGTACTGACAAATACGACTCTGTTTTATTTTAGAACATTTTCCAAAGCATCTCTGCTTTTGGTTAAATTTGACAACCATCTGTGAAGGGGTAAAAATCCATTTCTCAGTCGTGTTCTTTTAGTATCTTGTTTTTTAATTATTTTGGCAAAAATTTGCAATTGAATTAAAGAAATCATATATATTAAGCTGTTAAGACGCTATTACAAACATCATGGCCTTAAATTACGAAGAAATGAGTTGGAGAGGTAAGAAAACTTCAGTCATCGGTTGCGTTGATCCGGGTCAATGACAAACAGAAAAGTATTTTTTACATATGATAAACACTGAATCAATTGGCTTAAATTGCTGAGCGGAAAATATAATTAATTACAAAAATCTCCCTTATAGATGTTCGTGATCATTTTCGGAAGTGGAGAGAGGATAACGAACGTCGCAGCACTGATATTATTCAGTTGTGGGAGGCGGTACTTGAAGACAAAGTAACAAAAACTGGGAACGAACGACATCTCATTCTTGAACAAGTTATAATGGCAGCCTTAGATACAGCTCGTTTCGACGTAGCAGGCAAATGCATTAAAGAATTAAGTATGGAATTCCCGGGAAGTATGCGTGTTATGAAATTCAAAGCTATGCGTCTTGAAGCAATGGAACGTTACAATGAAGCAATTGAAGTTTTAGATGCCATTATTGCCAAAGATGAAACAAATGCAGCTCCTAGAAAACGTAAAATTGCTATACTTAAGGCAAGGGGTCGGCGAGTAGATTCAATTAAAGAATTGAATGAATATTTAAAAAAGTAAATTCCAAAATGCAGTAAATATTGAAAAGAAATAACAATTAACAATTTATTGACAGATTTATGTCCGACCAAGAAGCCTGGCAAGAATTGTGCAGTTTGTATTTAGCCGAAGGCGATTATATTAAAGCTGCCTTTTGTATGGAAGAAGTTCTGTTGCACAATCCTCACAGTCATTTAATTCATCAAAGGCTAGCTGAAATTAGATATACTATGGTATGTTCAGACGATATTTCATAAATTGTTTTTTTTTCTGTACGGAATATAACATGTGCTTAGCCACCTGCTTTATTCTTCGACTAAGAATTATTGGAAAAGTTAGCACAAAGTGCATTTGTATGTATTTATACAAAAATAACCTACTGCATTTAATGAATCCATTATTCTATACATTCTTCAGAATAACTTAAAAAATTTAATGTTTGTTGTAGGTTTGGCTTATTTTTTTTATACAGAAATCAACAATTATTATATTAGAATTTTACACAATTCAATCATATTTTTATACTTGGGATTTACAAAAAATATATTTATAATTCATTATTTGTTATGGCCTTGGCTGTTCATATACCGACATTTCACTCATTCAATGCATTTTACAAAAACTCTTAATTGTTTTAACAATTAGTTGGGGAGAATATCCCGAAATAATAAATTTCAATAATAAGTATATAAGTATAATAGTTTTAGAAAATCTTTGTACAAACACAACACATCACACAATTATAATCGGTTTGCGTCCTTTTATTTTTCTTATTATAAATTTTGTTTTCATTTACATTTTACATTTATTATCACTAAAAGATATATTAATTGTATTTAAAGCTGTAAGAAAAAAAACGCAAGGCGATTATAATTGTTTGTTGTGTTGTGTTTGTGTAAAGGTTTTCTAAAACTATTGTATTCACATGTTTTATAAATCACAAGTGGAAAAATATAATTGAATTCTATAGAATTCTAATATAATGATTGTTGATTTTTGTATAATCATATGAGTTTGAATGCTTTTCAATCATGATTCGGCTAAAGATTACTGATTTGGCTTGCACCAACAAACAATAAATTTTTTAAATAACCTACTGTATTAAGTTGTCTACATTTTTCTTAACAAGTAATGAGTACTTTATAAAAATTAACAGTGAGTACAACTTTGCAGTAGATCGTAAGATTGTTAAAAATAAAGACTGGTCATGTTAGTTCAATATTGATTTTTTTTTCTATTATTAAAGGGAGGCACGGATAATATTGAGGTAGCTCGTACGTACTATTCGCAGGCTTTAAAACTTAATCCGAACAATTTGCGTGCACTTTATGGTTTATATTTGGTAAGATAATTATAATACGTACATACTATATGATAATGGTTTTTTTTTGTCCAATAGTGTTGCAGCACTATATCAAATTCCAGAGCTCTTGGATCAAAACGCAAAGAAGCCCTTAAAATGGCTCAATGGGCTCTAGGTCAGGCCAATAAGCTCACAACGAATGTTTCAAAAATTGAAAATAACGATAAACTAATTTCATCTCTTGAAACGGCGTTTAATAATCTGGAATTAAAATCCAATTGACCTGAATGATAACCACTAGCAAAAGCATTTATTTATATTTAAAAGCCTTTTATGTCAATGTATGTCAAAATGTTAACTTATAAGAGCGTGTAGTGTCGGAGTCATTTTAACATACACTTATAAAAATATAAATAAAAAGGTATATGTTTAGTTGAAATTAAGTTATTAATTAAAAGCCACAACATTAAATAATTAATCAGCCCAATGAACTATCATTAATCAATAAATTTTAACAACCATTGCAGAATAAGATATATTCTCTATTTAATATTATTTTCGTATTAAGTTTTAACAAAACTCTTATATAATTTGCGGAGTTGGAAAAGTTGTAAATTAAATTTGTTTTTATGTGAGTCAGAAAATAAAAACGTGTTTATAATTCGTAAATCAAAGAAGAAACGAAAATTTTACGAATTTTTTATAGATTGAATATATATATATATATATATATATATATATATATATATAGATATATATATATATATATATATATATATATATATATAATATATATATATATATATATATATATGTATATATATATATATATATATATATATATATATATATATATATATATATATATATATATATATATATATGTATATATGACGGATTTTGACGTTTTCACTTCTTGGTCCTTAAGGACCAAGGAATTTGTATTAAAGCTAAGACTGTGCTGGTTCATCTACAGAAAATTTCATCCAAAAATACTTGTTGATCGCTATGAACTCTATTTGCATACCGAAATTCAAGTGCAAATTCATTTTTACAAAAAATATATATATATATATATATATATATATATATATATATATATATATATATATATATATATATATATGATAGCTTTTTGTATTATAGCTAAGATTGTGCTTATTCTCCTACAGAAAATTTCATCAAAAAATACCTAGCCGTTTCCGAGATATGAGAGACAGAAAAATCGAACAAATTCCTTAGCAAAACCATCATTTATAATTAAAAACTATAATATTGATTGTTTGCATTGCCGACTTTCCGGGTTTGTGATTAAATAGTTGCCAGACTAAAAGCTCACAACAAGTGCAAATTTTTACTGAATTTCTACCTCGCATATCCCGATAACGGCACGATATTTTTGAACGAGTATTGTCTATATGAAGAAGCAAAATCTAAACTTTAATGCAAGATAACTTTATCTTCATTCAAATTTATAAAGCTGCACTACAAAGTGGGCGTGGCAAAAAAATACTAAAAATTGTTGCTCGCTATGAACTCTATTAGCAAACCAGCCGAGTTATTGACCAAAGCGTAGAAACTTTTTTCAACAAAAAAATTAAAATATGAAAAATGCAAATTAGTTTTTTTTTGTAAAACACCAAAAGCTGGTAGCAGGTGGATTTTGCTATAACTTATTTCTCAAATCGGTATAACTCAAGAACGGGTGCTGCTCTTGGAATGACTCTTGCACCATATAATAGATTGGAATGTGGGTTACAGGATGATCAACCTTTGGCCCGCCTGGTGACTCCCGTCTTACCAAAAAGTTGGACGTATGCAAATAACCATATATATCTTTCAAACTAATGAACGTACAGAGCTCAAACAAAGTTTAAACATATCTCCATATCCAATTCTACAAACATGTGAAGTAGCATGCTCTTATCTCGAAAAACTTCTTCAAAAACAAAAATCATCAAAAAATAGCAAGCGCTCCCGAGATATAACATGTAAAATATTGTTTTTCTGGCTAGTTTTGCCCGTTAATAATTCCGAAATTTTTGAAGATATGAATATGAAAATTCACACGTTTGTAGAAAAGAACATAAAGATTTGTTTAGAATTTTGGTTGGGCAGAAGTTATAGCGCTTTGAATGATATATTTTCGGAAAATCTAACTGCTACCAGCTTCTGTTGACCTGCTGCAAAAGAGTTTTTGGGTTTTGTTAAATAACTCTGGTGTTTTTGAAGGTAATTGCATTAAATCTGGTGAGCTGATAAAGTTCATAATGAGGAAAAATGTTTAGGAACTTTTCTGAGACTGCAATTTTTTTCATTGGCTGAAAGTGGGCGTTATTTTCGCTCTATTGTGCGATGGCAGTATGACACAAATAGTTGCTTCCAGTTGAAAGTACCACACGATCTACATATGTATGCTATCGTGTTGAAAGTTCAAACACTTAAAATCCTCTAGATCAGTAAATATCAAGTTAAAGATAATGGCATGTACTCGTAGTTAATGAAAAATTTTAACAACAAAAAACGCATCGTACGGCAAAACCATAAACTATTAACTGTGATGCAAAATTTTAATAGGCCGCAAACTATTTAAAAAAGAAGTACAATTATGCTAGATATTTTCCTTAGCACAAAACTCTTTAACGGAAGATCTTTAAAGGTTTTGTTCATTTCACTTAATAATTTGTTCACTATTTTCAAGGAACGTAATGATAACTCACAACTAAGTAGTAAAAAATAAACAAACTATGTATGTATGTATAAACCTACATACTAAATACATACATATTTACATACATACATATGTACATACATATAAGTATATACAAAGAAAAAAAAACAGCAAATGCTATTAAACTGCTATTAAATAAAAATAAAAATTAAAAAATAAACAATAGAATGTTCTTGCATAAGTATTAAAGATTAAATTTAATACGTATACGAATAATATGAACGCGTATGGGTGCTTCTTAATATTTATTATGGAACTGTTCATAGACAACATCATCAAAAAGATGTCCATATTTAGGTACATACATATGTTTAGTTCATCGTTCGGTTTATATAAAAATGTAAAAGTATATTCCATTAGAGATTAGATATCAAACTCACATGTACTTATGTACATATCGAGCCTTTGCTGCAATAACGTAGTAATTCAAAAAAGCTTGTTTTGCAGAAATTAAGTTTAAAGTTTTGAACTTACACACAACTTAATGGTAAAAGAAAATTTGGTTCTTTTCTCAAGAGCTGAGTACACAAAATATTTTTAGGAAAATTTTACAGAATATAAAAAACGACAAGGCGAATAATTTCGCAATATAACCTTAAAAAATTCAAATTTTGAGTTACTACGGTATTGCACCAAAGGCTCGATATGTACAACATTGAGCTTTTATAAGTATTTGATTTGGAATACTCGGCCGGTCACATCGATCCATGGCGGTGGTGCTTTCCAGATAAAAGGGGTTAAGCAAATTTATTTACCCCATGGCTAAAACAATGACGGCAAGAGGCATTGTTTCAATATGCTGACTGAAAATTAGTTTGGCTATTTCTTAGACACGATACAATGCCAAGAATGCTGCTAGAAGCAATGAATGGAATGCAGTTACAATCGCTTATAAGTATGTACTTATGTACTTAAGTATGTATAGACAGACAAAAAGTCTCACGAAATACTTTCGAATGTTGGTAAAATAGCAATGCATTTATGAATGTACATACTCACATTTGTACATACATATGTACATATGTATTTAATCTATTAACAAACATTGACCACATGAAAAAATATTCCTTCCAATTTCTCTGCTACTTATTTTATTGAAACTAGTTTGCATCAACGTCTAGAGAATGCAAATAAATAAGATAAATATAAGAATTACTGTTACAATTAAAAATTTTAATTTTAGTTTCTTACCATACATACATATAATGCACGCACAGTGGGACCGATTACAAAATAAATGCCAATAAATATAATATTGTCAAGCTGTTGTTTGAAACTTATGCCATACGAGTAAGTCTTTCAAAGTAGCGTCTTTTTATGTACATACTAGCGGACCAGGCGAACTTCGCCTCGCCCCAATTTTAAGCCTTCAGACAAACTTTCTATTTTTTAATTTGAAAAGCCATTAAGTAATAATTTCAAACAAAATTTCATACAAAAACTCGATTTTCGATTTTTCCAATTTTCCGACTTTTCCGGAGGGATTTTCCAAAATTTTCTTCCTTAAAAAACTACTCGAAAATACAAACAACTGACAAAAAGTTTTACAGAAATCGGCCAAGCCGTTCTCATTTTATGAATTATTGAATTTTGCCACGCCCCTCCGCCCACAGACCGAAAATAAAAAATCGGACTTCACAGTGTCACCCGCCCAAGTATTCTGAAGGTTCCCTGAAAATTTCGTCAAAATCGGCCCAGCCCTTTTGGAGCCACTACGTTACATACATACATACATACATACACACATCCAATTTTATATATATAGATTAAGGCTATTTATTTTTCTCATAAACAGAAACCCAAAAAAGCTGAAATGCAACAAGCAGGCACTTTCGTGATTGGCCTCGAACACGAAATGACAATAGATATTGACATAAGATCTACAGTAATTGAATTAAAAACACTAAGAAATACATCTTATTTTTAACACTAGCAATAGACGTAGCAATATTTTCCTATTTCCCTTTAAAGATTGCTTCGAAACTCCCATCTTTATTATTTAATGCTCTTCTATAATAAATATCGTATTCTTCCTGCTTTGTACGTTTCAAATAATTATGAAAAAATTAAACAGATTTACAATTATTAGTTTTTTATGTGAAATTATTTTTTATTTTTTTCATCATCTATAATTTTTGTTGCAATTACTATTCCTGCTCATTTATATTTACCAAACTATTTTCTAACATAAATAAATCGTTTTAGTGAAATTATCAGTTTTTCATTTATTTCATTTATTTAACTACATTGAAGATATAAACAATTTTGTACATACTTATGTACATATCTCTACATATATAAAAATTACGTGTATGTTTGTGATGGATAAACTCAAAAACTACTGCATCGATTTTGACCAAACTTTATATACATGCTCTATGGGGCGTGAGGAGTGTTTCTGTGTAGTTTGAGTAGTTTAGTTCGTCCGACAGATTTAGTGTTTTTGTGTTTTGCCCGATAGAGATTAGCGCGATAAGCCTATGCTGCATTTCGCTGAAGGCGTTGGGTCCTTAATCAGCGCGTAGTGGCGCTAATTAGCTAATTAATTTGAAGGCAAAACAACGTTTGCCCGGGTCAGCTAGTATAGAATAAAACAATACTAATAGAGTGTTTTTTCCTTCAAAGAAGTGTAACATATTTCGCCTTTTCAAAGAGAAAAAAAGGAGTTTAATGTTCTTTAATAAGCGCAAACTTTAGAGGGAAATAAAATAGATTTTTCTTATGAATGGACTATGAACGTTACGTATTTGTCAGGAAAGAAAACGCAATTATTAAAAAGTTCTTAGACATTTAACATTTCTTAACCCAATTTCATATCTGTACTTTTTGTCACTAAAAAAGCAATTGCATACAACGAATTCTGCGTTTGTTGCAAGGTGTAAAATAATTTTAAAACATTAATGTTCTTAGCGTCATATAGACTCGGTCAGGTCGAAGAGAGAAAGGAAGAAGAATACATACTCTCCCTATCGTTCTCCCAGCTGAATTGAAACTTGAGCAGAAAAACTTGACGTGTGTGAAACAGGTAATACTTTATGAAAGAACTGTGGGTAAAACGACGACAAAGAAAAAACCCGGATTGACAAGCAAAGTTTATAAAACATGTTGCCTTTTCTAAAAGAAATTTAGACGATGACATTTCACTTTCAGATCTAGTTAAGTTACTATTCTACAAGATATGTATAAATAATTATGGAGAAATTCTAACAGACCTTTTCCTTGTCCGATGATAATGGATGCAAATATGCTCTGGGATAATTTGAAGCGGATAAAAAGTTTTTATAAAAATTATTACATCTCTTATGAATATACATACATATTTCATATTTAAAAGGATACTTTGCAGATCGAACAAACTAGATTAAAGCAAAATATTCATGCCTTTTACCATCATTTGTAGTTAAAGTTGAATTTCTAATAAATAATAACAATATTTTGTTATGATCTTATTTCCCAAAACTTCGCCGCGGCGGTGAGTGTCCGCTTATGAAAACTATCAGTGTATTCATACTAGATAATATATCGTATATGGAGTGCGATTTTCAAAAACTTTCAAACGTTTAAAATTAGTTAATTCTTGTGAGTGTTATATTTTGTGGGCATCAATCTGCTGCTTCTCTTATGTTTAAAATTTACATGCATAACATTTAAGTTTTAAACGTTCCCACTGTGCATTTTACTCTTAATTGTAGGGTATTGGATGTCCACACGTTTCTACTTAAAATATGTACATACATGTACATACTTTCCTATTTGTTTTGATTTATTTTTTTCTATCCCTTATGTACGTGTACCCAAAAATACTTGGATCTTCGTCTTAATTATGTTCTCTTCAGTTCCACTTTAGCATGCAGATGAGACTAAATAAATGATGTGATTACAAGCGTGAGCCCAAATTTCTCCAGTCCCCAACAAAACTCCTATGGTTTACAGTTCGAAACTGAGTGACTACAATAACAATAAATATAAAGTCAAATTGAAGAGTGATAAGAGAGCAAATAAGAAACAAACGAAGTAGAAGAAAATTGTTGTTCTTCGGATGGAAATTAACTTTCGCTTGCTAATAAAACATCTTAATCGTGTGCTACTTAATTCCCAACTGATAAATTTCTTTGTCAGTTAAAAAAATAACATTGTAGCATCATCATCGTTACCGCCAACTACCACCAATAAAACTAACGGTCTAAGACAACAGTGATCACTAAATTAGATATTTAAGTTCATGACAAAAAGTGTGTGTGGCGTTAAGACATAAATAGAAGAACAGTTTTGTGATAAAAAAAAGAACACAAAAAAAACTAATCATATCTTTGCAACTAATTTACGCATGTATACGAATTGTGTCCCAGCGAAATTGAGTTACTTGAGTTCTTATTATGACGGATTCATGCGGAATAACAAACATTGATGATAACAGGTAAATGACCTTGCTAATTAGCAGATCAGTGTCCTTCATTGTTTACGTGTATGTGTGAGTGAAGAAAAACAAAACATCTTTTATACATTTCATTTATATTTTCATAAAATTCATTATTTCAGATATGCAAAATAATTATTGAACAAATAACAATTTTTTTCCTTTACATATACATTTATGTAAAAGTGAATACTCAATTTCCAACTATCGCATATTAAAATATTTCCCAGATATTGATATAAATGTACATATATGTAAATATTCCTATTGAAAATCCCCATTCTTGCACTAGACCTTTCCAAATACCTCGAAACCACGTCTGAAGGTAAATTTCTTTCTAGAACCCATCTGAAACGAATTGCATATCAGTTCAGAATCATCTTTTCTTTGAAGGATAATTTCCTTCCAAAACATATTTTTCATTCTTTCAAAAGTTACCTTAAATTAAAAAAAAAACATACTTTTTCATTCCAAAAGCCGTCGAAATGACACTTGAATGCTGAGTAAGTGTTTTTTTGCTTTCATAAGAATATAGAGTATATCACAATCACAGAGAAGGATATGATTTGGTTTTTCAAGATTCCTCAGACGTCTAAGGCGGTTTTTGATATACATAAACGTCTCATAGTTATAATCGTGAGTGAGCAATAGCAATGCCATAAATTGAAATCGCTGTTACTTAGTATAAATGAAAAGAAGAGCTCTGTTTTCATAAAAAGTTTATTTAATTTGAAAAAAATTAATTGGAAAAAATTATATCGCTCAAATGGCCATCTCTTGAGTTGATGAATAAATATGCTCGTTGCAAATTGGCGATTTCTTCTTCGATATTAATATTCAAGACTCGCAAGGTTCGTGGTTTCGTAATTTTAAAAAAGCCCCAAAGTAAGAAGAGGTCTGATGCTGTTAAATTTGGCGATCTGGACGGCCAGTTTAAATCTCCAGACGTGGAAATTCGTGCCTCAAAATCTCCGTCGTTACCTGAACTGTGTGAGCGGTTGCTCCATCCTATATGCAATAACACACATAAAAAAACTCTTTCATCATCTGCATGTAACGCCCATCAAAATTTGATGCAACGAACATCGGCTGATGAGTTATTGTGTGCATCATTGTCTCGTTGATGTTTGTGGATTCTCTCTGACGTCGCCAGCAACAGTAGCGATGTTATCGGTCGACCAAGCAATACAAGGCTGGCCACTTCTTACGACATCTGCAATAGTCAAAGTTTCCACGAACACTTAATTGTTCGGATAAATGGAACACGACGACGAGGAAATTCAAGTTGCAACAGACTGAAAATTTGTCAAATAAGCATTTACAATAATTCCACGCTCTTGAGGTGTGTATGGTTCGTTGGCTTGTTGACAATTAATTCTCTATATGTCCACATCATAAATGTCAAAGCACAATGGTATTTGGCGCCATATTCAAACAATTTTGACATTACTTTGCGCTACCTCATAGATACACACGCTCACTTATTACGACTTAAGGCAGTAAAATTAAATTATTTCATTTAAAATCAATCATAAAAATTTCCAGTTCATTTATTTATACTTAGTTTTTTCTTTTATTACTCTATTTGTTTTAATCAAGGAAGGCAATTCGTCAATTTGTTATGAATATACACATGCACACACACACATACTTATGTACAATAAAATTTTTATAAAATGTATGTGCATATTTCTTTTCTTAAATGGGAAGTTTTCGATTTCACACTGGTTTTCGAAAATCGATTTTTTAGCAAGCTACTTTTACGATGATGTTCGAATGGCTGTATGTATGTGTATGTGTGTGTGCTTATTTCGTTATTAATGAGGGAAAATAATACCAACACCCCGGCGATTAGGCTGCCAGAGTTAGACCGCCTCGTCAGACACAGTATACTCAAAGATCTTGTTAATCGAAGAAATTTATCTCCTATGGCTGTGAAATTTTAATTCTCGTGCCAAAACCAGCCATGCATAGAGAATTGTATTCCTAACAAACTCAGTCATGAATTTTAAAATAAATTTTAATTTCTCCTAAAATGTAGATAGTTTTCAGCGCTTCAACTTTGGCATTATAGAGAAGTTCCAGAAGGATTATAATTTCTAGATTCTTACTGCTAACCACCATCCAGTCCATATTCTCTTTCGCGAAATATCCATTAAGGATACTTAGGAGTGATATACACGATGAAAACGGACTCAGAATGTTTAATACAAACTGCACAACAAACAAATTATATCCGATATGAATCTATTTTATTTTTCTTCTTCCAGCCTGTAAAATAAAATAGACTCATATCGAATATGTGTATATTGTTTGTTGAGTATAGTTGGTATTAAGACATTCGAAGTCTACTATAAGTATGTATGTACTTTGTAATTTTAGTATATGACTGAGTTGCTATATTGCACTATATATCAGTTGAATGCCTATAAACCGGTTTAGGTTCACTGATAATTTGGTTAGCACCAATGAAATTAAATAATTTAGGATAATTCAAATAACTTCTATACAAAGAGCCAATAGAACAGATTACAAAAGCGAATTAATTATGGATTGATTTAAAACCCGATATAATTAATTTCTAGTTTATATGTTGGTCCCAGGAAAGATTGAAATACCTTTTTTAAATAAAATAAGTTTGAAAATAGGTCCATAAATGGCGGAGTTAACTTATAATCATTATTTCGGGCGGCCAATTTGTCCATCCTATTTCCACTTCCGTTTCTGTGAAACCAAACTGCAAACTACACTTTTTTAAATAAAAAAGTTTTTATCATAATCGAAATTATGCGATAATCAATATTTAGAGAGGAATCTTCCGTCTGATTTTCGAAAAAAATTTGAGACCAAACTATAAACAAAGCCTTTCACACAAAAAAAAAATTGTTTTAAAAATCGGTCCATAAATGGAGAAGTTAGGCGATAGTCAATTTTTCGGAAACTTTCGGAAAAACATTATGGGAGCAAACTAGTAGCAAACACTTCCAAGCAAAAAAATAATAAAATCGGTCCATAAATGATATGTTATAAATGTTATGCATGTACAAACATTAAAAGAAGTATAAAAAATGCATACGAATTGAAGTCGGTTAAAAAATAAAACACCTCAAATGATTTTTCTCCCTAAATCATCAGAACTTTTTTTATAAGAAATTTGTTTGAAAGGTCGCCAGAAATTTTTGTTGATCTATTTAAACTCTTTGGATTTTGATTGTTTAGAGAATGTCTTTACTTTGATCTTTGGAACTGCATAAGTACGTATGCATATGATGACTGCCAATAATTTTTTAACAAATTTCACCGAAAGTGAGTAACTTTGATGAATCGTGTGCTCAGAAGTTTTTTCTTCGAAAAGTACTACTAGTGCATTTTGGCCTGATCACTGATTTATCTTTTATTCAAATAATTGTCTTTTGGTGTCGTTGAAATTGATTGTGAAAGAACTTCCACTGTTTTTTAACATCTTTAGAATTTGCAATATTTCACGGGCTGTCTGCATATGCTAATGCATACAATAAAGATGTTTAATGTCCAGTTTCAGCAATGTAAATTATAGACTGACGAAAACTGTACCCCTTTTCAAAATGCTATAGTGTAACGACTGAATGTAGAAAATTTTAATTCCCAAGATTTACAAGGCTTTCCCACCATTCGGTGTAGGAAATGAATCCATTACAGCCCCTGCATACCAATATGATACCCGTTGGCAAGCTCCTAGGTGGATAGCATCCATCGTCGATTAGCAACAGCATCAAGGGGAATATTTGGTGAGAAGTTGAAAAATTGGTTCTTTAAATATTTTATTTTTCCAAATGATTTTTATTTCCACTACAGAAACAATATTACTTCCGAAATGATCTGACCAACAAACAATGAAAAAAAATATCCTGAGAGCTTCCTAATGGCAGATATCATATACGAATCTGTCCCACCGCCGCTGAGGCACCTATAATTTTATTTTCCTAAACATAAAAAATCGCAGCCCTTTTTCTTTTTTTTTGGACTCAATTACTATTTAGCATTTTTATATAAATACATTTTTATTTTCTGCATATTTCTATTTCAGTTCTTTATATGAGATACTAAAAAATTGCGCGAATTTTCAATCCTACGACAGTCTGCCGGTTGAGGATTTCAACGACGTGTGTTATGCTGCTGATTATAACAGCTTTAGCAGTATTTACCTTGAAAATTGTCAAAAAATGATATCGACCAACCCGTATTCTGTCAGTGGAAACATTTCGAGTAGCAGTTATACCAGCGAGGACTCATTAGGCGACAACATTTTAGAAGAGAATGGCCGAATATCTTTGGCCTATGAGAACTTGAGAACTATACCCAGGCGTATAGCGGAAAAATTTGCAACACAAACGAAGTTTTTAGACTTGAGTTACAATAATTTTCAAAATCTTTCGTTTTTGTCCTTCTTTGCGGACTTACACACTTTGATATTGGATCGTAACCCCAGCCTAGATGTAAACACTTTTCCATTTTTGCAAAATTTAAAAATACTGTGGTAAGTTCGCTCCAATTGAACAATGTATGTACATGGTTTACCTGAGTTTATAATTAATTTCTCTTAAAAAGGATAAACAACTGTGATATTAAAAATGTGGTTGACTGGATTCAGCGTATACGAGCCCAATGCCCCAATTTGGAGTATTTATCAATCATGGGTAATCCCGGTATTAAAGAAGCGTACAGTTATTGTAATCTAAATATGCTAAGCAATCTATATAATATTGAGTCCATGTCAATGCCAACAAGTAGCCTGGCAGATTATAGAGAATATATTTTGCACATGCTGCCTCATCTTCAGTATTTGGATGGAGTACAGCGTAGCACTCTAATAAAAGCATGCCACAGTACAGCCGATAGCTTAACACCATCAACAACCTCTTCATCAATATCTCAGACAAATTCAATAGGAAATGATTCTTCATCACCGGCCCAGCTGCATAATGGTAATGCTCGGAGAAAAATTTCACCTTCTCTTAGTTTTAAAGATTTATTTCTGTTAAAACGTCGTAAGAAATCATACCCCAGCTCATCCACTACCAATTGATCTCGAACAGCAACATCAACCGTATGAGTGCAATGGAAAATTTTGCTAAAGATTAATGACACAAACAGAACAAATTTTGTTATCATTCCTACAATGACGGTGCTGAAGTCGTACGTTGAATAAACGAAGATGTTTCTTCATGCAAATACTTATGATCGAAGACGATCGACCCTCCCTCATTCATACCTATACAAGCATAATTGTTGTTGCTATGCATGTACGAGTATGTTTATTTTTTCTTATATTATTTTTATTATTATCTATATTTTTATTGTTATGTTTTTAAAAGGAAAAATAATGCAATTAATTAAACATTTAATCCATTCTTATCATTCGTACTATTTTAAATAATTATTTCTTTTAATATAAGAGTTGAAACATGAACAATGTAAAAATAATGTATGTATGTATGTACCACTGTGAAATATATAAATGTTATATGTATATACACGTATGTGGCATGTATGCAAAAAGATGTATGCATTTGGGTATAATATATTCAACAACAAGATTATAGGATGTATTTAGTAATAGTTAATTAAATGATAGTAAAACTCATTAAATGTCTTTCATTTTACTGATGGTTTTTGTAAACCTTAACATTTGAAATTTTAAAACCTCTGATACCGGAATTTTTTGGACTCTTAAATTTTTCGTGTACTGGATTTTTCAGAATTTGTCGGTGCTCCTATTTTTTATGCTAAATCCTATTATTTATTATGAAAATAAATTTTAAAAAATGAATATGATAAATGTAAAAAGTGCATTTGCTCACAACGGTGTATGGGGTTGTTGTACTAACAAGGACACAAGCATATTTAGTGGTACTGCCAGGTTCAATGAAAACTTCATTTTGTTAAAAAAATATATATGTATATGTATATGTATATATATATATATATATATATATATATATATATATATATATATATATATATATATATATATATATATATATATCATAACACGTGTCGTGTTAGGGTCCATGGGCAAGGATCGCCTATCCGTTTCTGAGGAAAATTAAAAAAAAAATTTGTTTTAATACCTTAAAAATAATTCCACATAATGAATTGGTAATATTCTTTGTTGGCATTGCCGACATCAGGAGAGCTGCGAGGCTAATAATGCACAACAAATGCACATTATTAACACTTATTGTTGTTGTCGTCAACGTCGCCATCATTTTCCCAGCTAGCATTTTCAATCGTAGATGACTCTTCCGCGATCGGACGGGGCGATTAAATAAATCGTCGACGATGTTGTATTCCGATCGTGCAAGTTCAGTACATCGGGAGAAACTGTGCCCGTGCGGCGACTCTTTCGTTTGAATCGTCTACGATGCGTGTTAAAGAATCGTGTAAGACGCTTTAATTGCTACTTCAAACGAGCCTTGAAACAGTCGCCTAAACGAGTCGTCTGCGATGCGCAAGAAAGAATCGCTGAAGGTTCTTGCAACTGATACTACGACGATCTTTAATTGATCCCTAAATGCTTTAAAATAAAAAGGATTGTTCTGCATTGTTTATTTTTTTTATTGAAATATTATAATTCAAAAGTAAACATATTCAATTCCATTATTAAACTTAAAATATTATAATTCAAAAGTAAACATATTCAATTCAATTATTAAACTTAAAAAAATACATATTAATTAAAAAAAACTAAAAACTTAATTTATTTGTGTGTTCTGCCATCTTTCTTTGTACGATCACCCTTCCTGAGTCGGTCACCAGCATGAACAAAATGTTGTTGCAAGACCTTTTTTATTCCTGCATCGTCAGCTTTGGAGAATTTTAAATGACAGACATCTTAAAAATAAAAACAAATAGGGAAACTGTAAGGGCATGAACAAAGTACTTACTTGTTATAACTCGAAGAATACCAAATTCTTGGAAACTGGGCTTACTGTTTAACGGTTTAATTCGTCAAACGATCGCAAGAAAGCGTAAGCTGCGATTTTTGAGTAAAACAATACAAAAACTTTATTCACTCGCGAAACAATCGTCACAACGACTCGCAACACCATCATTTGGAAGAGCAAATAATAGTTTTATTTCAACAATCGTCTGGGTGATTAAAATACGAATCGCGAAATGATCGCGCTCGTCATACAATCTTCCAAATGCTAGCTGGGTTAGTGCCAAAATCACTTTATTTCAACGTCATCACCAATTCAATAATAATTTTGCATTCTATAACAAAATGATGACAACATTGACTATACGTACATATATCGTTTATGTTAACATATCAAACACACATCTCTAAATGTTTTTTTTTACTTGTGCAGACAACAAGAGCAACAATTTCAGTGTATTATTTTAAGGATTGTATAATTTATTTTTTTGAGAGGTTTGAGAGTAGACAAACAAGTCTGCTTTTAAATATACTCTAGAAACAATAATACCCAATTTGAAAAGCGGGGTAAGGTCAACATACATTTCCAAAACAACGACGTTGGCAGCTACGTTAAGATTTTTAGGCACAAGGGGATACCAATTAGTCGTTTGCAACGATTTAAACTTGGGACCAATGCAACCAATGTTTTCAAAGATTTTGTCTGCAATGACAGTTTGTCCCCAATGGTTTAAATTCAAAATGATGGATAGTGAACAAAATGAAGCAAAATTAAAATTTTTGACAAAAACTAGTTTTCCTTTCATTATTGTGAATGGTACACACATCAAAACTCTTCTAAAAATTTCTCAATTGTTATTTAAAGTTTTTCCGTTTTTTCTCATTTTTAATTACTGTATGTATGATTCAAATAAAATCAAGTCGTTATCAAAAATGGCGACGACAAATTCTAGGTCGTTTCAAAACAATATCGCCGTTAAATTTTCTTGTAGATTGCAAATTCTATGTTGACATCATCGATAATCTTCGATAACGACAACTGGAATAATAATTTGAAGCAAACATGACAAAACAATATCGTTTTATTACTACTATTATATACATACATACATACATACACACATATATATATATATATATATATATATATATATATATATATATATATATATATATATATATATATATACATATATATATATATATATATATATATATATATATACATATAGATATACATATATATATATATATATATATATATATATATATATATATATATATATACATATATATATATATATATATATATATATATATATATATATATATATATATATATATATATATATATATATGTAAATATATAATAAAATTTTTGTACGACAGTGCAAATGTCAGAGTTGATATTTTATTATTATTATTAAATTAAAGAAAATATTATTTCATGGTAAAAATCAAACGCAATTTTGCTAACACTGTTATTAAATTAAAGCAACAAAATAAAATGGATTCAATATTTATTTTAATAATGTCTTGCACACTTGCACAATAGGAACGAGTTAAGATAATGCAAAATCTGTTATGAAATACTATTATCTCTATATATTTTATTTTTTTTAAATAAATTTAATCAAAATTTTATTTAAGCTCGGAGTCTTATTAAATGTTAAGACAATACTCAATAAGTATCGAAATATCGATAGTTATAAATAAAATTTTCTGACCATTTAATAAAACCTTGAGCTTAAGTAATATTTAAATTTTTAACGATTGAAAATTTTGAAGTTTAAGGGACACTAATTTAAAATTGTCATTATTTAAACTATAGACAACATTCTTTGGATCAGTACAGAGTTACACACTTAAAAAAATTCCAATCAAATAGTTCAGGAGTTTTCCAATTTAAGTAGAATTTCCCTACAACAGGGAGAAATTTATTTAAACCTATTAAAAAAGTAGAACTTAAAAATGATTCTGTTTTCCCATAAAATTTTCCAAGAACAATTTTTTAAATTTTTAACGAAATGCGTATTGATTTTAAAAATCTGTGTTTGGCTAATGTTTAAACACTCAGCGTATTTAAGCCTGTTTGAAGAGAGATAAGCCCCTCCAGAAAATTTTTCCAGCGATGCTAATATGTTTAATAGATTTGAGGATATTGTGTAATAAAAATATAAAACAAAATTAAGAAAAATCAAACTTTAAATAATGATTTACTTCTGGATGATGGATAAAATTGTATAATTAAAATAAAATTGCGAATAGTTGCTCTCAAATCCATATTTTTCCATAATATTTTATAACTTTTCTAGAAATAAGAAGAAAAATTTTATATGCACTTCTTCATTCTTGAATGAATTTAAAAAAAAATTTCCACAAATTTAAAACGAAATATGAAGTAGTAAAGTTGTACCCTTCATAAAGAATATTTGAACTTATAAATTCGTTGTTTATATAGACTACCTCGATAGACAGCTGGCTTGAGTACAAAACTATCAAAAAGAAGTGTCGTATTCAAATACACAAAAGGGTAAGTAAAAAATAAACTCCGTAACTCTATTTTCATATTGTGTACTTAAAAAAAAAACTAATAATATTATTTGGATTCCTCCACCAATGGAATTTTAAATGCACTCAAGTAGACCCAGGAAGTTTATGATGAACTTACAGTTCACTAAATTTTAGTATAAGTTGTAATATAAAATTAAATTAAATTACAAAAAATTGTTAACAACTTCTAAATTTTGTAAAATGTGAAGATTGTTCAAAGAATTTAATAACAGTTTGATAAATTACGTTAATTTTTCTAGAAAATTAGGCAGATTTTATCAATATTATTTCTTGTCATTTCCATTTTAAAATATTGTTCAAGAACCTAAAACAATTATACCAACTGCTAAGTCCTTGGTTTAAGGGAAAGTTAATAAGGGTCACTTTGATTACGCTTATTACATGAATGGTGTCCATCTGCAATAGAATGATAAAAGTTATATTACCAAAATTACCAATTTATTAATACACATTACAGCTTTAATGCAACATACATATTAAAAAGGTCGAACTTAGGAAAATGCGATTAAAGTTTTAACGTTTTGCTATAACTTCGGCTTAGTTTTAGATGTAATTGTGAGGAACTTCTCTTCAGTAAATTAAAAAATAATTTTTTCCACATATGACTAGGTTGTACACGTATTTAATGGCCCTATTGACACCAATTTGGTATAAAATTGATTGTTTTAGCTTCAGATATGATTCTGGTTTCACTATACAAAGGGATATTGTGGAGTAGTTTTTGCAGAATAACTAAAATATTTTAATTTCTGAGATATTAGGATATATATATATATATATATATATATATATATATATATATATATATATATATATATATATATATATATATATATATATATATATATATATGTATATATATATATATATATATATATATATATATATATATATATATATATATATGTATATATATATATATATATATATATATATATATATAAATTTTATTTACTAATTCCTATTACTGTTTTTCAAATCCTATAAAGGTTTTTGACGGCACTTTTAAACTTTTAGCAGCTTTTGTTTATAAAACAAAAAATTTAATTTTGTGCTGGCTCCCCGTACAATGAAAGCTTTTTAAGTTTTTTTTCCATAGTGTTGCCATACTAATTTCTTTTTTAGACGGTATTGTATATATATGTATATATATAAATATATATATATATATATATATATATATATATATATATATATATATATATATATATATATATATATATTTATTTAGTTATTTACTATATAAATCTATATATATAAAATTGGATGTGTGTATGTATGTATGTATGTATGTAACGTAATGGCTCCAAAACGGCTGGGTCGATTTTGACGAAATTTTCAGGAAACCTTCAGAATACTCGGGCGGGTGACACTGTGAAGTCCGATTTTTTATTTTCGGTCTGTGGGCGGAGGGGCGTGGCAAAATGCAATTTTCATATTGCACCACCAATGACATATACATACATATATTTATTTTTTGTGCTTTTTTTATTTTATTTTACTTTTTTTGGAAAGCCGTTGTCATGTTCTTCTAAACGAGATATCAAACTCTTAAATCGGTTATGTAGTTCCGAAGATATTTTGAGCTGACGGTGTCAGCTATATATGTACATAAAAATTACATGTATGTTCGTGATCGCTAAACTCAAAAACTACTGGACCGATTTTGACCAAATTTGATATGCATGCTCTATGGGCTGTGAGGAGTGTTTCTGTGTAGTTTGAAGTTCGTCCAACAGATGGCGCAATACTTAGTTTTGTGTGTGTGTTTTTGCACCGTAACTCAAGAACTACTGTACCGATTTTGACCAAACTTCATAGACATGTTCTATGGGACGTGAGGAGTGTTTCTGTGTAGTTTGAAGTTCGTCCAACAGATGGCGCAATACTTAGTTTTGTGTGTGTGTTTTTGCATCGTAACTCAAGAACTACTGCACCGATTTTGACCAAACTTTATAGATATGTTCTATGGGACGTGAGGAGTGTTTCTGTGTAGTTTGAAGTTCGTCCGACAGATGGCCCAATATTTTTTTTGTGTTTTGCCCAGTAGAGATTAGCGCGATAAGCCTATGCTGCGTTTTGCTGAAGGCCTTGGGTCCTTAACCAGCGTGTAGTAGGGTTAATTAGCCCGATACCTTTATTTGAACAATAATTGCTATGTCGATTTAGTGCAAATTTGAAGGCAAAACAAGGTTTGCCCGGGTCAGCTAGTTGGTAAATAAAAAATTATACACTTGCATCTAAGCACAAGCTCAGACACCACACACAGCGGGATCTTTCACAAAATACGAGTTAATAATAAGAAACATGTAAATATGTGTATAATCTTTAAGCATTTGTATATCAATATTTTTGATATCTTTTATTTTGTCAAAGTTTAATAGATATAATATTTCTTTCAATGATCTCATAGTAGAATGTATAACGTATTTTAGTGGAATATTGTATCACAGTAGCTACAATTAATCTTAATCTTAAGCTGAGATAGTGACTACTCGGGATCATATTCATATCACCATGAACATTCGTCCAGTATAGACCCCATACATTGATTTTATATCAAAGTTATCAAGGTTGATGTAGGATTTGATTTTTATTTTCAAGTCACACGATCTGTTTATCTATACAATGAAATATATTTTCTAAATAATTTTACAAAATACGATAAGAACACAACTCTCAAAAAAAATGTAAAAACGGTGTAATGAGCGGACAGGTTAAGTGGATAAATATGTCGTCACTTTAAAAAAAATCATTAACTCACAGTAAATAAACGCAAACTTAAAAAGGAAAAAAAACATCAACTAAATTTAATTTAATATTTGATCTTAAGTCTAAAAACTGCACATTAAATGTATATAAAAAATCATCAGTCTGGCATCGCTCTGCATATATGTGTTAATAATGCAACAACCATTTGCCTTATAATTAGGGGCTTGTGTTGGTCATCATATACATACGTATGCATTTGCAATAAATTTTTGAGAAGAGAACAACGCTACAACAAATATAACGAAAATCAATAGTTAAAGAGAGAGACAATATGGAGGCCCGTTATGGCTAAGGTCACTCACTCACTTATTGATATACATATGTATGTATAAAATACAAACAAGTGTATGATTTGTATATGTTTATATGTATGTATGTACATATGTACGTATCACATACGTATGTATGTATGTAAATAAGTACGTACGTATGTGCATACATTATATACATATATAATATATATATAGTAGTTATCTACTATGTTCATATTTATAAGAAGAGATTGTGTAGAAAACCCAGCAAACCAAATTCAAAAATATCAGTGAATTTTTGTATTATCTTTGGAGCAAGAGAGGCTGTTTTAGGAGCGTATTGTCCACCCAATGCCTATTGGATCCGCTGGAGTTTTCAATAATTGCATTATTTTATCACATTTTCTGTGATTTAAACCAAACATACAATATTGTTACGAATTTGGAGTGAATAGTCCTATTGTAATTGCTCTAGAATATACCGCATTGTTGTTATTCTTAATTATTGAATTATTGATTCTTATTACTTAGTTGTTTATTATTTGCTGAATTGTTATGTACTGAATTGTTTACTATTTCTTATTCATTACATTGTTGTTGTTAGTCTTATTTGCTTTTTGCTTACTCATTTTAAATGAACACATAACAGCTATACATACGTGCATACATAGTTACTTGTTTACTAGCAAAGCGACAACAAATAAGATCATGATTATTGCTGTTGTTGTTGTCTGTCGGCATTTAAATATTGGGTACGTGTATGTGTGTATGTGTGTATGGCTTGTGTTTACGTTTAATTTGAGTGTACGATAATGTAAACAACTTTAACAAACAAACATGATGATTATTCTAGAAATGATCATTAAGAGTATAAAAGCTGGCGCATCAACGTCAGCAGAGTCAGTCAGTCAGTAAAGAGTCAGTTAAAGTTAAACTCAGTGAGAGTCAGAGTTGAGTAGACAGACAGTGTTGAGTCTGTGATTAGTGAGTTGTTAGACTTTACCGTGATCGTGTAAAGCGTATTAAGTGGTTACTATTGCTTTTGAGCATAGTACAGTAGTATTAAGTAAATAAAGTAGTAGCTGTTAAGTACTAAAAATCAAACAATCGTGCGTTTAATTTCTTTGCAATCTAAGAACCCACGGGAAAGCGTTTTTAAAAAGGTAAAAACGTAACAATTGGTGTCAGAAGTGGGATTGCAAAATGAAGTTCGACGAGCTAAAGGAGGAACAGCTAAAGAAGGAGTTGACTAAATTGGGCCTGTCCACAGCTGGTAGTAAAGTAGAGCTGCAGAAGAGGCTATCGGAGGAGTTTGTTCGGCTTGGCCTGGACATCAAGACCTATGAGTTCGAAGGAAAAGAAGAACTGGAGATGGGTACACGTTCAGCTACAAGCAACATCGACATAAACTCCATGTTTGCGGCGTTGATGCAGAAAATCGAAGAAAACTCTAAGAAAATGGAAGAAAGTTCTAAGGCCAATAACGAAATGATATTCCAGAAAATGGAAGAAAGGATGATGCAGAAAATGGAAGAAAGTTCTAAGGCCAATAACGAAATGATATTCCAGAGAATCGAAGAAAACTCTAAGGAGATCAAAGAAAGTTCTAAGGCCAATAACGAAATGATATTCCAGAAAATGGAAGAAAGGATGATGCAGAAAATCGAAGAAAACTCTAAGATGCTGGAAGCAACAAATAAAAGGCTGGAGGATATCTATGAGTCCCTGAATGTGAGGATTAACATCACTAAAGATAAATCGACTGACATGGTGAGCGTCAATGTGCCAGAAGAAGATGTTCATGAGGAGCTTCATCTGCTGGAGAATGGTGTAGATCAGAAGCTACAATCGCAGGAGGAGAAATGCACTGAGTTAATCCTGGCATTAAAAGGCTCTGATGCACAAGTCCTGGAAACTGTGGACGGTACAGCAAGGAACCAGGATGAGGACATTATGGCGGCTATGCAACGTAAGTCTGGTGGAGAGCATAAGGGGCAGATCCACAGAATGGAGCTAAAGCCGCAAAAGGCAAGGAAGACCATGAGGATGTCGCCAAAGAATTGGAAGCCAAAGGCGACAGTACAGCGAACGGTGGTGGCAAGAATCGCGGCTCTGCAAGGCAGGTATGGTGGAGAGCATAAGGGGCAGATCCACAGAATGGAGATAAAGCCGCAGAAGCCGAGGAAGATTACGAGAATGCAGTCAAAGAATTTGAAGCCAATGGTGGCAGTACAGCGAACAGTGTTGGCAAGAATCGCGGCTCTGCAGCGTAAGTGTGGTGGAGAGCATAAAGGGCAGATCCACAGAATGGAGCTAAAGCCGCAAAAGCCACGGAAGATTATGAGGATGCTGTCGAAGAATTTGAAGCCAATGGCGGCAGTACAGCAAACGCTAGCAGCAAGAATGGACGAAAGGCTGGCAAAAAGAAGGCGAAAAAGAGCAAGAAACCTGATTCCAAGGAAGAGGAAGAGAAAGAAAATGAAAGCCAGGTGCGATGGAGTTGCGGATTCTGATGGATTCCGCGAGGGACAAATGGTCCTACTGTTTAATCCACAAAGGAAGAAAGGGCTGTCTCCCAAACTACAAACACAATGGGATGGACCATACAACCTGATAAAGAGATTGAACGATGTTGTGTATAGGATACAGAAGCACAATAGCCCCGCTCTACAATTAAGGTGGTACATTTGGAGCGACTCGCGAAATACGAAAGCGGTGGTTAAGTGCCTGTTCGGGACGAACAGGCTTAAGCGGGCGGCAGTGTTACGAATTTGGAGTGAATAGTCCTATTGTAATTGCTCTAGAATATACCGCATTGTTGTTATTCTTAATTATTGAATTATTGATTCTTATTACTTAGTTGTTTATTATTTGCTGAATTGTTATGTACTGAATTGTTTACTATTTCTTATTCATTACATTGTTGTTGTTAGTCTTATTTGCTTTTTGCTTACTCATTTTAAATGAACACATAACAGCTATACATACGTGCATACATAGTTACTTGTTTACTAGCAAAGCGACAACAAATAAGATCATGATTATTGCTGTTGTTGTTGTCTGTCGGCATTTAAATATTGGGTACGTGTATGTGTGTATGTGTGTATGGCTTGTGTTTACGTTTAATTTGAGTGTACGATAATGTAAACAACTTTAACAAACAAACATGATGATTATTCTAGAAATGATCATTAAGAGTATAAAAGCTGGCGCATCAACGTCAGCAGAGTCAGTCAGTCAGTAAAGAGTCAGTTAAAGTTAAACTCAGTGAGAGTCAGAGTTGAGTAGACAGACAGTGTTGAGTCTGTGATTAGTGAGTTGTTAGACTTTACCGTGATCGTGTAAAGCGTATTAAGTGGTTACTATTGCTTTTGAGCATAGTACAGTAGTATTAAGTAAATAAAGTAGTAGCTGTTAAGTACTAAAAATCAAACAATCGTGCGTTTAATTTCTTTGCAATCTAAGAACCCACGGGAAAGCGTTTTTAAAAAGGTAAAAACGTAACAATATTTTTATATTTCTAGACTATTCTGCAAAAATATGATGGAATTTAATTCTCCTCCATCAATGTATGCATTGACACTATGTATAGTGCTTGTCTAATATGAATTCTTGTGAAATGTTGTTTCGCTTCGATGTAAACTTTACATTGTAGAGGCTGGTCTACAATATCATTATTGGCACTAATAGTGTTTGTTGGGTTCATTCCAGTAAATTGTTTGTTGTGTTAGTGAGCAGATGTTTCCAACTAGACAAGCTGCTACTGAATGAGCGAGCAGAAGTGAAGGTCTATTTCGTTGCTCCAAAAGGGGGCTCAATTAAATATTTGCAAATATTTAATATTTTAGTGTGCTTTTATGACTAGGCCAAGATAGTCGTTATTGATCGAAATAGAGCGCTACGGAGAAAACGTCTTATTTTGGTGTACTAATGAAGAAAATTTATATTCATGGACTTTAATTGATTTTTTTCTTCTTACTTTACAAATTGCCGTCTAAATTTTTATAAAGTTTACGTTGCTTAAATTAATTGCAATTCATATATGTAAATATAAATGAATAAATTTAAATTAAGCACATTAAAAGAAATAAGCCAACAATTATAAAAAATACAACATAATAAATTCACAAGTTAATTAATAAATGGTACACTAGTAAACTGCACACAAGTTACGAGTAACAACAGTGACTACAACTACAATAGTTGCAACAGAGAAAAATTAATTCGACAGTGTATGGGACACAACTGAAAGATACTTTTGGATATTAAACTCTCTTCTCCAGTTCGGAAAAAATATGTACGTGAGCAATATATGAAAACAAATCACTTTTTTGTACGTCTATTTTGTTATGTTCTTTTATTTCATTATTTTACACCTCATACTCTCATCCATGAATACGTTGCAATGTTATTTTCGTAGTTTTTTTCTTTCTTTCAATAATATGATATACTATAGTATAATTGTAGAATATTAATTTAATTTCAAACTGGAAATGTTATTGAAATTTCGAATTCGATTTGTGAAGGTCTTTTTGTGGTTATTAACATATAATAATTTGATTTCAAACAAAGAAAGGCTTATAAAGTACACTACAAAGTGATAAGGTTAAATTGAGCAAAATTACACAATTTTATGATAGCCAGACTGTTTAAAAGAACTAGTATTCGGATTAAAAAAATCGATTTGTCATGAGGGCTTATGCCGGAAGAGCGTAGATTATATCTTTTCTATTTTTATAAGTTACGATTATATCGTTTGTAGAACAAAAAAAAAAAAAAAAAAAAAAACAACAAATAAACAAATATTTGACAAAGAAATCTTTATGGCGGTTTCGACTTTCTAATGAAATCCAAATTTACATCTCTTTCATTCGCAAGTTTCTTCGTATGGTTCTATAAATTCCATACCACATTAAGATAATTTTTGTAGAAAAGCCTATGGACTAGGTCCGTTTTTTCTCATTAGATAAGCATGTCTGAGGGGCCTTAAGCTAATTACGGAATATACAAAGTTCAGCAATAATTATTTACTATTTATGTGACTCGTGTAATTATTTACATTTCAATGAAGTTTTTAGCGATTGATTAATGTAAAGAAATGTTTATATTTTCGATTCGATCGTATTTATTTTGAAAACATATTAAAATGTTTTATTGAGCGAGGTAAAATTGTTGCAATGAAGTAAAATCTGTTTCCACTACATCATCTCCTTTTGCGTCTACTTAACTCCAGAGGCGATGCAACTCTACTATACAAAATTATAAAAAACGCGGAATAGTTGAGTTGCAAAACAGAAGTTAAGCTTTATCTCTCTCTCTCTCTCTCTGTCTCTCTCTAATTTCACTATCTGTCCATTATACCCTATTCCTTTCACAAAGAAGTAACACCTTAAGTAGTAGGCATTAATGGCCCGAGTATAGCTCCTGTTTATTAAAAAAGACTCCGGGAACTGATGAAAACTCGATTTTCATTTTATACATGGTCTCCTATAAACATGGATCTTTCAGTTTCTATGTAAATATGTATGTATGCACATACATAAGTACATGTATGGTATATGTTTGTATATGAATACATCTATATACATACATATATTAATTGAAGTCATAACTATAATTAGATTTCTTTTTATTTTGGTTGATGTTATGAAAAGTTTTGTTTCTTCAATTTAATTGCGATACTAAATCGCAATAAATTAATAAGAATAATTACTATAAGAAAAATATTAGTGCATATACTAACAATATATACATATGTACATATGTATTTATACATATGATGTCGATCACTAAGTTTTCACCCTCAACTGTTACACACACTCATGCAGACGATTATGCATACAAACATACGTGTATGCAAAGATACAGTATAATATTATCACTATTCAATTCAATCATTTACCCGCATCGAAGAAAATTAATTGATTTCGATTATGTATAAACAACAACAATAATAATGATTGAACAAAAGCCAAAAATGATAACAATAAATAGCACAAAATAAATAAACTCTTTTCTGGTGGCATTGTTCAGTAAATAAAGAAACCAAATTTTGCTTAGCAATAACAAATTATTATAAATTTAGCAATAACAACAACAAATTCTTTGTTAATTAAATACTTCTAAATAATAGTAAGTTGCATGCGATTACATTACAAAAATAATATAAATGGCAAAAATTAATATGTAAATATGTTTACAAATGCATAGAATAGAACAAAAACAATTTTAATATTAAAAGGCATGCTCATAAATAATGTTTTTGTTTTTGTTTTATTCAAAGTTCCCAAGTCCACAGTATCAATTACGTTATCAGGAAATATGAAACAGAATAAAAAAATACAATAATAAATAAAATCAGCAACAATAACAACAAAAACAAATACAAAGTGAATACTAACATTTGTACAAAACAAAAACAAAAAATGCATTTGTTCATAGACTGAGTTGAATATGTAGTACAAAAAATAAAAAAACAAAAACAAACAACTATTTAACGCTATGAAAGAAATTTAAATACCCTTGGTTGCAGGGCCAGCCCCCAAAAGTTATTATGTATGTATAAGCAATTGTTAATCTATTGTTTATGTATGTTTTTATATTTGGGGCAAAGTCGTACCATTAGAACGAACACACGCATGACAAGCGATAACAACGATCACATTCCCGCTTTAAAACTAAAAAGCTTTTCTAAATTCTAGTGTTTTTTGGTATAACATTGACTAGTTTGTTAGTGTAAAGTATACATGCTTAGATGATAATAAAATTCTTAGAAATTCTATGGGGTATGGCAAAAGCTATTCTGGGATGCGCAATGTATTCCCTATAACGGCCTCTCTACGTTCCATCAGAAACATTAAAAATAACTTAAATAAACTATTTACATTTAAACTATTAAATTAGCACGTTTGTTAGCTACTAATCACGGCAGCCATAAGGCCCTCTGTGATGATTAGAGGTCTAGCAAGTCCTTCTTTTGAAGTTCTAAAACCGACCAGAACTTTTAAAAATGCATAACAGATCACTCTAGAACCTGAAGATAATAATTGCATGGATGTTCAAACCAAGTTTGTATTTCTGCAGAGCCGTGCAGAGGATCGATTCATTTATAGATGATACCACAAAAACTGGAATACCAATCTTACTTAAAGTTTCCTTGTTGCGTTTGAATAATATTACTTAATTTTTAATTCGTTTTTAATTAAAAATGTCTCCAGTATTGGCCTAATAGAATAAATTTCTGCACCGTAATCTTTAGCTTTTTTTCGATGTGAGAATATTTTGAAAAGTAGAGGATACTGGCACAGGTCTTGTACCCATAACATATTCAAAATTTCTATTCTATTTCCAATGATATTTGTTGTAAAGAACGGATCCACTTTAAGTGATTTGATAGGATAATGTTCGTAATATTTTCAACTACGAAATTATTAAAAATGAAATAATCTCTGAAAAGAAAATTTAAATTTAGTTTCATCCTTCGAGCGGCAAAACATTATAAAGACTGTTGCTTATATAAGATGGACATCCCGATAAGGACATAAACTTATTCAAAAATTCCTTTCTAAATAATGAAAACTAATGCCCGAATCACTAATAATAACTCTGTATCAAAAAACAATAGGACGATGCCAAATACAATTTAAAATTTTGATTTTTACTAAATTTGGTGTATATTGCTCTTGTCTGCGTTGGATACCATCCATGTTTCCTTTTTTATCTTCCAACAAAATTGATTATGTCGGGTTTTTATGAAAAATTAGCAACATTAAGAACTGAATAAGTTTTAAAGGCATCATGAAATTGAAATAAAAGTGATGTCGTTAAATCACATAACATCTTGTTACAAGGACCTCTAAAATGGAAAAATATCCCTTATTCCCAAATATTCTGAAAAATTATCTTTTGATTTTCTTCATTTTATTTAATAAAAATTTTATAGGGTTTTTAATGGTTTCAAAAGTTGGAAAAGTTATTTGAAATTTTTCATATTAGCTGTTTTATTCAATATTTATTTTGATATTTCAAATGTAAGCATATGTAGCAGATACCAAAAAAATTTTTTCTTGCATAATGGAACTTTTTTGTAATCTAAATCATATATGTATATTGGGAAAAGGGGGAAATAATTATATAAGATTTCATAAAAGCCAAAGAAATCTACTATTTATAAATAAGCCTCCAATTTAGTGAATAAGTAAAAAGAGAAGACTTCTTGATATGGCAAACAACACATGTTAAAATCATTGCAAAAGATCCAAATTCATAACCAGGTTTTTTCATTGCTGGAATATGCAATAAATATTGCAGAAATTATAGTTAATTGACTATCTAATATGTGGGTGAATTCTAAAAGAAAATTACAAATAAGTCAGGCATAAAACTCCTTGTGCAAGTGTGAAATTGAAAGAACAATTAGAAAAATATAAATAAAATAATGAATGATATGTATATATTATCAAAATAGTTTTCATCTAATTTTTACGTAAAATTTTTGCTTCTTGAATATCATTACATTTTGTTGAAAGTTGAGAAAAAAAGTTTTCTGATAAAAAAAGAAACACAAATTTATCCCAAAGATTTAAAAGGAATAAATTCAAGTTTGACAGTTTTTTTTATATGCAGCACACTATGTTGCATGTTCCGTTTTGTTGCAGTCTTTGATGAATTCTTCCAGTTATTGCAGTTGAATATAAAACTGCCTTCTTTAAGCCTTCCAATATAATCAATCTCCTTCCTATTCACTTCTCTTTTGCAATATTTTTTTCATAATAAAGCTTAAGAAGTTGATATTGAAATTTAATTAAATAAATAATTAATTAATAAATTAAATTAACGTCATAACTCAAAAAGCCTAATTGTGAAATCGTTCTTCGTCTCTTAATTTTTCTGTAAATCCTGTCATTTTGTCCTTGCAGCAAATGATACATATACGTATCATATGTATGCATCTATTTTCATATAACCTTTCCATCAAAGTTCTGAAACAAACTATACTTTTTGCCTCAGTAATTATAATCGGACGACAATTAATGAAACTCATTCGCAAATTTAATAAACCGTCACATCATCCGGCCAAAAACAACTTCATTTCATTATAATTTTATGTGTTAATGTTATCAAAAAAGTCAAAATGTCATTTAACTTTTAATCTAGAGTGAAAAATATGACGTCAATTTCCTAACATAATTCTCGCTAGATCATTTGATATGGTTACATATAAACATATTGATTGAAAGAAAGTGCGATAGTTTAAGGTTGAATTGAACTATTGACTTGAACTAAATTTGCTAAATCAATTTTTTCATTAAATCTTATGCATAAAAGTATTTTTCTATTTGCCAATTTAAGATGATAAGAATAATAAATATTCAAGACCTACGAATTCTTGTGAAGAAGCTCATTCCATATGCCTCCATTGAGCAAATACAACATTTCATTGTATACGTCTAGTGTAGATTCAATTATTTAGAGACTTTAAATAAATTTTGATATCAATTTTCCAAACTTTCCGTAAAAAAATATAATAATACAATACATAAATGATTATATTAGAAGGCTTGAATGTAGGCATGTCCACTACATATACTGGTGTATACATATGTATAAAAAATAGAAGTAAATGAAAAAACTTATCAACTATGACAACAAAATGGAACATAGAATGAATTATTTTTCTTTTTCTTTTGGAGTTCGTTTATGGTTACAAAAGTGACTATTTAAAAAAGAAGTTAAAAGTTTGTGGAAATACAAAATCTTGATATATTTTTGGTAAACTAGTGGATAGTGCGCTGCTCTATCGATTCCCAACAAAGAGTTTTCACTGCAACGTGTGGAGCATAAAGTACATAGAGATCAAGAGTTTGACGTAAGAAAAAATTAAAAACTCGGCTGATTACGCCATTGGCGGGAAAAAGAATTATGTACCAAAGTTATTATGTTAATTTTAATTTTAAGCACTCACGTCAGTTTTTAAGTATGAAATATTTTTTAATTCCAATATTTTGTTACACTTGGTGTAACTTGCACAACAGGAGCAAATTTGCGCCATTATGGGAGAAGGATATACTTCCGACTCTCGGTACATTTTGCGGTGTACAGGTCTTTCCTAATATACTTGTTAAATTAACTAGAATTGTTTTCGTAATACGAAATAACTAAATGAATCTATATTGGAAGTTGACGGCCTCTACTCAGTTTACAATTAGTTTGATTAATTAATTACTTAAACAGGATTTAAAGGCTCCAGAGTAAATGTCCTGTTCCTGTCAATTTTTTCGTTTGACAATCCGTGTTAGTAGCAGAACTATTTAAATTAATAATGAAAGTTTTCACTGTGATTGTTCAAAATAAAAAAGAAGCTTGTGATGAGAAGAGGACTGTTGAATAGAGTATAAATAAGAATAATGGATAGATTGTGTTAATTATTTCGGATACCATAATATGGTTTAATTATGGTCAATATAATCCTCCTTTGCAGAGAGGAACTATTGTGCCATCGATAAAGAATTTAAAATATTATTCTAACAACGAATAATAAAATACTCATTAGGGCCATTTATATACTGCCGCCTGTGCCTAATAATCTTTAAATATATAAATAATATAATTTTGTACATATATATATATATATATATATATATATATATATATATATATATATATATATATATATATATATATATATATACATATATATATATATATATATATATATATATATATATATATATATATATATATATATATATATATATATATATAATATTTTTTTAATGCTAATTTCAAAAAGTTCAAACAATATTGAAATAATTATTGCGATAAGGTCTACGTAAAATATCATCAATAGGTATAATGCAAAATACATGCAATTATACACTTTATTTATAACTTGAACAGTGGGACAGAACTGAGGTGTTTTGTAAATACACGTAAATCAGCCATTTTAAACGGCTGATGCAGTTAATTGATATACATATTCATATAAGCACAACAAACTAGTAATTGACCTTGAATACAGACAAAAACTATAGAGATTGCCAGCAGCGGTGCTGAGCAGTTACAAATAAAGGCACTTAAGACGAGTGAAATTAAATAATTTTAGTTATTCAGAATTTTTTACTAAATGTTCAAAGAGTTTTCTCTAAAATTGAAAAAGAGCATATATGTATGCTCCTCAATGATGCTTATGATTAATTTTAAAAATATCTTAGTTCTGCCCACTGTGTTTACATTTTTATAATTTCTGATTCACGAAGCAGCAATAAAAGAACTTTGCTCCTATATTAATTAATATGCAGGTAATTAGAAATAATTTGCAAAATAATTCAGAACAAAAATAAATAGGTACCATTTAGTATCATATAAAAATAAATTGCTTAGTTCGTACGTATGGAGTTTGTGTCCCAACTACGTTTTTATTCCCGGAAAGTTTCGGGATTAAATGTAATTTAACATTTTCTGATTCCGAGATATGTTTGATAGGGACTCCGAGAATTTAATGTACCCTAAATGCAACTTTGCATTTTGTAGCAGTATTAATACAACTAGACCAATATCCATTGAAAGCAAACGAGTCTTTTTTAGTTTGGGGAAGTTTTGTTAACAAAATTATAAATTTCTTAAAGCAAAATAAGATCTATCAGTGCATTAGTTGTTTTGAAATGCTATTGAATTAAAAATAGTAGTACTTATAGTGAGATGTACTATAATAATTCATATTAATAAAAATTTTGAAAGTTAATGCTTATAAATATACTAGCGGACCAGGCTCGCCCCAATTTTAAGCCTTCAGAAAAACTTTAACTTTTTAATTTGAAAAGCCATTGAGGAATAATTTCAAACAAAATTTCATAAAAAAACTCGATTTTCGATTTTTCCAATTTTCCGACTTTTCCGGAGGGTTTTCCAAAATTTTCTTCCATAAAAACCTTCTCCTCGAAAATACGAACAACTGACAAAAAGTTTTACAGAAATCGGCCAAGCCGTTCTCATTTTATGAATTATTGGATTTGCCACGCCCCTCCGCCCACAGACCGAAAATAAAAAATCGGACTTCACAGTGTCACCCGCCCGAGTATTCTGAAGGTTTCCTGAAAATTTCGTCAAAATCGGCCCAGCCGTTTTGGAGCCATTGCGTTACATACATACATACACACATACATACACACTTCCTATTTTATATATATAGATGTTATCGGAATTAATTTACTGCGTGTTAACTGAAATTTACATTAAAATGCTTGTTTTATCTTCTATAAATTATGTAATAAAATATGGAAAATTGTAACATTGCCTTGTATTTTTTTTTTTTTTTTTTTTGATAATACCCGTGTTACGGAAAATAAAAAAGAAAATTCCTGATTCTAGAGAACGATCGTATTTAGGAATTCGGAAACCCTTGTTCCGGCAAATACTTTTTACACCTGCATCTTCTCTACTTGGTTTTCTGCATATGGTAGTACATTTAGAGCAGACCAAAAACTTGCAGATTCGAAATATAGTATTCATGGCAATTTATACCGCTTGGGGGGTTGAAAATTTTTACAACATAAACAGCTGATTGAACAAAGAACAATTTAAAATTTATAACAGAAAGAACAGAAAGAATATATAACAGAAACGGAAAACTTAATATTGAAATTCATGATTCGGGATATTCTGCCCAAATAATTGTTAAAACAATTAGAATTAGAGTTTTTGAAAAATGCTTAAAATTCACTGACAATTTGGTTTAGCTAAAGCCACAACAAACAATGCATTTTGCAAAAAAAGGATTTTTTTTATAAATAACCATTTTGTATATAATTATACTTAATATGGAAATTTATTATTTAGGAACATTCTCCTCAACTTATCGATACAAACAATTCGAGCTTCAAAAATTTATCGTTTGTTGTGGCTGACTTCAAGTAGTTTGAAAACATTCAATCTCACGTGTTTATGACAAGACAAAAAAATGAGAATTCTCCATATTATGTATATTTATTTCAAATAAAGATTTTATTTTCCGTTTTTCCTTAATACCCGTAAATACAATCATTGACATCCAAAGGGTGTCTGATTGATGATACGTGATGTTGCAAGAAAATTAAAATAGACAGATGTTAAAATTAAAATAGAATCATGTACGATTGCTAATTCTTATATTGTATTTGATTTGTTTGGCATAACTATACAAGGTTGGATGTTTCAAACTGCTTAAAATTCACTGATGATTTGATTTAGCGGTCAATGAAATGTCGCCACAACAAACAATTAATATATTTTTTCTACGACGCGTCGTTTAAGCTCTCCAATGTGATCTCTTCAATTAGTTGCAAGAAGTGCCTTCTCAGTTTTCTGTAAATTAAGTTGACGTGTTGCATTACACTTTATATTATTATAACAACTTATAGCATGTTTCCACGGCACCTGCTTCGCTCTCTATTCTTGCTTCACACCCCAATCATGAGCGAATCAACTTGCTTCGCCATACAAAATTTTGAGAGCGAAGCAGGTAGATTCATATTGAATCTACTTGCGAATCAAGAAAAAATCCTCTCTTCTCTAATTTTTATCGTAAGTTTATCTGCACTAGTTGTCAAAATTAAATATTTTTGTAAACAAAGCAAATTTAAAAGTGAAAAGTTAAAAAATATAATTGTTTTTTGGGTGTGTTTCCTAGGCGTAATAATAAATTTGAATTCAGTGAAAAGTTAATTTATTTAAATTTTATAAAAGTTAAAAACAATGGAAAGAAAAAAATTATAAAATCGAAGCAGGTAGATGAGTCGTGTAAACAGCATGATTCATAAACTTGCTTCAGGAAGCGAAACAGGAGATTCAAGTTGTCGTGGAAACATGCTATTACACACCCTTTACTTATATTTCTATACATTGCAATTGTTTTCTTAGAAAAAATTTCCTCTGACTTTTATTTAAGTTAAAATTTATTTTGATTTCTGCATCTTTTGACCTTTTTTGTGAAGCTGTCAAATTTTAGTTGTAGAGTCCAGTATTTAACGAGAATTTATAAAAATGTTTAGATGAACTAGAATTTGTTTTGTACGATTTTGTAGATTTCGCTGAAGTGTTAATGCTCTATTCTAGACTAATTTATTAAATGCAACTTTGAATATTTTTGAGAATGTCATCGTTATGAAATATTGTAATTATTGTTGACTTGTATAAAACTCACATACAAAGCTCTCTTACCAAGTACAAAATATTGAACAAATCAATATCAACTATTTAAAATCACGCCACTATGATGCAAGTTTTCGAACATTATGAAGTCATTGAAAAAGTGTATGTCTTTCATAAAAAAATATATGAAGCAAGTGGGAAGACGTCTGTGTTGTATGTCTCATTGTCTGTCTTGTGGTTCAGTTCTCTATATGTATTGACATGCTTTTTCATTTTGTTACACTTTTTGCTATCAATATCATTTTATTAATTATCTCAATTATGTAAATATAGTAATATATGTATGTATATAGTAAGCAGACAATTTATATTTTTTATGTCTTTCTGTTGATTTTTTTTTTTTTTTGAAATTGAACTTGAACCTGACTTTAGCTGAAAATAAAAGAAAAATTACATACATATACATAGTTTTCATCGAGACGAAGGATTTTTATGGCTTTTTTATGTCGCCATTCTCATTGTCAAACTTCTTCATATGGTATATGAACAAAAAATATATGGAGTATATGGAGTGTGACAATCGGAATGTACCGCAACTGGCAAATGTTTTAATACGAATTTTAATTTTTATATCAATTTCATTCAACAATGATAATGATAAAATTGAATACAAATGTGTTTGACAAAGATATGTAACTTCAAACAATAATAAAATGAATCCAAAAGTTCTCAAGGAGATAATTTTATTACATACGAGGTCTGTTCAATAGAAAAGGGTGAATTTGAATTTTTTCAAAAAATTATTATTTACTCATCAATTTCTATTTTGTGCCCTTCAAAGTATTCCCCTTAGATATAATACACTTGTGGCAGCGTTTATTCCAATCCTTGAAACAGTTCTGATATTCACTTCTTGGTGTGGCATTGAGCTCTCTAAGCGATTCGGTTTTTATCTCCTCAGTTGTCGCAAACGCCGCTCTTTTATGGGTCTCCTCAATTTTAGGAACAGGAAAAGGTCACACGGGGTCAATTCTGGTGAATACGGTGGCTAAGGATTGATTACGGTATTCTTTTCCGCCAAAAAATTACAAACAAGCAATGAGCAACAAGTGGGCTGCCCACTTGTTGCAGCTGCCGCAGCTGCATTATCGTTCCCGGACGTTTTTTTTCGTAATGGTTCTCGCAAGCGGCGCATAACTTCAACTCATGATGCACTACTGTCACGCTAATCGAAGAAAACAGTGACCAAAACCTTGATATTTGACCGAACTTGGCGTGTTTTTTTTTGGTCTTGACTCTCATTGGCTTTTCCTTTGGGACGATTGGAATTTGATTTCGATGTCACAACCATGTACCCATGATTCGTCCCCTTTTAAGCAAAACTGGATCGTCATTAACGTCATTCAACATCTCCTGAGCGATTCCCATGTGACTGTTTTTTGTTTGTTTAAAATTCAGCAATTTTTGAACGAGCTTCACTGCCACACGCTTCATGCCCAAAATTTGTGAAAAAATTATATGGCATAAATCAACCGATATTCAAATTTTCTAATGGTGATTCGACGATTCTCCATAACAAATTTCCTCACTATCTCAACATATTCATCGGTTTCTGATGTGATGGAGCTTCCAGGAAGAGCGGGGTCATTCACACCTTCTCGACCTTCTTTGAAAAGCTTGTATCACTTGTAGTAAACATTTTTCTGACCCAGAGTACAATCACCATATACCATTCTCAACATTTCAAGTACTTTCCTGGAACCTCTTACTTTCTTCTCTCTTTCTTTAGAAATTCAAAAAGCCGTGGTGGTGAGCGGTTAAGTTTCAGTGAAAAATTACAAAAACAATTTCCAAAGTAGGAGTAGTTCTATTAAAATTGTTGTCATAAAATTTCTATTTTAATACAAGCAATCAAAGTTTTAAATATGGATATTTCTTATAAAATTTTTAATTGAGTTTTGTGCATTATATATGCGAGAATTTCAAAGCTGTTTTTTTTAAGTTATGAAAAAGTTCTCATAACTCGTGTAGTAAAAAATTTTCGTTATTTTGTGTTTGAATAAATATGAAAGAAGAAAAAACTGACGAAAAGTGAATATAGTCGTGGTTTTAAAGAGCGGATATTTTAAATCATGTTTAAAGTTCAATATATTAATAAACAAATTTCGTCATCTCTGATCTCCAATATGTGTATGGAATGTTTCTTAAGTAAATATTTGAAAAAGTTCGCAATAGAAGTGCTTTGAACTAATTAAAAGTAAAACAGTTTATATATATGCGGTTTTAGATCATATAAAATTGCATTTTCCATCCCTGTAATGAAATACATCTCTCTATAATAAATACACTAGTGTTTTACACTTGTAGGTGTGAATATCGCAAATATGCAAAGCATTTTATATCAATAATTGTTTGTACAAATTAAAAGCGATAGAGTGTGAACAGATCCATTCGTTGCTTATACTTATACGTACTGTTTGTTGCATGTACGTGTGATGAGAACTTGAACTCGTGCGCAGTCATACACGTTTGACGGCGTGACTAATTGGCATTATCTTGGTCGTTGTGGTAGATCAGAGTCTTTCATGCAACTCAAATTCACAACCGGAGGAGTCTAACGTTGTTAATTCTTCAATATATTTATACTAGCATCGTCCTTGGCACATCGCTTTATTCCGATGTGGAACAATCATTTAAAATCAATTCAGGACTACTTTCTTCTATTTCAATTTCTTTATGAAGCCATTCAGACAAAAAATGAAGATTTAAATACAAATTAACATCCAAAGGAATCATTTATGATTTTAAAGCCATATGTAAAAAATTACTCGCATGCATTTCTTGTAAAATCTAACACTATTAAGATCACCATTCAAATACGTTAATATCTACCATTCATGAATGATTCCCTTCACTTTCAGATATTTCGATTTTATTTCCATAATGGATATGGCTGGTGGTATACATGATCCTAAATGGAGTTTGGAACGTCGTGAATCGTCCGGTTTCTTAGTGTGGCGCAAAGACTCCCCTAGTTCTAAAATACGTTTCCGTTTGGATGTGGAGGTTTTGGAGTTTGAAAAACATCCAAACGAAGATTATGATTATCATCACGATAACGGTCTGACAATCGGTAGTATATCTTCAACTATAATGCTGTGTGCCAGCTGTGCAGCTGCAGTAGCTGTTAGTGTCTTTTTGCCCTGGTATTTGATGGATAAGGTGGTCAGCTTTTGAATGAAAATTTTTCTAGCTTAAACAACTTAAACAACAGATTGTCTTAAGGAAAATGTTTAGGAAAGTTAAAAAAAGAACTGATATTTAAAAACATATAAAGCGGGTGACTGGTAAAATATGGAAATTTATGGGAGCATTCCATAATATATTTATCTGTTCATTTGTGTGTTAATTACAACGATAATAATACGCTTAAAATTTAAAGTAGTTATTGTCTCCTTTGGGCAAATAATGCAAGTAATTGCATTCTTTTTATAATAAATGTGTGATGTGTCTATGATGGAAATAACTTAATAACTCAATTAATAAGTTATGTTTTTATTAGTTTAAGTCCTATATACTATTTTACTTACTTATTTCTTAGTCTTTTGACATATAAATATTATTTGTATATAGTTGCACTTTGTATTCAAGTGTAAATAATCGATTTTATTAATTTAAATCTATTGTCCTGTTGTAAAATATTTATTAATATATTTGGAAATAAAAAACTATATGTAAAATTTTTGACATGAAAAGTTAAAAATTATATTTCTTGTAATTTAATAAAAAAAAGAACAGTAAAACTAAAAATTTCAAAAGATATATGTTTTATTTTCTTAAAAAAAATCCTATTAGAGATTGCATTAGGCTGTCCCTATTCCAGTTGAAATATGTTCGATTTGGATGTAATAATATTTATATCCTTTAGCTTTATTGTTTAGTTACAAATTATCAATATCAAAAGCTGCTTACTGCCTTTTAAAATATCCTTAAAGGTAATTGCCACATTTACACTTTTATTTAAGAATTATCACACTGTTCGCAACTGGGAGTGACACATTTCTTTTGTCATTTTTGCAATACACCTTTGGCTATATAAAGTACATATAATTCGGATTCCTATAATTTTGTTTTTTAACCGACCTTAAAAAAAATATAAATTCAATGTACAGCGATTTTTTCGTCATTTGGAAATTATTTTTTTTTATATAAAAGGATATGAGGTGATGTCATTTTAACCAATATTTGATATTAATCATTATTATTAATCAAAAACAATTTAATGAAGATGATACTCAAAGAGTATCAAAATATCAATAATAAGGACCTTTCGGATTTGATAAAAAAAACATTAAATTTACAGAAGTGTATGAAATCTTTATTGGAGTCGATAGAACGATCTACATACATATATAATTCAATGTTTAAGAATGATTTCGTTTAAATGCTGACCGCGGCTATGCCTCAAATGTTTCATACCTGGGTCCAATTTTAGCATACTCTCTCCAACATATCAGCCGGTATCTCAAGAATAGATTCCTCACTATTGGCATTCAGTGTGTTAACCATTTGCGGACTTATCCCTATAGACATTAGCCTTAACATAGGCCCACAAAAAATTGTATAAAGGTGTTAAATCGCACGATATAAGCAAACAATTGATCGGACCCAAGCCCTCTCAATTGGGACATTGTTTTGCGTTCTGTATGGCATGTGGCACCCTCTTGTTGAAACCACATGTCAACCAAGTCAGCTCGCCATTCACAGAAACGTTCCTGCCTTCGTCGTCTTTGAAAAAGTACGATCCAATAATGCCACTGGCCCATAATCCACATCAAAAAGTGCATTTTTCGTTATACAATGCTTCTGAATGCTCTTCACATCTAATACGGCAATTCTACTTGTTTACGTAGCCATTCAACCAGAAATGAGCTTCGTTGCTGAACCCAATTTTTCGCTAAAAAAAAGGTGGTCGATGCACTTTTTTAACCGAGAATGAATTTTGATGACAAAAATCAATTATATGCAAGTGTTGTTCGTTTTGTAAGTCGATTTGTGGTTAAATTACAGACCAAACTGAACATGTTTAACAGCAACAGCTGCCAAAAAAGTGTTACCGAAAAAAAGTTGCTAAAAAATCACAATTTAATAAATAGAAATAAAATGAAATAAATATAATATTACTAGCTGACCCGGCAAACGTTGCTTTGCCGTCAAATATTGGATTATTAATTTGTGGTTTGTATGGGAGGTACCACGTTCCTTTGGACAATCCCGCCCATATTTGCAGCAGCACTTAAAAAATGCACTCCAAACCGACGTACCAAATTTTGTTCAAATACCGTTATCAGGAGCAGAAATAATAGATTTTTAATTTGTGGTTTGTATGGGAGGTACCACGCCCCTTTGTCCGATTGGACCGAATTGTAAATCTAAACCACCCGGGGCGCCACCCAAACGCGTACAAAAAAATTTATGCAAATCGGTCCAGCCGTTTAGGAGGAGTTCAGTCACAACACACGTACAGTAGAATTATATATATGTCCTGGTTCACACAAGTCAAGTTTTCTTGCTCAAGTTTCAATTCAGCTCGAAGAGAGAAAAGAAGAAGAATACATACTCTCCCTGTCTTTCTCCAATTGAATTGAAACTTGAGCAAGAAAACTTGACGTGTGTGAGACAAGACTATGTGTTTTCTGCTGAGATCTTTGAAGCTGGTGCAAAGAAAGTTGACAGTTGAATGCAAAATTTAATTCAGAGTTTCACTCATCTTGGCACTAGCTTCAAAGATCTCAGCAGGTAGCGCGCATATTATATTTATTTCTAGTTTTTTTTAGAGACTTTCATTTGAAGCCGATTGAATTTTTATGTTAAAAAGCGTCCACTTTTTTTGCAATTCAAAATGCATTTTACAAAAATCTCAAAATTAAGGACGAAATCGATATATCAATCAATTGAAATTTTCAAAATAAAATTCACAGTTCACCAAATAATTAAACTAGTTACAAAATGGGCACATAGAAATAAATGGATGAATATACTTTTACATAATTTTTTTGTGTGTTTCAGTTCGAACGAAATTTTAATTTCTTAGTCTAGATTATAAGGCTAATGTTCGCAACGTACTTTAGTAAAGATAGAATTAATCATAAGACAATATTCTAAAGTCAACAACGAAACATTCAACTATAATTCCAACCTACACTGCCACCCCAAGCGCTTCATTGTGTTTTTCTCTTCAGTTTTTAGATTTCGTTGGTTGTATGTAAATTAATGCTAATTATGCAAATTACTTAGCGAAAAAGGAGATGAGAATTTATTTGATTCACAAATATGTATACTGAGATCTAACCATGATTTTTCCTCCGGTTGACGATTTTTAAGTTTTGTTTTTGTTTATATTTATGCATAATCATTGTTGTTTGTTAAATTTTTTATTTCAGCATTCAACTAACTTTGACACACTGGCAGTAAACATTTGTATGACGCGTGTCATCGTTTATTGTAATTTAACTTTTACGTAGTTTTTCGAAAAATATCGCTTAAATTTTTGATTTATTTGTCTTTCTCGAGATCGATTACTGAATTTCTTAATTCAGATTAATTATAATTTTTTCAAATTATTTTTATTAAGGCTTCTGCCTTGGAAAAGCCAATTATTACACTAGCAGAATGGAACAATACAGTTTTCTGGGGTCGCTACACCATCATCGTTTATGTGTGTCTCTTTGCATCTTTTATTAAATTTGAATAATTAGGAAAAAATTATGAATATGACGAACTCGAGCTAAACTATTTAAAATCTCAAAAACCAAAATTTTTCTAACAAATCACGTGATATTTTTTTTAACAATAAAAAAATCAAAAGACATAATAGTTGTTAGAATAATACCTAGACTAGCAGCTATTATTCGTGTGGATGTAGGTTCGCATATTGAACTTTAGATTGTTTCGATTATTTGCTCAAACAACGTACGTCATAATTCAAATTGAAAATTTGTTTTACAGCAAATGAGTTCAAAGTTTTAAATTTATAAACAACGCAATGGAAAAAATAAAATAATAATGATCCCTCCGGAGGTGAATAGACAAAATATTTATATGAATATTTTTGCACCGACTAAAGAATAGAATAGAATAGAATAGAATAGAATAGAATAGAATAGAATAGAATAGAATAGAATAGAATAGAATAGAATAGAATAGAATAGAATAGAATAGAATAGAATAGAATAGAATAGAATAGAATAGAATAGAATAGAATAGAATAGAATAGAATAGAATAGAATAGAATAGAATAGAATAGAATAGAATAGAATAGAATAGAATAGAATAGAATAGAATAGAATAGAATAGAATAGAATAGAATAGAATAGAATAGAATAGAATAGAACAGAATAAAATAGAATATAACAGAACAGAATAGAATAGAATAGTATAGAACATAATAGAATAGAATAGAGGGAATTAGAATAGAATAGAACATACTAGAGTAGAATAGAGGCAATTAGAATAGAATAGAACATACTAGAATATAACTAAAATAGAGTAAAATAAAACAAAATAAAATGGAATCATAAGAAATTTTATCAACATATCGGAAATTTATCAATAATCGGTATATGTAACAGAAAAAAAAGATAAAAAATATATTTTATACAAGATAAATAAGACATTCACAATTTCACCAAATGATCGAAATTATTTACATATGTATGTATATAATTTTCACAGAAAATTTTAGTAAAACTGTAGAAAAAAATAACGACGGATTATGGTAGAGCGGACAAACAAAATTCACGTATATTGGCCTTTTGAAAGTCGACATCTTTGCTTGTACTTTAGGGGGAGTTAGGATTCCCCGGGCTATTGTATATTGTTATGGTAAATTGCTATTGGGAATCTTGTAACCCGTACATTTTACGTATAACATGTGTTTAACAATTTTATGTAAAACATTACGAGGAACATTTTAAAACTTTAACTCTTTGCGGTACGGGTTTTCTTTTTTTTTCTTCCTTGAAAATGGATAAAAGACACCTCTTAAATATCTAAATAATGTGTTGAAATGTTATACAAAAGTCTTTGTCATGAAATTCTACCATAAGCCTTCGAATACACTAAAGCATAAAATCGAAGTTAAACAACAGAAATAACTTGGTGTTGTAAAAGGCCCACTTTTCGATCATGGCATGTTGTCCACATAATTGTCCATGTGAACAACAACAGGCAGACAAATTTAGTAAAAAGAATTTCACACAGAGCACTTAAGGTTTAATTTTTTAAATTAAAGTTTCCCTGCTCTATTTATACTTCTGCTGAATCAGCAATATTTTTTAAACAAAGCCGGTATGACTTTCTTAATAAAAATAATGCCAAACTTAAATAAGGAAAAAAATTATAAAAAATTTTAAATTAAGAACAAATCCAAAATTCATTTGAGTATAATTATAACGATGTTAACTTTAATATATTTAGTTTAACAATATTGAATATTATTCCTTTAGGTTTTATCCTTATAAGTTCGCTACAAAGAATGAAAAAGTATTTTCACTTTGCGTGGAAAGGACTTTTTAATTAAAAAAATTGTTTTCTTCGAATAAGAAAAATTCATTGAAAAGATCGTAATATAAAAATGAAAGAACAATCCTTAAAAATTATAGAAATAGAACCAACAAAATACTCGGCTGCAGATTAAAATTAAACTGAATCAAAAAGTTTTCAAAATTTCCATTTAGCAACAATATAGAAATAATAGATATTTTACTTAAAATTGCATGTGGCTGTTGTATATCAGAATTGAGTTGCATTTAGTTATAAAAACTTATTGTTAAACCCAACCTTTTGCTAACAAACAAAGCACGTTTGTGTTTCTCTGCGCATTTGCACGCGTACCCTTAGGACACATGTTATTGCCACACAAAAAAAGCATCCATTTTGTTATCCAAAGAGTATTTTATTTTGCATTAGTATTAAATATCAAAACATCCCTTCCATCCGGGGGATGATCGTTGCATTGATAATCTGCAAACTTTTCGTAAACACGCCGCGGATAAAATAAAATATTGACAATATGCGTGTGTTTGTTGTTGATATAATGATTGGCCAAATCATTTTGACGCCATTAAAAAATTAACATCCCTATAAAGTTCATCGTATAAATTGGTGTCGTAAACTTAAACTGATGATGTTTCCTTTCACTTGGTTAACACCTCCATGGCATCCATAGCAACGATAACAAGGAACGCAATGTTGAATCAATATTTAACACTAAACAATCCTGGTTCTTTTTAAAATTAAAGTTGATTTGTTTGTCTTTCGTTTGAAAATTTTTAAATCATTTATGGCAATGTCGTATTTTTTTATTGAACTGTTAAATATTTAATAGACAGAAGGTAATAAAAACAAAAAAATTGTTCTTTTGTACAACGATCAAGGATTGTAAAAGAACCAGCAGACAACCAAGACACTATAAATATTGATAAAAAAAATAATAAAATAAATAAATAAAACAAAATCATTTTGATATTGTAACTAAGAATTTATCTGAATGGTGCTATAGTCTGTACCTCTTTGATTAATGATGAGGAAAATTGTGTCATGGGGTGCCAAATTTGTTCTGGGGATGGCTTAGCCTTGCCCAGACAAGCCTTATAAACGCTAAAAGCTGAATAGAAATAACAAATGCGAATATCGGTTACAACTTCTTTAAAGTTATTTTATCACTTGCTGCTTTTTAAAAAGGCATTTTCTATGAAGTCAATTTCAAAAAACAAATACTCCCTTGAATCATACCTTTTTTATAAAATCTATTTTCATACAAACTGGTGTTAATAGAAAAGTACTTTTAACCAGAAAGTACTTTCTATTAAATAAAGGGTATTTCTTACTATAATATACTTTTTTATAATGTTCTTTTTCTTCTTTCTTATAATGTTCTTCTAATTTTTTTTAACAAAAAGAGCTTTTTGTTCAAAGACAATAGAATCCGCAGTTGCGGATTACAAGCAGTTGCGAAAAATTTAGAATCAGTGAGTTACGAGTATGAAGCTATAGAAGTTATAGGCATATCATATGTGTCTTTGAAATTGATTTTTATGTGATCAGTTACTGTCCGCAAGATCTCCCCAGCATTTGCTCTTAATTGTTCATAAACACATTAGTAGCGATCGGTCTTGTTCAATTGTAATACAATTGTACGGTTCATCACGTAATTTTTCAATGGTGGATGAGTCATGAATACACTACAGATACCGTAAACCCACCAAAAGTTGATAAGGTAGGCCTATAGTCTAATAAGACTTTAGAGACGATTTTCTTTCTAGCTTGCAATGGTGAATATTTTCTGTTTTCAAACCAGAAGCGTTTAGCCATTGTTGGGAAGAGTCTAAAAAAATTGGGCAGAGTGTACTGTATTAAATGAGGATTATGTTGAAAAAGATTTTTTTCTTCTAAGAAGATGTTTCCTTTTTGATAAAGACAGGGATTTATCGATCGGCTCTCGTATTAAAGAAAACTACCTTTAGTTGTAAAGTGATTTTTGCTTTGTAAAAAGTTTTCAGATACGCAGGATAAAAACAATACAAGTCTACTCGAGAAGCTACTAATGACCAAGTGAGAGCCGCTTTTTGGTCTTAGAAGAAAACTATTGTCCAAACATTTAGCTGAGTGTAAGTCGAAATTGGTTGAAAGTTCGCTACCAAAGTAGATGGCATATTAAGTATTGATCTACTAATAAAAATCGCTTTTCTCTTGAGTGGAATCTCTTTGTATTCTTTGTAGTTCATTTAAAATTTGTGGCTTCTTTGGATTAAATATTATTTGGAAATTAGGAAAATTGTAACCGTTTAATTTGAACAATATTGATCACATTTTTTACTCTAATCACATAATATTATCAGCAAAAATAGAACATACTTTACGGCATATAGAAAAATAACGTATTGCAATAATAATTCAGAGTTGCCGGAACTGTGATTCACTATGGAGGCTTCCGAAATATCCAAAATTACCAATAATTACTAAGCTGTTTTTACGAATAATAACATAACAATTCTGAACATTTCCGATCAAAACAATTTACCATTTGCTGTATAACATATGCGAGATACTAGTTGATGATAAGAGGTAGAGAGCTGGTGGCACTAAAAATTCTGTCATTCCGGTGTCGAAAATAGTTTGGAACTACATGAACAATATAAGTACTGACTGAAGAAGCAAAAAATATTTGCTGTAAAATTATTATTAATTCTTTATAAATTAATATTTGCTGCTGTTATTGGTGGAACTGTTAACTGATCAATAGATCTTCAATCATTACAATAATATGGAAAAAATTTTATTCAGCATTTTTTCTTTGGATTAAAGAACTTCGAGAAATATTTTTTCAAGCTTGTAGCCATTTATGAATTTATTTATTTTCTGTCTTCATATTGTACTAATTGGACTCTATTGAAAAAAGAACTGAGTTCAATCATGATATTTTGAAAGTTCTCAATCTCATATGGTTGTAGGTCTACTGATGAGATGAAATTAGTAACAATGAAATGCATGTATGCAAAAAAATGTTTCTAATAATTTTAACAAATTAATATATATCTAATAATCAACATGAGTAACACCCAAAGGGTATCTGATTGTATATATAATGAAAAAAAGTAAAATAGGCTCATGTTGTTTGCTGTGCTACTTGGGTATAGTATTCTAAACCTACTATGATTACGTTTTTTGTAATAATTTTGAAAAACTGTTTCAAGTCCACTGACGATATGGTTTAGCGACCAATGAAATGTCAGCATATGGATAACTAAAACCACAACACACAATACATTTTTTAAACTCAAATTTTGGGGGGGAATATCACAAATAATAAATTTCAATATTAAATAAATCATAATAATAAAATTATGATTTACTAGCTTGAAAATATTTTTCTCTCGGAAAGATATATTTCTAAATTATGTAATAGACGGAAATTTTGATGTAATCTCTAAAAAAAGTATATATTCCTTTATTTTACTCTACTTTCTGATTTTAACTATAAACTAATCACGGCAGCCACAAAACGCAGCTATCAAGGATGTTGCATATTTTCTTTATTAACTATTTGAAGGCGTGATCAGTTTAAAATTATTTCTTAAAATACAAAATAAAAACATTATTGTCATTGCACATATTTCGGTGATGTAATTCTTGAAAGTTACTTAATTGAAATAATGCTTAATACGAATTCCATGCAGCAACTTTTAATCGCCTCGGGTTTTGTTACATGATCAGTTCAACACCCTTTAATTTGAAACTTATAAGGATTGGACAAAAAGTTTAAATATAATGAATATTTTTTAAGAAAAAAAGTTCAAATTATTGAGAGATTAAAATTAACGAATATCAGGTGACTGAAAGTAGACTGAAACTGTCTTCTCAGTAGCCAAAAATTAACTACATTCATTTTCAAAAATATATAAAAATCCTTATTAGTATTTGCATTCACTAATATTCCCATTAGTTAAATTGTTATTTTAAATATTAGTAACGATATTTCGAAAAGCTTAACAATTGTTATATACATTTAATTTATTAAAACCTTCGTATTCACGTTCTGATCGTTACTGCTTTTAAGCGACTTTTTATGTGTTTGCATTCGATAAATATTTTTTAAATTCAGGTTAATAAACACTTCGCCAAATCTTATACATACATCAATTAAATTCATTGTCACTAATACTTGTTAATAATGAAATACACAGCGCATGTTTGCTACAAGAACTTCATAACTCAAATATTTAGATTTTCGAGTTAATTAATTTAAATTTCTTACAAATAATTTGTATATTCACTTCAAAATAGAATATAAATTAATTTTATTATTAATTTTTTTCAAGCAAATAGAGAATTTTGAATTCGTTTTTTTAATTAGTTTTTTAGTTATGATGTCTTGGCAGCAAATGAGCGATATATGGATAGATTGTATATCCTAAATGAAAATAATTACACATATGCGTATTAACCGTATATATTTAAAGTTAGTTAAAAACTCTAATTCTCTGCTTTTGAAGAAAATTATATACATTGTTAGATATTTATAAAGTTAATTTAATTTTTTCAAGCTGAAGGTCTTTTTTAATTTTTTTTTAAATCGATATTTCGGTAGTCATCGATATTGGAAAAAAATAAATTGATTTTATAAATTAAAATAAAACGGTCAAAAAACTATTATTTCGATATGAAAATATTACTTGCAAAACAAGTACATATATGATTTCTGATTGTCAAACTCTACACATAAAAATATATAAAAACTTTTTATACATACAAATTTAAATATTGAAATGGTTAGATTGATTTTTTAATCAATTCTCTTAAATCACTACCAACGGTTGTATACAAAAAAATGTGTTTCATTGATATCCGACAACCTATAAATGGAGAATCGACAAAGTCTCACAGAAGTTTTCAAACTTAAACGTTGAGCTTGAGCGTATTTGTGAATATCGCCTCAGATGTTGGTATTCAGATTCGCGAATATCTAAGAAGTGACATTCGTTACATCACTACCACATATTAAAACAAATAAAGCAAATGTATGCTAATCTTGAATATAGATTTATTTTATAAATTCAAATTTTATCGGTTGCATGTAGTACGTTTAAAATGGGCTGGCGGCATTGCACGATGTTTCATTGTTGTTATATGAAACCATTTGTTTCTTAAGAGAAATTTTTTTTATATACTTTTGCAATTTTACAAACAAAAAATGTGTTTCTTCTAAACGAGTTTTCTTTAAAGCGAATTCTCTTTCTAGCGAAGTAAAATGCTTTGTAATTAATCAAAAAGTATAGTCAAGTTTGATTGAGCGATTTTTCATTTAAACGGCATGCGTTTATCCGAATTCGACTGCATATACATATAAATTAATTGTAATAATTAATTGTAATTATATTTATGTACGTATGTATGTAATTTTATTTATTAATAAATAATAAAAAATCTCAAAAAGAATTTGCAAGTAAGTAGGATATCGCTACTAGTCAGAAAATAGGTTAGGGTTAGGTTAGGTTGATTGGAGGGGTATGATAGCCCATGTAATACGACATACACCTAAGCCATTGAAGGCTTGTTGTGCGCTCCCTTGAGTTTAACCATAACATATTGACCCAAAGGTCTAGAGAAACTCCGTGTCACTCACAAAATTCCTTAATTTCTTCCAGCATATTCCCCGTAATCGGCTTATGTCCGGTAAGATGTCACCTCCAAGATATCGGGACCTTATTTGTGAGAAGGCAGGGCATTGGCACAAATAGTGTTCCAATGTTTCGCTCTCCTCCCTATTCCCATGCGTTTAAGATGTGCCAGTAGTTGAGAGTGCCCTGTGACAACTCCAATTATTCTACTTAGTTCGAGCTTGCTAAGTCTTAGCAGCTCCCTCGTTCTTCTCTCGTTTGGATCTCCCCATAGAATTTTTGTATTGATTCCCATGGTTCCGTTATTCCAGAGAGTTGAATGGGCCCTATGTGCCCAAGTCTTTAGCTCGAATTTAACTGCATCGAAAGGTTTCGCGCATTCCAAGCTTATATTACCTAACTCTATTGCCCTAGAAGCAAGTGAGTTTGTCCTCTCATTTCCAGTTATCCCCGCGTGCCCTGGCACCCATATGATGTGCACTTCACCATGTATCGAGTAACTGTTAATAGCGTTTTTGCAATCCCAAACTGTACGTGATTTAGTGCGTTCCGCTGAGATTGCTCTAATGGCCATCTGACTATCTGTGAATATATTCATAATTTTTGCATTGGATTGTCTGCGTGGTGTGTCAGTTCAATTGAAAATTACTATTAACGCATTATACACATACTAAATTATCTTTATGTACATATATATATACCTTGCACACACATAATAACTTACATATTTACATTCACATCCATCTATCCAAATATTGTACATATGCGCACATATAAGTACATAAATATTTATTTTATTTATTTCAATCTCTCAATATAAAATTATTTTGTTATTATTCTATACAAAATAATCGTTCTCCCATGGCCCACTGAATCAGTTGTATTCTCACTCCGGCCGAGTGTAGACGCTTTTTGAAATTTTTGTTTATGTTGATCAATACGAAAATACCGATTAAAAAGTTGATTTAACAAAAAAAATTAATAAAAATAAAAAAAATAAACAAAAACCAAATAAAATCTTGTTCAGTGTATTCAGTGTCTTTATCATTTAAAATGTGAGTACAAAGCCAGTTTTGGCCAAGAAAAGAAAATATAAAAAAAGTTAAAATGATAAATTCAAAGTTGCATCAAAAAGTAAATAAGAAAAATAAATAAAATAAAAACCCGTGACTGTGAGTGCTCGTGTTTGTGTGACAAGTGCTAACGTTTGTGTGACCCTGTTTGATTAGGTTTTCTTGTTCAAAATATTGTTTTTAATATTATCTATTCACAATCTGTTACTTAGAAATTAGAGTCCACCATAAAATGGGAATCTTTGCTTCCCGGGAACTATGAATTTGTTGCACAAAAAACTTATGGTGATTTTAAGGAGAACATTTTTCTTCGATGGAAAGAAAAATTGCCATGAATATAATCTAGGCTAAGAATAAGATTGGAATGAAATCTAAAAAAAATTAGATCAGCACAGATGGGATCAGGATTCAGGTGATGACAGGCGTTTCAGGAGATCTTGCCACTGGAATTTTTTTTTTTCAGATGGCATTATTGACTCTGCATAAGTTCCTTATAAAGCGATAGCTAATGTAGCCGAGCAGACAGTACGCCACCAATATTAGAAAATGTTATTTGATGATTGATAAGAACTATCAATCATATTTGTATTGCTGAATCGAAAGTAATACGTTTTATAGTTTTATAGTATTGCTTCTAATTACTATCTAATGTAATAAAAAAGTTTGTTTAATTTTTCTTATCTATGTATGTATATATTTCGAATTATATAGTTCATCTTCAAGATCTAGTTTTAATGTAAATTGCACTATTGAAAATCGATAAATTGGCTGACACATATTTACAATTAAGGTTTATTCTAATCTAAAATCAATCAAAATGAATGTTGATTATGCTAGAAGGATCTGAAATACAATCGTATCTATGCAGTTCATATAAATTTATTGTTGAAAATCAACCAAATCTTAACGATGGTTGAGAAGTGATATTTACGGCTAATATTTATATTGCTGCTGTTATCATTGTTCTTATTATCTTTATGTTGTTGCTCCTTTAGATACTGTTATTATTTATTTATAAGCACTTATATAGCACATTTGGGTCAACATTTTTTTTTATAAGTGCTGATCAGAGTATGACAATGAGTGTTTCGTTTGCGAGTCTTGCCACCAAAAAATGCATGTCTGCCAACTTATGTATAACATTTTGTTGATCAACTTATATAAAATATTTATTAATCTGTCAAATTTAAAAACATTAGATCTCTTGTAGAACTACGTGCTTATGAAATTCCTCCTTTTCTCTTCAGAAGGGCAAAAAATGTTACACTTTTTTCAGAAACGAAAACGACACATTCTACTTCAATTCATACGTATTTATACCAGGTGGTCCAAATACAAGTATCTTTTCAAAAATTAAATAAAATCAACTGAACTTAGGTTAGGTTAGGTTGAAAGGAGGGGTGTGATAGCCCATGTCATACGACATACACTTAAGCCAGTGAAGGCTTGTTGTGCGCTCTCTTTAATTATCAGACACAAACTGCCAGAGTTCTGCGGCAGGATTCGAACCTGGGACCTTCGCACTACGAGTCTAGTACACTACCTACTAGTCTACGAAGGTCAGAACTGAACTTAATTTCTTTTGATATGCTATGGCCATATTAGAAATGACGCGGCTGGCTTCACAGTAGCTTATCCTGTCAGTCTAATTTTGCAAGACTTTGTTGTTGCTTTCTGGGCCTATTTCACAAATGGTTCGGATGACATTAGCCTTAAAGCGATGGATCGGTTCTAGAGGCAGCTAATTAATACTGCCAAGACAGCTGATAAAACGATTACCAATCGTGTTTGATAAATAGTAATATATGATTTAAAAAGATGCTTGTACAAAAGATTCATGGAAGACTTCTTGTCACTCTCTGGTACTGATTGATACATGGAGGAGAAGAAATTCAAATTTAAATAAGAGAGATATGTATCCATGAAATTGAATACGTGGCTTCCGTAGATAATTTTGTGGCATTAACATTTAGAGTAAATTGGTGCATGAGCAGCGGAAATATCTGTCTGTTGAGCGTAAAAATGCATCAAGTCCCAAGAACGAAGTGGCCACCTAACAGGCATTTTTGTTAGAAATAAATGTTCGCAGCGTTCACTATTGACTGTAGTACCACATGTAATGAAAACGTCTAGGTGTCATATCCAGCCTGTCCATAACAGGTTAAAAATGTGAAACACAGACACTATAGAATTTTCGTTTGGTGCTGCACGTTTCTCTGCATTGAAAATGATAATTGATGACAAGGCACGTTATGAAAACCCCTGATTTAATAAGAAAATGATATCGAAGAGAAGAGATATATAAATATATGTAAAAAAATTATTCAACGTATGAATAAAATCATGGCTAATCAAGTTGTAGTGAAAAGTTCAGATAACTAACGATTTCTCCGCGGCAGGAAGTGCACCTAACAGAGGCTTTTTCAGTTTGCAGTGGAGTTTTTACAATGATCTCTGGATTAGCTTAATGGATTTGCAATTTAACTGATTAGTATAAAACCCGCTGAGAGTAACTAACATATTTTTTGTTTTGTTTTTAAATGTATTTAAAAAAACGATAACTGCCAAATTGTTTACCACAGAAAATATTGTTCCCTATTTAACAACCGATATTCAATATTTCATTAGATATTCGGTTTAATAGTGTTTCGATGGAATATAATCTAAAAAATTATGTGTTTAGGGCATCATTGTACATTGAAAGGTTTTTTTGTATGATATTTGATCATTGTGATATATAATTTAACAAAAAATAAATGTATTTACCACTCACCCCAATACAAAATGTCTCTAGGCGAGAACCCTGTAAATAAACAAAGAAAAAGAAAATTAAATGCATTTAGAAAATTCATATGAAAATCACTTGGTAAACAAAATAAGCAAATATATGTACGAGGTGTGTTTAAAAAAGGTGGTTTTTATCATTTTATTTTGGTACACTCGCCCCTAACATGTACTCATATTCTTTGTTTTCTTATTATATGTATAAAGTATGTAAGGGCTTTAGTGTGCTCGTCATTTTGTTGCTTTTGCATTACGATAATGCACCTGCTGACTAATCGTTGCTTTTGATAGTTTGGCCAAAAACAACACCACATACCATCTTCAAATGATTTGGTACCCTGCGACTTTCTCCCTGTATTAAGAACTGAAGAGACCCATCAAAAGGCGGTGAATTGCAACGATTGAGGAGAAAAAATTTATATCGCTGAAAGATATCAAGGTCATACCAAAAAGTGCTACGAGGATGGATAAAGTAATCGGATGGTTCGTACTTTGAAGAGGACAACATAAATATTGAAGAATAAATCAGTTTTTTTTAAATAAACGTATACACCTCGTACATGCATATGAGCGCAAATAAAAGGTGGTAATAATTATGAAAAATAGTAATAGATAACGAAATGGGAGAGAGAGAGAGAGAGCAGAAAAGAACATTTTGCAGTGTGAACAAATTTCAAAATAACATACGAGTAAAGATAAAGAAAAGAAGGCCGAAACATAAATCTTTTTTTTGGTTATCAAAACAATTTGTTTTTCTTAAGGTAGAATTACTCTTCCGTAAACGTACACGTTATGAATCAGCTGATCAATTTTGCTCACCAAACGTATATGTAAGTAGGTATTCTTTCGTAAACGTAACGTTGCGTTGCGGACCAACCTGATAAAATTTGAATTTCTCTCCATTTTTACGTACCATCTATCATTTGTTTTCATTTCTCTTTAATAGAAATGTTGCGGAATTTTTCGTGACTTTTATTTTTAAATTATTTTAAACATTATTAAAATAATATTTATAAAATTATCACGAAAATTAAGAAATAATATAGAGGCAAATTGTTGGTGTCTTACGCAAATATATAATATATTAAATTTGTTGTTGGAAAATACAATATGCAAATCACATGTTTGTTTATTCTATTTACAATTTCTGTATTGAAATTTGAAAAAATTTCCAAGTCGTGGAAATAAATACAAATTTATGGAGGAACATACTATTGTAGTCGGTTTTTTCAGAGTGAGATTATGAGAAAACAAATTTAGTGTTCGTCTTTAGATGTCGACTTATTGGGTTCGAGATTACGTTTATGACTAGCCACATTTTTACCTTTACAATGATGAATTTCCCAAGTAGCGGTCAGACTAAAAATTAGATTTTTTTTTTCGAAATGGACTAATAGATTTGGCTGTTGTCCAAAACAAACAAAAGTTATTTAAAAATACTTTAAAATGGCACCCAAAATAAAATAATAATTATATGTTTCATGATCAATTACAATTTAAAAGTTAGACTTCCATAACTCCGGAACTAAGAAAGAGTAGCAAGATTTGTTTACCATACCAATATTATATAAAAATTAATTTTAAGATCGACCGTGCATGAGTTCACTTTGATTAATATCAAGGGTCATTAGTAAATGCCTATAAGCAAGCAATTGAAAGAATAGCTGATATTTCTAACTAGATTTTTTAATTCAATTTAATTTTTATTTGATAGTTTTGAAGAAATTGTTAATAAACGCCTACGTATTTTAAGTAACTAATAAAATTGAAACCTGACCGCAACATTTATGTATGAGAAACGAGCCCTTTATCCCTTATTTGATAAATTAATATATATTTCATGATTAATCTTAAAACATTTTCGAGGCATAGTAATGTTTATTTGTGAGAACATAATTTTGAAGGTTTTTGAGACCACATCGCCTCTTTAAGATAAAAAATTATTAATATTTAGATATGATTGCTCACAATCACATCTGAAGCTAAGCTGAGAGTTTACACCAAAAAGTGTTCCTCAATATCCTCCTTTATATATATCTATCAAAAATCAGTATTATATCTGAAGCTTAAGCGAAGTTATACAAAAAAGTTTTGATATGGAAGCAAAAACTTTTGTCGCATTTCACTAAATTCGTTGTCTTTTGTAATTATATTTATATTACATTAACGCACCAATACTTATTAGAAAAAAACATTTTCACTAAATTAAAAAAATTATCATAAATTCAAAACAGCCTTTTACGTTTTCCTATTCTGTTTAAGAGTTTTATACACACTGGTGTTCGGCTACAACATGCAGCTGTTGTAACAAATTATTGCCTTTAACGAACAAATTCTTTGGCCCAAATTTTTTTTAAATATTTCATACAAATCATTAAGGCCATACTACGGTTAATCGTATAGTAAATTTTCGCTTATAAAGAACTTATTTTTAAGTCCACAATACAAAAACTGTTTTAAGTTTTTAGGCATGCAAAGAACGAAATGAAGTCGCAATATCGTTTCGCTAATTTTATAAGCCGGTAAAATAATTATTTACCATTCAAAGCAATCAAACTAATTGAAAACAGCTGAGATTTTTAAACAGATTTATAAAATGTTGTTGAAAAATAAGAAATAAATGTAATGTATGGCAATGTTGCACATCATTCTATATTGGAAGAAAATTATATTTACTCCGGTTACAACAAACAACGTCTGTAATGAAGAAATAGCACGGTTTCATAGAGTTCGTTATAACCGAGCTCCACTGTAAATTAATATATATATTACTTAAGTCTCAGTCGGAAAAAATGAAAACGGAATTCGTTAGGAGAGACATTTTCTTCCTTTCCGTAGTAAAAACTAGTGCATTTTTTCGAAGATTAATATCTTGATTAATAATATAAATTTATTTAACAAATCTATTCATAAGAGAAGTGTTCTTGTTAATTTTAAAGCTATTAAAACTGATACAAGTACGCACTTTTGTATATCTGGATTTGTATTCAAATAATTGAACCACTTTTTATTGCGATAGTATTGAATATGTAAAAGAAGCTAGAAAAAGCTAAACGCATTATTGAACATTTTTTAAAAAAGGTTATTGCTGGATGCAACATTTCAAGTCTAATGAGAAAATCTATAGCAAAATTTGGCTCAAAAAATGCTAATATGAATATATGGCCACGCTGATCATGCCATAATTACTTATGCAAACATCTTTAAGTTCATAAACAAACAAAAAAACATGTGCAAATATTTGACACAGTATACAACAACGTTTTTATACGCTTCAAATTATTAATGAAAATGTTTAAATTCAAACGAGTCTCCAGTACACAACACTTGAGTACATAATGATATAAATAGTTTTTTCTTTTATACAAATAAATAATTAATTTCAATTCAAATGTATTCAAATGGTCACTTTGCTCAACAACTCAATAATATCAGCAATAAAGTGAACATTAAAATTTTGTATTTTTAATTATTGGAATATAAACATTTTCAAACTCAAGAATTTTTATCGATTGCCATAAATTTCCACTTTAAATTTCAAATCAAAAACAATTTGTATAGTTTGCGTATTTGAATTAGAGGATTCATTTATCAGTTGATTTTCATATAAATAAAGTGGTTCAATTATTTGAATTTTTTTTTAATCTGTTGTTGTCTTAAGATTTCTATTTTTATTGGAAAAAAACTATTTATTTCTATTTCAATTGAAAGCTACAAAACGATCAAAGTTTAATTGTTGAGAAAAGGTACACAACTACTCGCATTTATCTCAAATACAGTGCCAATAATTAATATAAGGGCAATTGAATAAGTTTAACCTTTTTCTTAAACCAGATAGTTTATTCTGGCGAGAATGACCGATGAAATAAATTATTGCAATTAAAGGTTTAATTTTATTAACACATTAGGAACGAACGGACAACTGCAACACAACAAGAACTTACATTGTCTTGTCTGTAGAAACACCGGTAGCACCGGTCTGTATTCGGTAGCAACTCATTGTCGTGACCCAAGAATGCTGGGGTGCTGGGACACTCTTTGTACAAGTTATTATAATTAAAAACGTTTTGGAGTCAATTTTATATGCAACGCAGCGTTAGAGGTGTAGACGTTGGATACAGCCTGTAAACAATGCTAGAAAAAAATCTTGCCTTCCATGGAATCGATGATAATTTCTCTGGTTAGTTTTTTTCATTAAGTTTCATCAATTTCAATTAGATTACATTTTGCTTGTGATCGTATCTCAAATAATATAAAAAATGCATACATTACGAAAATTCATCGATTTTAAAATGAATGCTTTGAAAGATTCTAAGAATTTTAATTTCTGAGACAATCCCAAAATTACTCATTTGAAAAAGCAGACTTATAGATGAAATGTGAATAATATCAGCAAAAGGAGATGTGTATCAGATAAAGAAAAATAAAAGAAAACTTCCTTCGAACATTTATACATATTGAAAGCAACAAATATAAACTAAAATTTCTTTTACGGTCATAAAAAGTTGCAGTAAGTGAAATATTATTTGCGCAGTTCACAAGCCACTTGTATCATTGTAATGGTTGTATTATCGTATTTCTTTACAGTAGTGTTTAATTCTTGAAATTTTTCATAGAAATAGTGTGATACAGCATATTGTTTCAATGCTTGGGAATCCATAGCCATCATTTCATGGGAAAATTATTTTTTATGTAATTTTTATTTTAAATTTTTTTTACATTTATCCTTACAAAATACAAGCGATGAATACAAACTGACTGTTTACAAGCTGTATGTCAATGAGCGATGCACGATACAAAGGAATAATCCCCCTTATGGCGATTTTCGACTGCAAATTCGACAGTTTGTACTAGATTAAAGAAAAATGTTGCTCGGTATCTTTAGTCTATTACAAACTGTCGAATTTCCAAAAAATCGCCAAATACGATAAGGGGGAATATTTATTTGCTGCCTGATTTTATAAATTTAAATAAAATTCTTGTGCAAATATATTGAAAATATTAGAAAAGTGAAATTTCTTTGCTTTCAATAAAAGTGGTTGAAAGAAATTTATGTTTAAATTTACAAAAATCAGGAGGGAGCCATATTTAGTGAAACGAAACGTTTCCCCACATTTGAAATAAATTTTATTAATTATTTTATTAATTTAATACAACTTCAAACACTAAAAAATGTTACATTTTACCAACCAATATTCTGAAATGTAAATTATACATTTACAAATTTTCGTAATTGAAAATAATTACTCTGGCTCGATTTTCAATTTAGAATAATGACATTTTCATTGGAGGGAAAAAGTCAAAACATTTAATAAAATTTAATAAATTTATACTCCTGATGACGCTGAGCAAAAGGTTGACAAAAATATCATGGACGAAATAGACCATAAGATTATTTATTATGCATCTTAGCAAACAAAGGAACACTTTGGTGTTGTTGTTAATAATACAAGAAACATTACGCTCCTGGTATTCTTTCTTTATACGAAAGTTTGTTAAATAGTTTATATCCCCTATTAATAATGCTAATGTAATTGACATATCCTTCCTTCTTTACTATTCATCAAGAATAATGGAAATTTTTACTTAATGAATGAAATGTATTAACTGAAATATAAGAATTTGGCTTAAAACCAGTAAATTGTAATATATAAATAAATAAATCTCATTTGGTAAAGGATTTCAATTCGCAGAGACAAGTGCACATGTTTAATTTTCATATCAATTATTTTATTATTATTATTATTATCATTATCATTATAAGAAATTTAAAAAGACGCAAAAAGAAAAATATGATTAAATTCTATAGAATTCTCGTATAATACTTGTTGTTGATTTTTATATAAGTATATGAGTTTGATTGCTTTTCAAATATGATTTGGCTAAAGAGTACTGATGATTTGGCCAGCTAAGCCAACAATATATTTTTAAGTATATTTTTAAAATATTATATTACTACTATTTTCCATCAAATTGTCTATATCTTTGTTTTTTACGTTTTATTCATTTCAGCGAACAACATTAAAAAAATATGAATAAAATAAGCGAGACAACCGTCTGTGATTTGGGATTCAGCGAAAAGGTTTGTAAAATATTTTTATTTTTTTCTTCTCTGCTGCAATATTGGCAAAATGTAAATTATGTAAAATATGTGCACACCCTATAACAAACAAGTAGTTTACAAACGTTTACAAAACATAAAAAGAATCCTGTTTTGAAGCAAAAAAACCCAACCATATAATTTAGCAAAATATTGTAAAAGCGAAGATGTAAATTTTTTTAATCAAGGTCAATAGCTAGACTGTTGATTCTTTTATTTCCAAAAAGTGTTTTTACTCCTATACATCCGAGGATAATAACTAAGATCGAAAGGAACTTTGTAAAATATATTTTTTGAATTTCTTCGGTTTATTTTTTAATACATTGTTCCGTTTCGCCTCGATTGACTTGGAAAAAATTATCATGTTCAGACTATGCAAGTTTTCTTGCAGCAATTTTACTTGTTGTTCTTTAAACTTGAACTTACGTTTACACAAGGAAATATTACTTACTGAAGATTTTGCTCTAGTGTATGTAACTGATTAGAGACTAGAATGAATATCAAATATATGGACATAAATATTTATGAATTTGTCTGCACATCTTTCCTCTCTTGCCTACAAGGCAGGTCCAGCAGCAACACTAAAAACGCATAGTCGACTTTGCGCATTCGATCTCGCACTTCCCCTCGCCGATACTTTCGTACTTCCAATATCGTTTAGCAAGTTTACGTAATTCAGACTGAATAAAAAACATACACAATGCTGTACAGATGCCGCTAAAATGACTTTTTCAATGTCTTCTCGGATTATTATCGCCATCCACAAACGTGATGTATCAGTCCTCACTCTGAATGTATCACTCTTGGTTAAAATTTACCATACAATGAGCAAGAATATGAAGTGGATGTCATTTAAAATGCAAAATATTGTTCCGTGGAATAAAATTTTCCATATAGCAGCAATAGTTACGCTCACATTATCGTTAACGATCTTTAGAGGTCACCATTAATTCATGCCAATTATGTGAGCAGTACCATCTCTGGATTATATGTGATATTGATTTGCTTTAAATAAATATTAGTCACTAGATAGATATTCAAAAGTTTTCAGTAATAATTTGCTAAAATCTGATGAAGGCATCACTGTCAGTCACTTGGAGCTTAAGAAACCTCGTATTTTTTAAGGTTTAAGTTTCATTAGAGCGAAATATTTGGCATTTTTGAGTCATCTGTGAAATCTAACACCTTTTTCTTTATAAGTTGCTTTCGATAGGCTCATGATTTCTGTATCAACATAAGGTTCTAATATAAAATATTTAATTTAATTATGGCTCTGCTAATTACTATCATTTGTCGTTCATTTTGTGCACAAAAATGCCAAAGCACATACATAAGAATAATTTGCATTAAAGCGAAAATAAACATCTAATCCCATGGCGACTTTAGCGATCAGACATTTGGCGTTCAGCATTATTTTTCATTAACAAAGATTTCCTGTGATATGTTTATTAAACTTTTGTGCTTAGGACTTCAATTGCGATTAAATACTCGATATGCAATATGATATTTATTTAGAAATCTTAGTAAATAGCAATTTGAGGCTTTAAAATTGAAAATTGCCAAGATGACATATTCTAAAGCTGGAGTTTTCTTTTAGCGTTTGCAGCCAAGCTGCAATTTTTCAACTATTTTCATTGTGTTTTTATGGTGGCAGTGTAAAACATTCAATATTGCAATTAATATAAATTAAATTAAAGTAAATTGTTTAAGCTCTTCAATGTTACTTAAAATATCTCACATAAATTTTAAGCACAATACATTAATATCTAATCAATATGTTATCCATATTTATATTGATAACATATTGAAAAGTTAAATCCAAAATTTACATATGGAGTATTCCACATGATCCCAACAGTTAATTATATTGATGTTGCTGATTTTGGTATTGTGTGGAGATCTGTTATACCGAAATTCGTCAGATCAGGAAGTTTAGTTCGTTATAACCGGAGAACATGTATATTTTATTCATGAAATAAAACTAAGCAATATTCAAATAAATTACTTTTAATTTTTAGTTTTGGATATAATAAAATTTTCTTTACTCTGGCTAGATTTCGAGTCCCAAATCTGTCATTTAAGATCAACAACTTTTTAAAATTGTTTTTGTTAAGCAAGAAGTAATAAGAAGTCAATTGTATTGCTGTTAAAAAATATGCGAATATGTTAAATAAATGAATGCTGATGGTGATGGTGTAACAACCATCGGAAGCAGTACTGCTCCGTTCTGCTAGTGTAATTATTAACTTCTTCTTACTGTTGCTTCAAGAAAAAATTTTTATCCTAAATTGACAAATTCAGAGCTTGAACTCGGGCCAAATTAATTAAAAATTTCAATTTAACCGATACAGTTTGAAAAATTACGTAAAATAATTATATTCTCAATGTGTTCATAATGCATATTATGCTGTATTCACAAATTTGGCTGATTTTCTATTGTTTTTTTAACTTAATCAAGTAAATATCTTAGGGGCTTAGAAAATTAAGAGTTCTTTAACGGGTGTGTTTGGTTCATTATGAATGTAAAAATTCAGCCTTTCATGTTGGGTACTTAAAAAATATTTAATTATAAGCAAAAGATCACTTTAACTGAACTTCATTATAATCGTAATAAGTACTACGAAATATTTGTATAAAACTGTTGGCTTCGCTGCGCGTTATAATCAAATTCGATTGTATTTGATGCAGCTAAAAAAAGTCTGTTCAAAGAGCTAACAAAGGACTAACATTTAAAAAATCGGAAATCGGACGGTACAAGTTCATATTCCGTTACTAAAGTTTAAGAAATAATATTAAAATAAAGTTTAAGAAATAATATTAAAATAAAGTTTAAGAAATAATATTAAAATAAATTATATAAATACTGATTGTGAAATTCTGTTAAAAAATTATAAAACATGTTATTAAAGTTTTTCTTCTATACAACATGTAGTAAATAAATAAATAAATGAATAAAAATATAAGACAAACAAAAATAAATAAATACATCAATTTAGAATAAATTTGTTAATATATATATATATATATATATATATATATATATATATATATATATATATATATATATATATATATAATTTTTTTTCTGGGATATGCGCCTATGCATTCGCATTTTCGTCTAAATGTATATTGTTGCCTATTTTTATTATACAGAATACAAAAAATTAAATAGTCTAACCTCGGGAAATCTAAGCCTTAAAAATTCTTAATATATTTATGCTTCCTGCCGGTCACGTGATGGCGCTACACTATAGATGTCTTCAATAGAATAAATTAATCCAATCTAAGCGCTGTAGAACTCTCTCGACCATCGTGAAGCCAAAACAATTTAAATAACGTTTTTTCAACAACCAAAAATTCTTTGATACAAAAGTGCATTTCAGTCGATCAACAAAAGAAATATAAATTCATCAATTTCTTTTGTTTTTTTATTATTAAAAGAAGAATCTATCGATCAGTAAAAATATTCTAGGTCTTTTTAGCTAATCCGTCTTGTAAAAATATTTTTTATTTCGATTGTGGACATCACAAAAAAATTATTAAAACGGGAAACATCAATATAAATCTCTCGTTTGCTTCTAATGGAATACCCCACATATAAATATGTATATATGTATGTACATATGTACATACGTAAAACACTCTGTTATTTAAGTCTTTATGAGTATGTTATTAGATGACTTTGTGATTATACATCTACTTATAACTCCTGCTATTAAATTTATATAAAACATTTTTTATTTATTTACCAAAAGCTTCTATTACTTTCTTTTCAATGAATTGAAAATAATGAAAAAAACTGTATAAATAATACTTGATGAAGCTAATTTATTAGATAAATAAATACATATTTGTGTAGGAAAAAATATAAATAAGAGATTAATAAATTAAAAATTCGTTGCATGTATTAATAAGAAATGGTAACAAATTTAGGTCTCATTTCATATCACTTGAAAAAAGGAGCTTCTAAAGAAATTGTTAAAATGCAGAATTGGTGAACTAAAAGTAGTGCGATGTATATTCATTGAGTTGGTACCTGAAGCCGTGTGTTAAGATAAGAAAATTGTCTATGTATTTAGCTAAAAAAAATAATTTTATAGACTTTGTGTCTGTAAAGGAAAGGAACTTTACAATAGTCACAATTAATTTTTTATGTAAAAATAATAAACTTCGTTTTTAGTTAAAGAGAAACAGTGTAAGAATCAAATTTTTCTTTGTCATAAACAAGGTAGTTCCATAAATAGGAAAAGAGTTTTACAAACTTGTGGGAGTAATTTGATTTTATAAAGATTTTATCAACTTTACTTCGCAAGAACTTTGAAAAATGCACTAGTGGATATCTTGGGTAGTCGTCCTTCAGTAGTGACTTTTTTTACTGAAATGTAGCAATTATTAAAGAGATCTATTTCTTGAGAGGAAAAAAACTTTTTTTTGGAATTACTGCTTATAAAGGGTCTTCCATTAGGGATTTACAGTTGATAGCGGCCATTTTGTTGAAGCTACAATTGTTAAATTGGCTGTCATTTATTTAGTCTGTTTGGTCAAAACATCATGGATGGATACACTGTTCAACAATACGTGCAAATGATAAAATTTTTAATTAAAAATGGGTGCTCTGTTCGCCAATAATTTCTGGATGAATGGACACGTCAAAAAACAAAAATTCTCGAATGTGGCTCAATACTAATCCACAGGAGAAAGAAAAAGTCACTGTTTGGTGTGGATTCTAGGCTGCCGGCAACAGCCATCCATATTTCTTTGAGAACGACGTTGGCCAGAATATCAACATCAATGGCGAGCGCTATAGATCGATGATTACCAACAATTTTTGGTCTAAATTACATGATATGGATACCAAAAATGTCACACAGTTGTGTGACACATCGGACATTCTGGACGAGCGATTTGAAGGCATGGTCATCTCACGTAGAAATTATGTAAACTGACCACAGAGATCGCATGATTTACCCACGTGAAACCTTTTCTTATGAGTTTTCTTGAATCGCAGGTCTAAGCCAACAGAACCTAAGCCATCGGCCGAACTCAGCCTGATTTATGTTCCAGAGTCATGGAAAATTGAACATTTCCGATGCGTGCCAGAGAAGTCGTGACTGACCCGATGCTACTTAATGAGACTAATAGGCCTCTTTTCTATTTCAATTTAAATGTAAAAAGTGCTTAATGAAAGCTAATCTTTAATTTGCATTTTTGTTTGAATTTAATTCTCTACTGTTGTGAATATTCGATTTAAAGGTGAAATGGCCATTTTTTTTTCTTTTTGATCAAAAAAGTTTTTGGGTAATTTATGAATTTTTCAGAGAATAGAATTTTTTTAATTATTGGTTTCCAATGAAATTAATTAAGAAGGATTTCACTTGTATTTCGTCATCAACTTTGTAGAGCCATTTAGTGCAAGTGCACAAATCAATGAAACAATATGTTGTTTAAAAAAAAAACGAAACCCACATTTGTATAAACAAAATTGTGACAACAACTGACAAAAGGGCAGTATCCCACCCTCAGATAAAGTTAAGCGTACAACATGTTACATGTTTTTGTGCGCTATATTTAAAAAATATAGTCCTCTTTTCATTAGTATTGCACATTTCCTTAGAAAAGAACACAAAATGCAAGAAGCGCGAAATATATGTAACATTTTTGTCAGAAAAGAATTCGCTAATAAAGTTTAAGGATTAACATCTAAAGAACCATCATATCAAATTGGGATATTTCACATATTCCTTTTTTCATTTATCTATTACAGCAAGAGTCCGTGCAACCAGAAGCCTTAAAACTGGCGAGCAAAACCAGAAGACGTTCATCTGCAGCTTCAACTTGTTCATTTAGTTCAGGTACAATAAATAAATTTAAAAAAATTATGGACTAAGTGCTCCTTAAATAATTACTCTTTTATTTTTAAAAGGATTCGTATTCGTAATAATCGTCAAGGCTTGTGTAAACATTCGTTTTATAAATTTAATTAATTATAAAAAATAACACAGAAATTGTTTTAATTTTAGCCTGTTTAACGGCAAGTTCGGAAGAAGATGATACTTCGCCACGCGAAAAGAAACAACGCAACAGTAGCGGGTTTTCCGATTTTTGTGTCAAAAATTTAGCAAATCAACATTCTTTTGGACGCAGGGAAATAGAAATTGCTGAACAGGAAATGCCTGGCATTATGACACTAAGGAAACGGGCATGTGAAGACAAGCCATTGAAAAATGCCAGAATTGTGGGCTGTACACATATCAATGCCCAAACAGCTGTTCTCATAGAAACATTAATTGAGTTGGGTGCTTCCGTACGCTGGACAGCTTGCAACATTTTTTCCACTCAGGTAAAAAGTTCTAATAAAATCTTGGGTGGCTCTAATTAAATATTATCATTAATTCAATGGTAGAATGCTGTTGCTGCTGCCTTAGCAGAGGCTGGCGTTCCCATTTACGCTTGGAGGGGTGAGACGGAAGAAGATTTTTGGTGGTGCCTTGAGAAATGTATCAATTGTGAAGATTGGGAACCCAATATGATTCTGGATGATGGAGGTGATGCTACACATTTGATATGGAAAAAGTATCCAGACCTTTTTAAGGGCATTAGGGGGATTGTGGAGGAAAGTATCACCGGTGTTCATCGTTTATATCACATGTCAAAAGTGGGAAAACTTACAGTACCTGCCATGAACATTAACGATTCTGTGACCAAAATGAAATTTGACAACTACTACAGTGTGAAGGATTCTATATTGGACAGGTGAGTAGTTTTCCCAGCGATTTAAAAAAAATATTGAAATTTTTATTTCGGGATATTCCCCCCAACTAATTGTTAAAACAATTAGAGTTTTTACAAAATGCATTGTTTGTTATGGCTTTAGCTGTTCATATGAAGACATTTCATTGGTCGCTAAATCAACTCGTCAGTGAATGTATTCAAACCGCTTAAAGTTCACTGACGATTTGGTTTAGCGACGAATGAAGTGTCGGCTTATGAACAGCTAAAGCCACAACAAATAAAACGTTTGATATCAGTTTTCAAAATACTGGCAGTTTGTGTGGTATTTGAATTTTTTCTATACAAATTTCAAACGTTTAGAAACTTTTCGCTTATCAAAATGAGGCTCAATAATTGAATTTATAAGTTCTAGAATTATTTTCATTTCATTAAGTTTAAGGACATGACGATATTTCAGTCTTACTTGTTTTCAAAATTTAAATTTTTGCTACATATGTGACCAGGATATACCAATAATTGCCCCGTTTTCTTAAAGCCTCATTTTGTAAAACGAAGCATTTCTAATCGTTTAAAATTTCTAAGAAAAAATGCTGAGAAATCGTTTGATTGTGGCACGTTTTATCATACAAATATCAAGCGTTTATAAACGTTTTTACGCTTTATAAAACTACATCCTGAAATTGCATATCACTTCGTGCAAGGACATTCCTGTTTCTATAAATCGTTTTTTTAGTTTAATTTCTTCGGAGTTGATTTACATAAAATTTTAATAAAAAGAAATTAAAATTATATTTAAAATTATAAAGTAAATTGGAAGCTTATTAACCACAAAATACGTATGTTTTTAATATTTTTAGCCTTAAACGATCAACGGACATAATGTTTGGAGGTAAACAAGTGGTCGTGTGCGGTTACGGTGATGTTGGTAAGGGTTGCGCCAAAAGCCTCAAAGCGCAGGGCTGTATCGTTTGTGTGACTGAAATAGATCCCATTTGTGCTCTTCAAGCCAGGTAAGATAAGATTTAATATAATTAAACATATGAAGTTCCCAAAAAAAAAAAATATTATTTATCAATCAGCATGGATGGCTTCCGTGTAGTGAAACTAATAGAAGTGATACGCAACGTTGATATTGTCGTGACGGCAACTGGTAACAAAAATGTAGTCACACGTGAACATATGGATCGTATGAAAAGTGGTTGCATTTTATGCAACATGGGCCATTCCAACTCCGAAATAGATATAGTGAGTATCAATCATATCATTACATTTATTTCCTCTATCAACTATTTATTCCTGATATTATAGAATAGTTTACATACTCCAGAACTGACCTGGGAACGTGTACGTTCTCAAGTTGATCATGTCGTATGGCCAGATGGCAAAATTGTAATTCTTTTAGCTGAAGGTAGATTAGTAAATATGTCGTGTTCGTCGATACCTTCCTTTGTTATATCGATAACGGCTTCAACGCAAGCTTTGGCTCTCATCGAACTATTCAATGCTACTCCTGGACGTTATAAGTCCGACGTGTATTTATTGCCAAAGAAAATGGGTAAGTGGGGATTTCAATAATGCATTTATTAAGCATTTAATTGTTGTTATTTTTTTCTTTTGCTTAGATGAATACGTTGCCAGTTTACATTTGTCCACATTTGATGGCCACTTGACGGAGTTGACTGATGAACAGGCAAAATATTTGGGTCTCAGCAAGACTGGTCCATTTAAGCCAAATTATTATAGATACTGATTTATTTTTGTTTCAATCAATTGTTATATGCTTAATTTCTGCTTGATTAGAATATAACAAACAATTATCATTTTAACAAAGTGATTAAGTGATTTGAAATCTTATTATGCTAGGCGACCATAGATGATTTGGTGAAAAAGTATAGAGAGATTTTAAAATAAAAGTTCAAATACCTGGAACATTTTCTAACACTGCAAAAATAACAAATACTAAACTTAGTTGCAGCTGGCAAGAATTCTCACACTACACCAAAGGACATCAGAGGACTAAGGGGAGGTGATATGAAATGGCTTTACATGGACGTGTGAGTATAATAAAGAAATATCATTCTGCAGCTTAATGTACTCTAATGACTTTCTTAGATTCTCTGGAGCTTTTAGTAATATTTCTCCAGATGCAATAATTGTGTGATTATCAAATTTTGCTATTAATGCAGAAGTTATCGTATTGATACGTTGAGCTTACAGTACGTTCATTGACAAAATTAATTACATCACTTCGGAACATTTAAATTTTGATAATGGAAACGTTATACAGTACACCCACACAATGTTGAACCCTTTGTTACCCCAGGTCCTCGCATATTGCAACATCTAAATTATTTAGATTGTAAACTCACAGCAGCACATCAGCAAATTTTGACTTGTTTACGGCGACTTTCCATTTATGATCTCGAATTATCATGAAATAATAACTACAATATCTGAAAACAAAATCAGTACTATATAATAGAAGCTGAATTCGCATCAGCAACTAATGAAAACAACGATGTAGAAGCTCTAGATAGTGAATCTATTAAGCTCTTGTTTAGTGTACATTTAGGGAACTACCGATATAAAATTTTTGTATTTTTCATATTGAATTCGACATTCATCATGATGTAAATCATGTAAATCAGGTGTGGACACTATGTCAAAGGCTGTCTTTAATGGCCCTAAGAAAATGAAGTTTCTTTAAAATTGATTTTAGTTTCTCAAAAGTTTTGCGACTAGAATTACTCAAATATATTTATTGTGATAAGAAACAAGCAAAGTTCTTTTAAATCTGTTAGCAATGTCGTCGTTCACCTTTTTTTTAGGTATGAACATTCGAATATGTATGTATATATGTCAATCAAATTCTTAGTCCTGTTTCACACACATCAAGTTTTCTTGATCAAGTTTCAATTCAGCTGGGAGAGAGATAAAGAAAAGAATACATACTCTCCCTATCGCTCTCCCGGCTGAATTGAAACTTGATCATGAAAACTTGATGTGTGTGAAACAGGACTAAGAATTTGATTATGTAAGTCCCCTTTCACACACATCAGGTTTTCTTGATCAAGTTTCAATTCAGCTGTGAGAAAGATAAAGAACGTATGTACTACCTTCTCTATCTTTCTCACAGCTGAATTGAAACTTGATCAAGAAAACCTGATGTGTGTGAAAGGGGACTTACTGCCTATTTGAAAAAATCCCAATATTAAAGGAATCTCCAGTATTTTTCTTAAAGAGAAATGGGGCTTTTTTTAGATTTTTTCTCTAGTGCGGAAATAAATGAGGAGTGATGTTCTTGTCCTAACTAACAAAGTATAGTAGTAAGTGGCTTCGCTGTACAATTATATATAATTTTAGAGAAAATACGAATATCTAACTTGCCATGTAGGTGTATGAATTTGCTAATTTCGAGTTGCTTTTATTCAATGCAAAGAACAGGGTGGCTGCGTAATAAACTATGAAACAGTGGCTGATCCATGTATTATTATATGAATTCACCATTATTATTTATTTAGTTATTCACCATCATTATTCATACATGTAGTAGTCAGTATTATTTTATAATTAACTAGCGGACCAGGCGAACTTCGCCTCGCCCCAATTTTAACCTTTCAGGCAAACTTTCTATTTTTTTATTTGAAAAGCCATTAAGGAATAATTTCAAACAAAAGTTCATACAAAAACTCGATTTTCGACTTTTCCAATTTTCCGACTTTTCCGGAGGGATTTTCCAAAATTTTCTTCCATAAAAACCTTCTCCTCAAAAATACGAACAACTTACAAAAAGTTTTACAGAAATCGGCCAAGCCGTTCTCATTTTATGAATTATTGGATTTTGCCACGCCCCTCCACCCACAGACCGAAAATAAAAAATAAGAGTATTCTGAAGGTTCCCTGAAAATTTCGTCAAAGTCGGCCCAGCCGTTTTGGAGCCATTACGTTACATACATACATACATACATACATACATGCATACATACATACACACATCCAATTTTATATATATAGATTATGTATATCCTTGATGATTCGGTGAAAAAGACTGTTGAGTACTTTTAATAGAATAATAAATGAGATATATAAATAAAAATGGGCAAATTAATTATAAGCCATCAACACAAAACTGAAAACAGATTAATTATATACATACATGTGGATTTGAATATTTTCCTATTACTGACAGTATAGAACCCAAAAAAAAATTGTGATCCTATTTTAATAAATGGCAACGTTACATTAAAAACACTCGAATATGGAAACAGTTCATATATTAACGACCTGATTAGTGAAATAAAACGTTTTCAAAAGTTTCAATTTTGTATGAACAAAAAATAGGGTAAAAATTCAATTGAATTTCGATTTTTTCCATACAATCACAAAATTTGAACCTGATAATATCAGCAAAAATTTGGCTATTCCTAATATTGGGTGTGGTTTTTATATACGTGTGTAGAGGTGTCACTAATCGCAATAAGCAGATTTAAAAATTCTAATTCATTTGCTTTCTTTCTTCCACTACGGTATAAAAACAGGACATATTGGCCCACTTTCCATAAAGTTTTTTCTTTAAGAATTAAAGGTGCTTATTTTTTTTTTTTTTTTTTTTTTTTATTATTATTAAGTAGTATTTGAAATACTTTACAAATTTGCATGTTATAGTTATTAAATTATGATAATTTATGAAAAATGAACAAAATTCTGTTTAATAATATTAACAACATTTTTTCTAAACAATTTTACATTTTCTTCATTTTTAATTTCATTTGGTATCATGTTGTACATTCGCAATCCCTTGTAAAATAATGTTCTTTGCATCGCATTGGTCTGTGCTTGTTGTAATCTGAAGTCTGCTGCATTTCTGAGATTGTATGGTTGAACTTCTCCCACATATCTCGTCTGCTCAATTAAATAGTCAGGTACGGCTCCCATTCTCAGTTTATGGATGAAGATCATTGTATTAAGTTGAAGTCTTTGCTTAATACTTAGCCATTTTAATGTGTTCAGCATATAGTCAATTGAAGTATAACGGTTACATTTTAAAATTGTGCGCATAGCTTTATTTTGTAGTTTTTGTAGCCTTGTGAATTGTTGATCTGTGCAGCTGGAGTATAGAATTGTTGAAACATATTCGAAATGTGGTTTAATTATTGTATTATATATATTAATAGCTGTTATAATCGATATTTTATTTCTCACTCGTTTAAAAAACCCAATTTTCTTTCCAATTTTTTTACATATATATTCAATGTGTTCATTAAATTTTAGGTCCTTGTCAATAATAAAACCGAGATATTTTATGCTATTTACTTTCCCTATTGTAATGTCATTTATTTTAATTGATCTATTTGTATTCATATTAATTTCCATAAGTTTAGTTTTAGATTCATTTAATTTCAATTTATTAATAATTAACCATTCATTTACTTTCTTCATATCGTTTTTAATATTTTCATAACAAAGTTCTTCTGTCTCAGCTTCTGTATATATTAGGGTGTCATCTGCATACATTATTATTTCACATTTGTCCAGTACTTTTTCAATGTCATTTATGTATATAATAAATAATAGAGCTCCTAAGATTGAACCTTGTGGCACCCCATAGTTATTTACTATTGCTCTCGATTCTACGTTATTGACTTTGGTTATTTGTTTTCTATTTGTTAGATATGATTTGAACCATTGTAATTCATTATTCTGGATACCATATTTATGTAGCTTCTGAATTAGTATATTTCGATCAATTGTCTCGAAAGCGCGCTTAAAGTCTAGGAATACAGCTAGTACTTTATTGTTTTTCTTAACTATTTTAAGTCTGTTTATTAAGTAATTCACTGTTGTTTCGCAGGAATGTTTCTTTCTAAATCCAGATTGGTACTTAGAGAGCAAATGATGCTTTTCTATATATTGCTCGACTTGATTTTTTACAACCTTTTCCATAATTTTTTCACATAATTTTAAGCTATTTATTGGACGGAATTCATCGCATTTATTTGTACTTCTAATTTTCTCAACTGGTGTTACCATTGTTTCTTTCCATTTTGTAGGAAAAATTCCTGTTTCCATAGATTTATTAATTATGTGCAGCAAAATATTTCCAGTTGTATTCCATGTATCCAAAATTATGTTCTTTTTCATTTTCCTGTAGTCTGCTTTATTGTTCATACTTTTACATATATTTCTTAACTCTAACAAAGATATTGAACGAAACTTAAATGTATAGTTTATCACAGGTATATTATTTTTGTATTGCGCATATTCAATTGAATCTCTTATTTCCTTAATACTATCAACAAAGTAATTATTAAATTTTTCGGCTATATCTAAATTTTCTTTATATTCTACTTGGTTAAATATCACAGTTCGTATCACATTTCTGGGTTTTCTTAAGACAAGTTCTTTTATCACAGTCCACATTTCTCTCTGGTCATTGGAGAAGGCAATTTTATTGTTTATATATCTGTTTTTTTCATTTTCCATTTTAGTTTTGTATTTATTCCTTATATTTTTGTAGTTGTTCCATGCCACATTTGAGTTTTCCATCACTGCTCTTTGATATGATCTTACTTTTTCTATTTTTAAATTTCTAAGTTCATTGTTAAACCATATTTTGTTACTTCTTTCTTTTATTTGTTTTTTTGATGTAAATTTCGTTATTGTTTGTTGTATACAGTTATCAAAATTTTCTGCTATGACATTAACATTCCACATTTCGTTGTATTCTAATATCGTATTTAGTTCATTTCTAAAGTTATTTTTATTATATTTAAAAATGTCTATTTGTTGTCTTTGTTTTTCTAAGTTATTATATTCGCACTCTATAAATATGTCAATTGCTTCGTGATCTGATATCTTGTTATTTACATTAGTTTTAGCCGTTATTAATTTATTATTAGTTATAATGTAATCTATTATAGTTTTTGAGTTTTGTGTTTTTCGAGTTTCTTCATCCATTATCTGCTTTAGTCCATTGTCATTTAATATACTTTTGACTCTCTGCTTGTAGAAATCTGCTTTCCAATCGATGTTAAAATCACCAGCAATTAATATGTCACAGTTACTCTCACATAATTCTTCCATTAAATATTGAAGTGCATCGCAAAATTCTGATTTAGAGTAACTTGGTGATCTATATATTACTATTAACATAAAAGATATATTTTCTTTTTTTACCAAGTAAACAGATATCCAATAAGCAACATCTTTTACAATGGTTTTTATATTTTTAACCGTCCATTCTTTTTTCATGTATAAAGTAACTCCTCCAGTTCTTGCTGATGATGATATTGTATTAAATTGATTATAATTAATTAATTCAGTCTCTTCTTCGTTTATGTGTTCCGTCATATGCGTCTCAGATAATATTAAAAAATCTGGTTTATTTAATTCCGCTAATATTTCCAATTGAGTATAATTATTTGTTAGACCTTGTATATTAGTGTATATGCCATATATATTTTTTGATTGTTATATGTCAACATCTATTCCAATCCGTTTCTTTTTTAGATTTAGTTTATTTATATACACAGGACATGTTTTGCTATTCGTTGAGTGGTTTTCATCTAGGCCCAGGTTTAATCTTTTGTTTTCTTTCTGGCAGTTGATGCAATTATTTCGTATTTCCTTAGGACATTCTTTACTCTTGTGTTTTTCATGACACTTAAAACATATTGGATCGTTTCGGCATTCCGCTGCTTTATGATTATAACCTTGACAATTATAGCATTGTATTATACTAGTGCCGTCGAAAATTCTACATTTCTCCCATCCAACATTAAGTTTTTCCATTGCCATTATTTTTGGATAAGTTTCATTATCGATTTTAATTTTAGCGTTATATATAGTTCTGTTATATCTCTTTGTCTCAAAACATTTTATAATTTCCACCTTACTATCTTTCATTACTTCATTCTGTTTTTTGAGTTTCTTCAGTAGTTCATCATCGGTGTTTTTAAAATTCATATCGGTTATTATTATTTGCATTTCAGACTGTTTTGGAATTTTTACCTCATAGTTCTCGCTTATTTCACCTTCAATTGCCCTTCTAATTTTTTCTCTTTCGTCCTTGTTTTCACTTTGAATAACTACTGTGCCATTACGTCTGTTTTCTACATTTACGATTTTCAAATTAATTGGATCTACTTTTTTGTTTAGTTCTTCTTTTGTTTTCTGTACCGTTTGTTTTCCTTTTGGTTTTACGATTAAGGGGACATTTTTTGACACATATGGCAACACATTATTTTTCGCTGCTACTTTTGCATATGATTCTTTCTGTTTAACATTTGTATCTTTTACCATTTTTTTTATTTCATCGCACATCTTTGTGTTGTTGCTGCTAATTTTTTCGTACATGTCTCTACTTTTGTTTTCAACTTCGTTAACGTTTCCGTAGAGGTTTTTTAATTCTTCAACATTCTTTTCACATATTTTTTGTATATTGTCTATTTTTTTAAACCTGGCATCGTACCTATTTTCAATTGCTTCTAGTAATGCTTTTAACTCATTTTCATTTTTTTTAAGAGCGCCTTCAAATTCATTTTTATATTCTATTAATGTTTGTTTATTCTTGTTTACGACAGTTTGAATTTCTCTGAGCATCATATCTACATTTTGAATATATTGCATACAGTCATCGCATATATATCTTACATAATTATTTTCATCAAATATTTTGGCGGAGTATTGATCAATACCCGCGCATTTCTTTGTAAGATGATATATTTTTTCACACACACCATTACAACGTATGCCACTTTCACCCCTAATTGCTGATCTGCATTTACTGCACTCAGCCATTTGAAGTGATCCACTAAGTGATATTGTTTATTTCAATTGTTTTCTTTATTACAATTGTTTATAAGCTTTTTTAACTTGTATATTGTTTTTTTATTTTTTTTTTTACTTTATTTATTATATTTATAAATTTTGTTCAGATTTATAATTTTTTTGCTTGTTATTCTCCAGAGTTGCCAACTAAAAGACTTAAATTGTAAAAAATATGTATTAATTTTCGATAAAAATTGGGACGACTCCACATTTAGTATCACCAACTCTTGACAAGATTTAAAAAATAAAAGTTACCAAGTTGAAAATGTGTGGCGCTAATTTGTCAAGATGCAACAAATAGAAGTCAGTATTCAAAATAATGATAAATTATTTTTAATTCTGCTTCATGGTCTCCTTTTAGCTCGATTCACCTGAGCCACCGAAAACGTAAGAAAAACAAAAGAGAAGCGCTTATCATAAAGGCGAAAACGTCGCAGTGACAAGTCATCTAATGCACGATTCTTATTAGGCATTTAACAGATCGTGTTATGCATTGGGGTAGGCAAGACTATCTGGGGAGTGTTAAACAACTCTAACATAAATTTAAGACTCCTCATAATTTTTCCTTTCTATCAAATTTGCAATAAGAGAATCAATTTTTACTTTTTTTTTCATTTTATAGAATTCTTAGTACAGCACCTTTCCCCGCAAATCTTCCAAAAACTCTAGTTACACTGCTACCTTACGTTAAAAAAAGGATCAGATAATGTGTTTTAAGCATATTTTTAATTGCCTAAATTGGAGATAGTTTTTACAAATATCTTCTTGTATTAGTTTCTTGTATTAAATTTAACTAATCAAACAAATTCCGCGTATTTTTCAGAAAAATTTAAGAATGTCCTTTTTAAAAACGAAGATATTTGTTCTTTTAATTTGCAATTTAAATTTAAGGGTGAATGCACTAAGATTTTCATTTACACATTGACGCAGCGAGAAATATTCTGAATTCTAAAATTAAACATTTCTAAGTGTTCGAAACTTATATGGAAGAACCCCAATATCAAATTCCGCAAGTTTGTTTTACAAAATCTACTTTCACTTCAGGCTTCACTTTGCAAAACAAATCGAAAAGGAAAAATCACAATATCAAACGAGGTTCCACTACTTATTACTTTTTTTTAAATTTTATACGTTTAAAGACATTTCGTTTACGTAAGTGAGTCCCTAAGTAAGAGATTCTGTTCTAATTTAATAAAAGGCTAATTTGGAAACATCGTTCTTAAATCTATTTCCAAATATTTAATTGCAATTTACAATATTTTCCCTCCCTTTTTTTATTCGGCAAATTATGAAATATTTTTCTTTTGCAATGTTTTGGAATTAATTTTATTTTAGCAATGCAATAGAATAATAAACATTTTTGCACGTTTTTGCGGGAAGTTTGAAGCCGTTAACGTGACGCAGGATAATTTTGTTCTTGAAATTAGCTGTTTTCCTTAAAATAAATTTAATTTTAAATCACAGCAGCATTAAGATATTTCAGCAAATATTTTTTGTTTTATTTTTATGTTGCATTTCATTTCACTGTAGTCATAAATCTGTGCCCCTCATATCATGATGTGCGACGGTTTTCATTATAGAAAAAAAATCATTCATGCGACAGCATTCATGGCACTAAATTTTCTCATACATTTTAATCAGAGAATTATATACAAGGCTGTTATAAAATTTATATAATTTTATTACAGTTAGAATTTCACAACTTTTATAATCTTAAAGTGAGCAGTCATGCAGGAAAAGTAATAAAAAGGATATATTTGCACTTAACAAAAGCAATACTCGTTCGTTCTCAGAACTAAATACATTTTCCAATAAAGTTAAAACACAAAATGTTTCGTATCACAAAGCAAATACTCGCAACAATCAACTTTAATTGTCATCTGTGTGGAGCAAAAACTCAACTTTATGATCCTTGATGAAATTTATACATTTTCTTTAGTCTTGTTGAGCACGTTTTTTTACACTTAAAAGAAAATTTTAAATGTGTTAAATTTTTTATTTTCATTCAGTGGATTCGTAATATTAATTTAACGAATTCTGGTAAAATTTTGTTAATTATAAAGTTTAAAAAATCTCTTACTTTAAACAAAACACAGGCTTATCATTGCATGACGTTCTCTTTTGTGATTTATATTCACCGATTTTGCAGCTGTTGGGAAAAGTAACATTTTTATAAAGGGTGGTCCAACCATAATGAACAATGTTAATTGAGAGTCAGACCTTAACGTCAAGTTTTTTGCCCCAACTTTCAGTGTTTGACACAATTGAGCAGCGCGTTAAGATTGTTGAAGTCTTTTACGAAAATGGGCGTTCAAATCAAAATGCATTTCGTGATTCTTTTGGTCAGCATAATCAAGGGCGTAGCCAGGATATGAAATAGGGTGGTGCCACGAAAATTATCATTTTTTATGATTATGATTTTTTTGATTATTACAATTTCGATCTATTTGAGGAGTAATCTGCGTGGATCTTCTGAAAATTTTGCTAGAATTTTTTCCAAAAATACGTCCTTCTCCTCGGTTACCAATCTTCGGTGGACGCTTAGCATACATAGTCCTGAATTATGCAATATACTTATTTTTTGATAATAAGTAAAATTGCATATTATTTTACCGGTTAAACGAGCTTCAGTCATTGTGGAGCGCAACCATGTTTTTACTCGCCTTAAAGTGCTAAATGACCGCTCAACAGTTGCAGTAGTGCACGGCTGTGACTATGAAATTAACAACGCCTTCCTTATATTTGGATAAAATAATCCAGCGTCTTTCAAAATTCTCGCCAGCTCTAAGTCGGCTAATTCGTCTTTACCCATTTTTTTTGTTGCCAAGAATTATACCAAAGTTCAATTTCTCCTTCCAAATCATTCAACTCATAAAAATGCTCAAACGTTTTTGTGGCATCTTTAAGCTCTTCCAGCTTCAAAGAAAGCATGTTTGATGGGTGCAAACAGTGAATTGCAAACGCTGGCCTATTCTCTTCATTAAATCTTCTGTCCAGTGATGAATTTAAAGAATCTACTTATATAAGGAATGTATATAGATCGCTTCCAGTATTCAGCAGGTGATGAACGGTGCGTTTGACGAGAGACTATCCTTGGAACAGACATTTCTATTCCTAAATTAGCTGTGTTTTCTTGAATAGAAAAATCAATCCGTCCACAATACCCTGTGCACTTTTTAATAATTTTATATTGTATGCATGTAAAAAAAATTGTTATAGAATTAGCTGGGTGCCACGGCCCTCTTGGCCCATACCTAGCTACGCCCATGAGCATAATTGACCAAATGTGTCCACACCTGTGGATGCTCGTCCAGTTCGTTTTCCGGAAAACATTATTGTTGTTCGCGATAGTGTGCCAGAAGAGCCGTCAACCTCCACTCGTCATTGTGCACAACAATTGAAAATCTCACGAACGTGATGTACTGATGAGAATTTTGAAAGAGTGATTGTTTGGTGCGGTTTATGAACTGGCTGCGTCATCGGGCCATACTCCTTCGAAAACGAGGTCGGCCAAGCAGTTACCGTGAATGGTTTTCGCTATCGGGAGATTATAACGGACTTATTGTAGTCAGTAAATGAGGATATGGACCTGGACGATATAGAATGGTGCCACTTGCCACACAGCCAACGAAACAATGGCTATTTTGCGCGAGAAATTAACAGCCTGGATTATGGTCACCAAAGAAAATAATTTTATAATAAATTAGGATTGGTTATTGACCACTAGGAATTAACTTCACTTCTGGAAATCAACAGTTACGATTTCTTTCTTTTTCCTTATGTGAAAGTAATTTTACCACTTGTTGATTAAATAAAAATAATATTTTCATGTAGATTTATATAAAAGAGATTTTTTTTAAATGGTAAAATCTAACAGATTTGTGGACATACTTTATGTTTTTAATAAAAATTTTGTCAATTTGATTTCGTAGTAGGTTGAAAAATGCAGTTTTGGATTTTTGGAAGCAATGCAAATGTCATTTTTTAAGAATGACTGTCAACTCCTAAAAAGTTGAAATTAGACAAATGGAGAAATAATATTTCCAAATATTTGTGTAAATGAGAAGAAACACAAATATATAAAGTAAATCTCTTCTATTATATTTTTCTTCTTCTCCTTTAATAAAGTTAAATATTTAAAAAAAGTTATTCCCAAACAAATAATACGAATTACACATGTGTGTTTTTTTCAGTGTAATTGATTTTTTGGATTCTATGTGAGACAGGAAAAAGTTTAAGGGATTGGATTAATGGCAAAAGTTTTGATGTGATACGCATCACATAAAGAAAATAATAATAAAAATGGAAAAAACAGGCGGTACATAGTAACTGAGGGTTGCTGTATGATGCTTAAGACCATGTTCATCCATTTTATATTTAATGGAATTTTCCTTTTCCCTCTCTCAAGACTGCCGTAAATGTTTACGACTAAATAAAAAGGAAAATTTTCCATTTTCCTTTGCAAGTGGCATGTGTTGTTTTATTTTTGTTATTGCAATAAAAAGAATTTATGGCAACTACCACCACCAAATTTCATAAGCAGTGTGGAGTTTGTAACAGTGTTGCATCCATTTATATCAGGCATTCTAACGCCCATTCCTCCCTTAAAACAATGAACAAATTTATATTCTGAATTTGTATCATCCATCATCCATCGATAATGTATGTTGTTGTTGTTGTTGTTTTTACCCCAAAGAAACGTTAAGAAATGAAAAATTTTATAGATAATATTATTATCGGTCATTAAATTTCTTATTTATATTAATTTTTTTTCAGCAAAAAATTTCTTCAAGTGTAATTATTTATTTAAATGCGTTTTTTTAAGGAAAACAGTAGTTTACTTGATAAATATTTATTTATAGGTTCTATGGGTTTTAAATAATTTCAAAACCTTTCGCCATCTAAGTGTCAGAAAGGCAAGATCAATAGCAATCGGATTGTTTCCGCTCAAGCCTGTGCCACACAAAGGCACTCGTAAATCACATTGTTGTGAAAAGTCCCAGAAAAATCGATGCCACTTTATGCAAATTAACTGTAAAGTGTGATTTTACAAAAAGACATAATTCACAACGTGACCAAAACTAAAAATATTTACAAGCACACGCAGTCAAAATATTTTGAAAAATTTTCTTTTCTGAGTTCAAATACAAAAAAAAACCCAGCATGTTTTAACACAAAATACGAGGGGTGACCACTAATTCCTGAAAAAATATTTTTCTATTGATTTTTTTATATCTCAATTTAGATCGATACTCTTTATAGTTTTTTTTTGAGACCGCCACAAAAATGGGTACTGGAAGTTCACCCCATAGAAATCCACTCTAAAATGTTTTTAGTACCCGTAAAGTAATATTTCTCAAAGGCCCTGAAAACAATCCTCGGCTGCAGACTCGAATTTTTCTCCCAGTGAGTAAATTTAAGATTTGGATAGTTCATTGAAAGGAAAGAGAATAAGAACGATGCGAAAATAATTTAAATTTTAACCTGAGGAAAACCGAAGTTAATATGGAGGGCTGATGTTTTTTTTTTATAAAAAATTTTGTCTATCTCTTTTCCAAGTACCAAAAGATCTATAAATTAACCTTAGTAGCTAATCAATTATGTAATCTACTTCACCGTTTCCTGTTTTGTTTGAAAAATCATAGAGAACATTTTATATGTATATGGAACTGAAAGTTGATATGTTTGTTGGAAAAAATTAAACTTTTTTTTATTATTTATTATGGGTTTTAAGCTGGTCTATGATTTTTTTTAATTTCGTTGGCATTTAGGGTAGAGTTGAAAAGTTTTACCTTTTTTCTAAAATTTCGCAAAAAATAAACGAGAATTGTTAGGAGTGTTTATATGAAAAGTATATATGCAATAATGTATGGAATATATAAATACATAATAAGCAGATGAAGTTTTATTCACAGCTAAGCAATACAAAAATTTTTGTGTTTTTCTTCCGACGGGGTTTGTTTGAATTTGGGACGATTTTCCGTCATCCCACGTCAAATTTGGTTTGTAACCAGAATACTCTCTTGAATACTCAGTATTCAAGAGAACACTGAAGATGGCACAAAGCCGAAACCGGTCTGGTTACAAACCAAATTTGACGTGGGATGACGGAAAATCGTCCCAAATTCAATACAAAAATTCTCGTATTCTGTTTTCAACGATTGCTAGTTAATATTGTATGTTATCGAGCAAAATCCTTCCAAATGGTTAGACTCGGGTACTGATGAGTTGTATGACGGCAAGCGAAATGTGCGCATGTTCTCTCCAAGCTATAAGAAGTCAAAAATAAATTTTTCCTGTCTTTCCTCATCATGAAAATCATAAAGAAACAATATCATTCTCTAACAGAGTCTGATGAGATTTGAGCTGGAAGCGCAGAAAAATATATTCCTTTAGTTACTAAAAAATCAAAATTTTTGCCGAAAGCATAGAAAAAAAAACATTCAAAAACTTTAACAATACAATCATTGTTATAAGATTTCTTTTATTTTTTAAGGCCAACTGATGAGCTGGCGTAAAGGCGTCTACCAGCTTTAAGAAACACATAAAAAATTATAATAACATTTTATTAAATATTTACAGTTCAATTCATATTTTTTTATTGTTTGCTTAAAGTGCAAATAAGTTTTTTAACAGTTTAAGAGGCTAAAAAACCTTTGATAAGATATTCTATTCAGAAACACTCCATATTATATTGACAACGCAATAGTGTTCACAAACAACTTTGTATATTGTGATGTACAAAAATGTATACAATTTCAATCCAGTAGTCATATACATATGTAAAAAATTATATATGTTATTTTAAAGTTAAATATATTTGGGATATTCTTCAATACTTATGGTTTAAATAATTTAAGTTTCAAAAATTTATTATTTGTTGTGGCTTTAGCTCTTCATATGCCGTCATTTAAATGGTCGCTAAACCAAATCGTAAGTGAACTTTAAACAGTTCAAAAGCATTTAACCTTGTATTCTTATGTCAAACGAACCAAATACAATATGAGAATTCTCTATCACATACGAGTATTACAAAATACATAATCACAGTAGGCTTAGAATGCTTTTATACAAACAACACAACAAACAATTATACTCAACGTGAGTCTATTTTATTTTTCTTGCAACATGTATACAATTAGATGACCTTTGGGTGACAAATTTAGTATTTATCGGGCAAAAACTAATAATAAAATCTTTATTTCAAATACTTTATATCAAAATTTGTTATGAGAGGTTTTTTCGTAAATTTTATTCCACTAATATAATACACCAGACTGTAGAAATCGTTAATAAGGACGCGAACTAAATTAAAAGTTGAGTTATAATATTGTTATATTGAAATTAAAAACTAGTCAGGACCTCACGTTACCATTTTAAAAATAAAGACTTAAGCTTTTCAGCATTAGTGTGGACAAAGTTATTTACAGAATGATAAGCCATCTCCCAAAGCAAAATTCAGCCTTTCCAAAAAATAATTTTATTCTTCCCATACAATTTTTATTATTTTCCTTTCCGTTGAAAGACTACAGCCCACTCTAGAAAAATTCTCTAGGTACACTAATGCTTTTCATGTGAACGCTTGTGTAAATAATTATCTCAAATAGTTCTTTAAGAAATGTTTTAATCAAATTACTTCAATAACTTTTAAAATTAAACTTGTACCTTCAGCTTTTGGTTTAGAAATAAATGAATGTTACTTGTAAAATATTGGATAGTCCAAACGCCAATATTCGTTTGTTTGGCAAAAAAAAAAACGTTAGTTTATTTTAATATTTTATTTTAGCACTTTCGTATCAAGAACTAATAAGAAAATAAGAATTTGTTGGATAAACAATACGGAAAAGACGAACCCATCAATTTCACACCTTCATGTTTTAACAACAAAAAAAGTCATATTGTATGAATGTGCCTTAATAGGGTTTCCTTATTTTCTTAATATTTTGGTAAAAATTTAAAATTTTCGGCTTTTATTATTTAAGGAAATAGTTTAAGTTGTAGCAGTCATTGTGACATCCTTTGTAATACGATCTAATTTTTTCTGTTGTTGCAACTATTTGGACCATGATTCGAGAGATATTAATTGCTTTTGCTTAAAGCAAATTTTTCACACAATACCAAATATAGTAAAACGGTTCCCTAGATCAACGTAAGAGAAGACATTTCTCGCCACGCTTACTTGCTATAACTGCCTTGGAGCCTTGATTCACGTGGTGATATTTTTAAGACCACAGATGCAATTGTTGTCTTCTATTGTAATGCTCTTATCTCTTTAACTGTAGTCTAAACATATATATCTCTACAAGGAGGACAAGAGCGGGCGGACGTATTTGCATTGTAGACTTCACAATCAGAATATCCTTCACTCTCTCGATTTAATGTCTGCTACCAAAAGAGCAGTTAAAAGCAAAAAAAAAATCTAATTTTAACTGAAAGTCGAGTAGTAACCAGGTCACATCAATTCAATTCGAAGAACAAATTGTAGACAATTCTCAAATAGCTGTATGAGAGAGAGAGATAGACGTATAGTAGAATTTGATGACAAGGACGTCTTAGCCCATGGTAGTACTGTTTTACATATGTTTTTGCCTTGCTATACAAAAGGGGCAAAAGAGATCTCAATGTTAGAGAGTTATAATGTATCACACAAATTTTTCTCCATAAATCCATCGAACTCATTCGATGCCTATAAATAAAGGGTCATATGACTTTGCCTTGCTGTGTCTCAATGAGAATGTGCATAAGAAGCGGGGCTTTAACCTCCATAAAATTAAACTAAGGTGAAACTTTTCCAAAACGTCAATACAGATAATTATTGTTGCTATTTTCGAAAGAGTTTGAATCTGTTGTACAGTGTAGTGGAATAATTTTCTCCCTCTCCCTTTTATTTTCTAATCTTTGAATGTATGAAAAAGCTCTTAAATTTTTTTATAATGTCGGAAAAACAGCTACGGCCAGGTACACAATTTCAAGCAGAAAAAAAGGAGACTAAAAATATGAATTAAGTTTCCCAGGAAATCCTTCAATAACAGGCATTAAGAAACCTTAACTCAGATACATGCACTTGAGTCATTTTAATATATATAGAATTTCTCAACGATATTGTTTTTGCATATTTCCACATTTTTGTCACATTTGTTGTCAATTATTTTAGTTTTTAAGCGGTCCGCCGGCGATGTGTATCGTCCACAGAACTAGAGGCAAAATATTTTGATTTTCATCTATTTTTGTTGCATATCGGATTTATTTTTCTAACAAGTTTTTCCAAAGCTACAATCAAATTTGGTGAGAAACATGTCTTATTTCTGTGGCGTAATAAGCAAAATATATTTTTGAGAGGCTAATGACAAAAGAAATAAGCAAAATATATATCACAATAGTAGATATTTTCCTACTTTATGTGCAACATTTGTTTCCACAGAGTTTTCGCATGATCCAGCAGCATCCAATATATAAATGTTAACATATTTTTCGCTTTCTCCTTTTCTTTTTCATCCCTCGGTATAATTTTCTTTTTATTTCTTAATAAATTGATGGTCAGAATCTTGCACAAAATTTTCAAATTCTTCAAAAAAAAAAAAAAATTCTAATTCTGCTAAAATCAAAATATAGTTTCAATGTTGATTTAGGGCGATAACGCTCTTAAAAAATATGTTGGCTTAAAAATGGATAACATGTAGACTGTCTTCTTTCACTGTAATTAAAGCGAAACTCTACAAACAAACGTTTAAAATATATTAACTTTGTTATTTAATATCAAAACTTATTCCCAATCGTGTTACAAACTGCAACTGCTTATTTTCTTTCTTACAATCAATTATTTATTTTTAAAATATATTTTTTAAGAGTAACAATTTTGCTCTTTTAAAGAGAAAAAATTTAATTTAGTGCTCTTTAATAAGTGGAAAACATATTAAAGAGTGCTAATTTAGTGTGATAAATATATTTTCTTTTATAATTCAATCAAAAAAATTTTACAATTAAAAAATCGCTAATAGATTAAAGCAGTTTTTTCCTTTTTTAAGGAACTTATTCTTTAAAATTATTATTGAAGAAATACATGCCTGGGAGGGAAAAGCATAAATATTTTTCAACTATTTGATATTCCAAACATCATTTTATACACTTAAAGAAAATAGCACGATTGATACAATAACAATTGGAAACTATCATTAATTTTTGCATTAATGATTCTACAAAACATGTTGTTATGTTTATCATAACAAAGAAAAATTACGTCATAAACATAAAGTTATGTTGGTCAGAACTATATTAATATGTTCATTATAATAATATAAAGAAAATATTTTTTAACTGTAATTACAATAAATGTATACACATACTCATGCACCTGTGTTCACATAATAATTATGTTCTTTGTAACATTCCTTATCATTCTTAGTGTTTTGTTTTTTTTTTTTTGAGAATTTCAAAAAATTTTTTTGTAAATAAAAATTAAAATAAGTTTTTAGCAGAAATATGTACTTTATTAAAATTAAAATTTTATTTCTAATGATGTAAATAAAAATTAAAATGAGTTTTTAGCAGAAATATGTACTTTATTAAAATTAAAATTTTATTTCTATTGATGTTGTTGAGACAATCATATTGAACATTGAATGATGATATAATGATATAAAATTATATAACATGTTAAAATGCAGTAGATTGAAAAGAAGTGCTCAAACACTGTCTTAATAAGAATAATTTTATTTTCTCAATTGTGTATTGCCGGAATGAACACAAAATGACTGCACTGATAATTTAATAATCATATTTTTTTCTTTGCGTGTATTTTCAAAGCAATTTCACTGTTGAACATACAAACATGAATTAAAAGATTCTAGGCTTTTTTGTTTAAAACCCTTGACGTAGAAATATAGTTTTCCCAATTTTTGTGAAATTTTCTTCAATTATTTTGTAGGAAAATCCTCATCAAAAATTTATCATATGATTTTTTTTAGGGTAGTAAATATTAAACAAGTTCACACAATGTATGAAAAATACTTTTGATTAACAATATCAAATTTAAAACATGAGGACGAAAGTGAATTTATACACTTTGTAAGCAAAGTGCTAATTGCAGCTTTTAAAGAAATAGTATAAATTTTGTTTTACATCCAGTCACCGCATCGTAGAATACTGGACGTGTGCCTTGTGTGCTTGTAAACGCATATACACAAACAAACGCTGCACTAAAACTCCCTATATTCTAATTACATAGACAAACAGTTAAGTGTTATAAGTTAATAAAGGCGAGTGTTTAAAAATATTAAATTTTAACACCCATGTATTGACAACAAACAATGGCAACACAATAACGGCATAACAGGGTAAACGGGAACTAATTTTGTTAAGTACTTTTTTCAACATATAATTTCCGCATGCATTTCAGTATACACCTAATACTGTTTTGACGTGGATTTTTTTACTATTTTGAAATAATACCTTTGAAGAAAATAATGTTGGCATATTTTTAAAGGTTTTTTTTTGTAAAGAGTTTTTATTTTTCTTAAACACTGATGTAACAAGTATTCGTAATCGCAAATATTCGCTTATTTCATGACACTCGTATTTGTTTTCGTATTCTGCAATTAGAATTTCAAATTTTTTTTAAACTCTAATTGTTTTAAACGATTAGTTGGGGAGAGTATCCCAATAAATTTCAATATTAAGTATTTAAAATAGAGATTTTATTATTTATTTTGCATGATAAATACAATCATTAACACTCAATGGGCGTTTAAGTGTATACATGTTGTATTTTGTAATAATCATACTCAATATAGAATTCTCATATTGTATTTGATTCGTTTGACATAAGCATACGAGGTAGAGTATTTTCAAACTGTTTAATGTTCCCTGATAATTTGGTTTAGCGACCAGTGAAATGTCAACATATGACCAGCTAAAGCCAGAACAAACAATATAGAATAATAAAAAAAAAAACAATCTTCTCATAATAAACTAATTCGAGGGCAATCGGCTATATATATATATATATATATATATATATATATATATATATATATATATATATATATATATATATATATATATATATATATATATATATATATGTATATATATATATATATATATATATATATATATATATATATATATATATATATATATATATATATATATATATGTATATATATATATATATATATATATATATATATATATATATATATATATATATATATAAATAAGTCCGTATATGTACGTCGCCGAACTAATCATAAACGCGTCGAGCGATTTCAACCAAACTTATACACTACGTAGGCAGTGGCCCATATATGGTTTATATGAAGTTTGGTTAAAATCCGATAACGCATGTGTGTGCGGTGCGTATGTGAAGTGAGTGTGATTTTGGGAACAAAACCAACTTTATTAAAAACAAGTGTGTTTCTTTTCTTATTTTGTTTTGCCGTGCGAAGCAGGCAACGGGCCCGCTAGTATATATATATATATATATATATATATATATATATATATATATATATATATATATATATATATATATATATATATATATATATATATATATATATATATAAACCAAACGTTGTTTTGCCTTCAAATTTTATTTTCACTGCAAGTCTATTTTCGTTGGAAAGTCATGGTGGATTGATATTTCGAAGAAGAATGAAAGGTGCACTAAATCGACATAGCAGTTATTGTTGAAATATCGGTATCAGACTAATTAACGCCACTACATGCTGATTAAGGACCCAACGCCTTCAGCGAAACAGCATAGGCTTATCGAGCTAATCTCTATCGGGCAAAACACAAAAAAACTAAATATTGGGCCACCTGTCGTACGAACTTTAAACTACACAAAAACACTCCTCACGGCCCATAGAGCATGCATATAAAATTTGGTCAAAATCGGTCCAGTAGTTCTTGAGTTTAGCGATCACGAACATACACATAATTTATATATATATATATATATATATATATATATATATATATATATATATATATATATATATATATATATATATACATATATATATATATATATATATATATATATATATATATATATATATATATATGCAGTTTCTCCAGAAGCATAAATTTTAGCTAAATTGTTTGTGAATCCCGTACGTTTGAGGAAACAATACATTCTTTATTATCCCTTTGTGGCTGATGTGGCAGTGTATCGAACCACAGGTTACAGAGAAAATTAGAGTTAGAGTGACATAAGTTCTTGTAGAGGTCTGCTCTATAGTCTTCGACGTGGAGGAACTTAAATCGAGTATCCACAAGTACTACTTCCTCTATTCTGCTTTTAAGAATCCTTTATTTCCTAGTTCCAACACAATGCATAGAATAAGTAGGGATCATCCAATTAAAAAGAATAAAAAGGTGACAATCTTTAACAGAAATCGAACTTCAAGCATGGTATCAGTACGGGTGGATATTAAATTTTAAAATTTGTACAAAATAATTAAAAAAAAAAATAAAATTATAATAGAAAATGTTTGGGATGTCCGTTAAGAAATCATGCGATGGCACTTATACGAAGTGGGTTTACAAATGAGGCAATTTTTTCAATTTCCCGGCACTCATTCAATCGATTTTCATTTCTTTTTTATTTTTATTTTGTTACAGGCGTAAGAAGGTTTTGGTGTGCCTCAGATTTTATGTAAAAAAACGGTTTATGGTTTATCTACTATGAATAGAAAAAGTGTCGGTCTCTAAAGAAGGCTGGGGAGATGCCAATGCCGAACTTCGCTCTGGAGGTAACAGCACGTCAACAGCTGACGAAAGCGTTGAAGAAGTGAAGAAAATGCTGTTGGGGAATCATCATTACAGAAGTAGGTGGCGACGTCGGCATTGCGCTTAGATCATGCCAAGCAATTTTTTAATGTTTTTTGTTCTGAAACCGTCTGATTTTTACCAGAAGACTCGTTGCACCAAATTTGCCCACCTGCGACTTTTTACTGTTCCCGAAACAAAATAGACTCATAAAAGGACGAAGATTAGCAAGAATTTCGAAGATAAAAACAGCATCGCTCAAATACTTAAAAAAAATATACCAAAAATTGATTATCAGAAGTGTTCCCAGGATTAGAAAAATCGTTTGCGCAAGTGTCCAGATCAATAATGATGAATAAATTTATATTTATTGATAATGATAAGAAGTCACCATTCTTTTTGAATACACCTCGCATCTGAGTTGCGATTTAAGAGGATAATGGTTCACATGTTTTGTAAATTATGATTTAAGTATATGGCGTTGAATTAAAAAAAATATTTTAATTATTTTTTAGGAAGCTTCGAGAAAAAATGTGTGTAGTTTAATATTAAAAAAAAGTTAATTCTGTAGGTTCTGATATCGCAAATGAAAATAGTATCCATCCGCCGGCACTCAAACATTTTGGTAACATCTTGAACTTTGATAAAAATTTTTGAAGCGTTTGACTTTCACAAAAAAATTTTCAAAGAATATAATTAAAAGTGCTTGTTCTCATGAAAAGAAAAATTTATGTCATTGATACGTATTGCAACAGCGTTTACTTAAGTTCATGTATTTAGATAAAACTGAATAATAAACGCGACTTTACGATAGATAATTTTTGCACTTAATTTCATCTTTGGAACACGATTTCTTTTTCATTAGAGCTTTTCTCCCATTTTACCACTAAAATATCAATGGCCAGTGCAACATTGTTTTCCTTTTAACTATTGGTGGTTGAAGTTTTCAAATTCCCTCTGCTTTTGTTTTATTTGATCGATAAACTTTTCATTGCGCAGGTTATTTTTCCAGGCTAATAATACTCAAGCTCATGGAGTGCATGGGGGTGCACTGAACTACACAAAGGGAAATGTTTATCATTGATATGAACTTTTCATATTCGAAAGACAACATTTTATTTAAACTATTCAGGAATCGATCGATATTTCATGTTTGAATAGTAGAATTGTTATCTTATGAGCCACGTAATTTAAAATAGAATATGATTGAATAATAATAAATTTGGAGTTTTATTTACGAGATTGAAAACTTTTCAAACATGATGATTGGAGTCTACTGATGATTTACTATTAGATCCAATGAAACGCAGACATATGGACATTTTAACTCACAACAAATAACAATCTAGTGAAAAAGGGATGGTATTTTCATTGCTTCCAAAAAGCCAGTAGTGCATTTTTTTCAACTTCCTAGTACAACAAATTGGAAAAACTTTGATTAAAACTATGAATTACTTCTGCAAATCTGTGAAACTGAATTGAAAGTATTTTCTTTTTTATAATTTTTTAGCTATTTCTTTAAATCTATAAGAAAACAATATTTTTTCCATCAATAATTGATCAAATGACTTTCGAATAGACGGTTTTGTCAGTTTTTCTTTTTTAATAAAAATATGTGTATGTAAAATTCCTAATTTTACTTTTCATAACACTGTGTGCAATTTTTTAAGTCGTGGCAAAATAACCATATACGGAGACCACTACGTGATAAAAGACTAAAAAAAGACCCGTGTCTCCCAATTTTTCCCAAAGTCATGCACTTTTTTATGGGCCGCCAAAGATTTGGGGCCTCGGTATCATTTTCGCAAAAAAGTGATCATTTTCTCGGGCTCATATCTTGCAAACCGTTCCGAATTTCGATTTACTCTCTGAGGCAAACTTGTAGCTCTTGTCATAAAGAACAAAAATTGCGAACATATAAAATAAAAAAAACTTCACCTTCCAGATAAAAATCGCAAAAAACTTAAAAAAATTCAATTTTTTTTTACCTTTTTCTCTTGTTCAGGTCCATAGGTAGCAAACCGTTCAAAATTCAAGGAAACAATCAACTACAAAAATTTACCTAAGATCTCAATAAACAAATTTCTACAACATATAAACTTCCTGGGAATAATTCTGAACACCGTTTAGATAGCGCTTAGGTAGCCGCAAAAGTGAAAAAAGTGACGCGATGAATGTGAAGACAAACATTTAAAAAACTAATTGCTGAAGATCACGACTTAAACATTTGATTTTTTTTTTTGTTAAAATACTATTTAAAAAAATAATTGAAGTTGTTGGCGATTAGCTTCACGTTCACTTAGTGTAAAACTTTTTAGATCTAAATTATAATGATCATTGATAATAACATATAAAAAATTATTGCATACGCAATTTAAAATGCAAAGTGTTCAAAAATGTCGAATACTTTGACACCAAAAAAAAAAATGGTTTTCGGAATAATCCGAAATCGGTTTGAGAAAACCAGGAAAATAAATAAAACCTGCGATTTCTAATAATTCGAAAACCGTCTTTGAAAACTCTGTAGGACAGGAGAAAGTTATTGCTTCCAAAAATTTTTATCTATATGAGAAGTCTGTTAAAAAGTTAAATAAATCCAAATAAAATGTCCAAGAGTTTTTCTAAGGAAATAAAATTTTTTAGGAGTTATAAAATTGTTTTTGTTGTTTTTGTTTTGAGCGTTACTTCATATGTAAGTATATCTTAACTTCCTAAGAAACTGAAAAATGCTTTAGCAAATATTTCTAAAACAATGAAAAACTAATATCTTCAGAATGAATTTCATTTTTATCGTTGCTTATTTCAATAATAATTTGTACAATTATTAATTTATGTCACTCGTTGAGTAATGCAGATAATTTGCAATTCGTGATCAAAATCATATAATTTCATTGAGTTTGACCATAGACTTGTAACCAGAATAACTGAACAGACTCGACCCAAGATTAAAAATAATGATTTGTTGATGAGATTTGTCCGAAAAAAAAACGGAGGATTAAAGAATGGAGTGATGAAAATGTACGTATTACATTAAAACATCCACCGTAGGTACACTTTACAATAATTTCCCCCCCATACATTCACCTGAATTTAAGCCAACACCATGACAACATGGACTTTAAGCGCATTAGTCTATTGTGGCTTGCTTTAGAGCTGTGACTTTAGAAAAGATAATCAAACCCAAGTCAGTATCATTTAGTTCGATCCATGTCACTTTCGTTGTTATACAAATGTATTGTCACGCAGTGGACCTTATAAGAATTTTCCGATTTCAAAGGAAAATTATATACAAAATCTCTTTCCAGGTTTTTTTCTAAATCAAAAACATGGAGATAAAGTAACAAATAAAAAATCTATTTGAATTTTTAGTAACAGAAAGCTTCATGGTCAATAAAATCAATGCCACAGACAGGGAAATAATACTTAAAAATATTATTTTTACTAACGATCATAATTGATAATTTTTTTACTAGATATCTTTTTGTAAATGAATGAGACAAAAATTAATTTTCTATTATAATAAAAAATTATTGTATTAATTATTGTATTAATGTAACAAATAATTTCTTTATGTATTCCGGACAATCCGATAATCTCGCATGATATCTACCCGTATTGAGGAGGTTTTTCTATATTGTTTTTGTAAATGACTATTAGGCATGCGCTTCTCTGCCAATCCTCCTGCCCGGTTTGTTAACTGTTTTACTTTAAGACAAATAATTTTCCCTAAAACATCAATTCGATGTGAAAAACAGACATAAAATCGAATATTGCCAAAATACACGAAATACCATTAAAAATATCTTAAAGAAGAGCCACATAATTTATAACTGGGGCATCTTACCCCCCATCTACACAAGGAATAAATAAATAAAAATACATACATACATACATACATAAAAATTAAATCAACCGTTTACCAAGAGGACACAAAGAAGAAGAAGAAAAGAAAAAGGAACATCCTGTTAAAGCCATAAACGTTCAATAAATAAATGTTACACACACACACACACATAGACTTATGAGGGTTTGTTCTTCGTATCATAAATTGTTCATGTGCCAAAGACCCATCTGTTTGTGCGTATGTAATCGTATATACGCATCTAATGTTTCGATTTATGATTCAAAAACATTAATACCAGAAATACGACCCATATATATGTATATAACCACCAATAAACCTGTGCCTATTTCTATACACTCGAGAAAAATAGTATGTCATGTTTTGTACTATTAAAATTAGTCCATTATTACCTTTTTTTCCTTGACACTATCGAAAAATGGGAAGTTAGTGATTTCATTTCGATTTCCGGATATTGTTTTTAACAGATCTTTGCATATTAAGTCCGTATGGCTGTATTTGCGCGGGTTTGTGGGTGCTACTGTGCGTATAAGTATGTCTCATGTCTTTTTATGAGATGAACTGGTAGAGACAAAATTTGTGACATTCTGGACTAATTCGATATAGCTTTGAGATTTTTTTAAAATACTTTTTTTAAATTAGTTTTAAGCAACCGATTTAATCGAAACCAAAATATAATCAATTCTTAACATAAAGAAATAAACAGCAAGCGACATAAATTTGATTAAAATCGATTGATTCGTTCGAGTAATTCGGAAAAAGGTTTTCAAAAACAAAAAATCTTGCAGTCGATTTTGAGGACTCGAAAATTTTCGAAGGAAATACATTTAATTAAAATCAGTTTATTCATTCTATAGATGTTATTGTCGAAATTTTTAGAAAATAGTGTTTCTTAAACAACTCCGAAAATCTCTCCACTTCGATTTTTTATTTCAGTCACTTTCTTTACTTTTGAAGCATGTGTCGAATGGCGCAAAATTTTCCTAAATCTATTAATTGGTCCCGAAATATGGGTATGAAAAAAATATCGAAAATAATGTGTTTTTCTAATGACTTCGAAAAAATTTTTCTCAAATCGAATTTGCTATTGGTGGAAATTTTAGGGGATGGCTTGTTGTTTATTTTTACTCTAATTTTAGAATTAAGCCTTTAAGGCTTGATTGAGAGATTTTCAACATTTATTTTGTTTACTAACATTTTACTTTGAGCGTATCCGCATCGCCAAATCAGACATGCATGCGCACATTTACTCTTTCGTATTTCTTTTAATGTGTGCATGAGTGTATCTTCTTTTTATAACATTTGTTTACTATTTCTATTTCTTTTTGTTACGTCAGTTTAAAACGGTTTTAGTTGTAGTCTTTTGTTTCTTGTCTTTGACATTTGGCGCAGCTTCACAAGATGGTGCGTGCAAAAGATCCAAACCATTTTGGTGGTGGAGACGATTTTTATTTATTGTCTTCATACACATACCGGTATCCATGAGATTCACAAAAAAATTTTTGCGACAATTGCCACAACAACAAGAAGAGACAACATAGTCGGAGTCAGTGTCGGTATGACTGAGTGAATGAATCAGTTCCAAGAATCTAACAGCAATTCACACCCAAATGCAAAATCACACTTCATTCATAATCGGTGCGTTTTCCGACAACGAACGTTTTTATTTTACAAACGCAATAGATACAACAAATAAACTAAAATCTTAAGTGTTAAAATATAAAATTAAAACAAATAGATGCTTGTGAGAAAAAACAACAAATTCAATTAAAATCAGATACATACATACATATAAAAAATTACTGCTCCAACTAAAAACTTCCAATACATCTAAATGTTGTTGCTGTTCTTTCACTCCGCCATAAATCGTTTTAATTTGAATGTGAAGATTTGGCCAAAATCACAAAATCGAAAACGTTGCCGTGGTTTATGTTTGTTTTTTTATAACACTTTCATTTAACGATTTCCAGTCGGTAGTTAATGTTAATTTAATAGTTTTTTTTGTAACAATAATTTTAATAAGTATTCATTAACGAGTGAGCAGTAGTTATATTGATTAAATAAATTAGCTTGGCCATAACATATAACGTTATTGGCCCTTTAACATGCCATAAACTTGTGTGAATTTTTTAAAATTATTATTACTATATGACAACTGTAATTGCAGTAATAAAGAAATAGTTCAAATCAATAGTAAACTTTGGTTGTCGGGTGTATTTGAATAATTGACCCGAAAAATAAATTACATTAAATCAATGACCGCTTTTAATAAGTGTGGCAGTGAATTTTTAAATATTTAAATGACAAGAAATTTGACAAGAAACGACTCAGCTAAAGTGCAATCAACTGTTAATATTTTATAATCCAGCCTCATTAATTAACTGAATAATGCATTAATTTGGAATGTATAACAGGTAAATAATATTTCTCAGCTTTAATTTTTTTATTACAATAAATCACTCGTAATATGATATTAACTGGTTGACTGAGCTTTACTCGCAGCTGGTAAATTTTTTATCGCTTGTAAACCTAGTTTTAGTAAACCCTAATATTTGATACACATATTAAGTGGGCGAATAAAATTTATTGATTTTGCCATTTTGAGACGTCCGCCACAAAGTGTTTAGAGTGATTCTATTTTATGAATAATTTCTCTTTTCTAAGAAACTCCTGTTATTTGATACCCACATCATTGGGTTGCATAAAAAATAATAGTCCGCAGATTTGAGACGTTCACCTTTTTTTTAATTTAGAATGATTTCGAGCCATCTTCTTAGAAAAACCTTTTATTTGATATTCATATTATGGGGTTCCTAAAATATTGTTATGAACGCCTACACTGGAATAAGTGAAAAGGGCAAAAACGAGGGGAAAATGGATTTTTTTGGGTACAAAATCAGGCGGGATGAACTTTTCGTTCCGGAAAATCTCTAGACAAAAAATCTCATCGAATTCTTTAAAACCAGTTTCGAGAAACCAATATTATTTTAATTATTATTATTTTAATTACTATCACAGTAGATTCTTAACGCTTAAGAACATAAACATTATTTTTCTAAATTAGAAAATAAACTCTTTACCGGACAATATACATGTGGACGCAGTCCGAGCTGGAAACAGCCACTGAAATAGTAACCTTAAAGAATCATCATCTGTTTTTAACAACTCCCAGTAAATTGATTCATTTATTCGAATTTCATTTTAAACTTAAATTTTGAATATTTCGGTGATGGCTGCCGGCACCATAAGACTTTGTAGGAGCTGCTCCTTAGAATGTTTTGATGAACGAAAGACTCAATTGTATTGATATCAGCGATGGAATATAATGTTCATCATTAGCGAAAAACTATAACAAATGTCGACTCGTTTAACTCATAATATAATTCTATATGTTTCCATTGTCGTATGGAGTTACTAGTTATTCCAGGTTTTCAATTTATAAAACTTTGTTTTTAAACACAAAAAACGTACGAAATTTTAACGATATGTTTTGTACTTTCCGAGTGTTTTTTTTAATGTAAAATATGTTTCAATTATTTTACAAAAATGTTTACGAAAACTAAATCAAAATCTCTCCAGAAGTTAGAGAGTCACGATGCCACAAACAGATACACATTGCAGTTAAATCTCTTTCCGTTGAGCCATTTCTTCAAGTTTGGAAACATGAAATAGTCACTCGATACTAAATCCGATAAAAGTGACGATGAGGGAGAGATATTTAGAATCATTTATAGAATTTTGCCATAGAAACTGCCCAGTGTGCACGTTTGCATTGTTCTGGTGTAAAAGAACTTTTTTCTTGGCCAAATGCGGTCGTTATTTTTAAATCCTCATTAAATCGACCGGCATAGTATTTTCAATTAATTGTTTTATCCTTTTGAAGGTAGTCGATATTATACCGCGTCCATTACAAAAAAGGGTGACGACTTTATTGGCTGACAAACCCATTTTGGCCTTCTTTGGTGTCGACTCATTAAGAGAAACACACTGCTGTAAATGCTGTTTGATCTGATGTGTTGTAGTGGATACATGTTTCAATCACGGTTACGAAACGGCCCAAAAACTAGTCCATATGTTGCTGCTGTTGTCATACGATTGCATTTGTGCACAAACTAATTGACGCAGCTTTTTGACAGCAACAGTATAGCCTTTTCAGTTAAGAGGCAGGACAATTTCAAAAGACACGGACTTCATAATGTAGCTACGGACAGGATATATGGAACATTTGACTACTATACATTAACAAAAGTGAAAATGCTTTGAGAATATCAAATGACACGGTATACCACCACGATAGTTTTGAATATACAAGTTATGACGGTATAAACTTATCCATCCCTGATCGCTGTTGCAAATGTTTTAAAGAGCTGTATGTTACAATTTTTGTTCTTGCAGTTACTCTTGGAAATTGAAAATGAAATTGTTTGTAAGGTCTAGGAAACTGTAGTATATATCCTATACTTGATAGACCTGCAAGGTCTATAATGGCAGTTTACAACTAATGGTGATTTCTGCTATTAATTTTGAAAATACGTCGGTAAAAATAATATGTTTGTCGTAAGGGAAGCAAAACTATACTTTCGTTAATTGGTTTTCCTTTAGCCGCAATCTGATAGAGAGTGGAGAAAAATATTGGTAATGAGAACGGTCGAAAACATTCATTTGTTATAAATTGATGATATTATTCGATCTTTAGTTATTTCTATTGATTAGTTGATTTTTTTTGAAGTTGGGGTCTTTTTTTCAAAAACAATATATTTATTTCTAATTATTCAATATTTTTACACCCTGTGGGTGTCTTCTTTAGGAAATTAAAATGATTTAACAAAAAATTTTTTTTAATAATTATAATTTCTTGAAGAAGACATACACCCACAAGGTATAGAAATATTGAATAATTAAAAATAAAAATATTTTTAAAAAAAGACCCCAAATTCAAAAAATAATTCCATTAATTATTCATATCTTATTAAAAAAAGTTAAGGTTGTATTCAAAGAAGTACTCTTTAATTACTTCCAAAATATCAATAAGGGAATATTATCAACTTCTCCGTCCGTTTACGTCCGGTTAACATTATCTAGACTTTATTTTAGTTCCATAGACTTTTGTAAGTATGTACCTTCTTATTAAAAAAATATATAAGCGGTTATCACGTTTGCTTATAAAGTACCTTTACAAACCTCGTAGATCTAGCAAGTCTATGATATAGAGTACAGTTTGCTACACTATACCAACGATATATGTTTGCAATAGCAATGAGAAATGAAATAAAATGAGCCGGAGCCGCATGGTACTTCGCCGGACAAATGAATAATTTTCTTCTCTTAACGATTTTTGTTTCAATCTTGCACTTTTATAAACAAAATGTGTTTTGCTCAAAATTTTCTTCGCTTATGCGGATTTCGTTTTTAACAAAGGGCTTCAAAATTAATTAAAAACAATAGAATAATGTTCTTTAAGATTTCAGCTAATGGTTCTTACAGACGAACATGCATTTCCAAACAGGTATTACATATTTGCAACGATTGCCCGTCAATAAGAAACGAATATTTTTCCGTCAGTAAAAAAAAGCACTGAAGGAAGATGCCATACACCTATTTAAGACCGGTCTATTTACATATTCGTTTCAAATTCAAGCAAGTCCCATGGGAAGAAAAACTATTAAATATATATTTTATTCTCATTGCCCATTAAGAATCTGCAATAAAAAATTTTCATTGAAAGTTTCTAAAATCATTTAATTATTGTTTTTTATCATTAGCGTAGCTAGATAATTTGTCTGGAGGGGGCTATGTACCCTTGGAAGAACAGAAAAATTGTGCTGCCTTTTAGAAACTTTGTAAGAAAAACGTTGCATTGCGTCTTGTTGTTTGTGATAGGGCTGACTTAACTCTCCCAAGACATGCTTTTATACACTGGTATTTTGTATTAATGTATGTGTAGAAATTTGTTGAATAGATATTTCAACCATTTTATAAATTGTCACATGCCATGACAACCATTTCATTTTTATTTGTAACAGTTCCACTTATTTTTATAGTAAAAATAATGGCGTCACGAAATATCAATAATCGTAAAGTATTTTGGAGGATTGTGACACATTAAGGGTTGATTTATTCTCCATTATCTAATGGAAGACACGTACAATATTGCATTCCAGCCATTCTACAAAATTAAACGATTTAAAAGGAAGAGATGGTAAAAAATAAGTTTTGACAAGTCAAATCTGCAAGTATGTGTTTCGAAAATTGCATGAAAATTTTTACAAATGGATGTTAAAAGTACTAATTCCTAAATGCAATAAGAAGAATTTGAAGATTTTACATGCTTAATGCTGCGAATGCTGCGAATGCCATAAATGTTATTCATAAAATTAAGAAATTCATGGTTTGCGAAAATATGATTACTACATGGGAGCATTGACCACCCCAGCATGGCTGGTGGGCTCAATATAATTTTAAGGGATCGTTTTATATTATTGCTATTATTTTACATTTGTTTATTCTTATTATTTTATATTTATTTTACAGATTTCTAGAAATAGTTTTTATGGGTAGAATTACGAGATTATATTTTAAGTTTCATCAATATAATGAAAATATTTTGTTTTTGGATTCTTTGACACTTCTGAAAATAAATTTAATTAAGAAATCTTCTATTATAAACAAATGTAGAGTTATACTGCGGTATTCATAAAAATTATTGTATGTTTATTAACGGCTTATTTGACAAATTTCTATAGGATATTTGTCAAATAAACCTTTAATAAACATACAATATTTTTTATGAATAAGGCCGATAATATTTATAAATTGAACTATACATTGTCACCAAGGGGACCCTAATCTAATCGTATTTCTATGTCTCCATGATCCTAAAAAATTTACATACAAAATTTTTAGTTATGACGGAGTTTGCTAAAACAGATTGTCTCAAATCCCCTCGCCACCCTCGTATGCTACAGCGTCCACATCTTCTAATGACTACCCAGCAAAAGAAATTGACGTCCTTAATGCGGAAAGATATAAAACCTAGTGTCCACAACTATACACTACCATGGTTCTTATTTGACAATACTATTCAGAGTGTATGAGGCTTTTTGTTCAAATAGAAAAATATTTCATCCTCCAGACGTTGTCCAGTATCGCCAGATTTTTTATTTCTTCTAGCTCTTCAAAATAATTTAGTTGAAAAAAATTATTATTAAGTACTGGTACTTCGTTTTATATTAAAATGTTTTCCATTCAAATATGAAACGCTTAAAAATTTTTTGGATTAGACATATAAAGGCCTTAAAGGCTGGAACACAATGTGCAGCTGAGGCTGAAGTTGAGGCAATAGCTGAAGTTGTGGCTGAGGCGGAGGTTGAAGTACGAACACAATGATGAGGCGTGAGTTCATTGTTGCCAATTGTACTTAATCAAAATTTTGTGTATAAATGTATTGAATTTGTATTAATGATAAATATTATTGGCATCTCTGGATATAATAATATGTTAACACAATCTGTAAACTATCAATGTTAACATAATAAACAAAATTAATTTAAGTTTTTTGTGTATTTGTACAAAAATAAAAATATTGTTTTGTGGAAAAATAAAAATATTCGGTAAAAAAATGTAAACGAACATAATATGTTAAAGAAGCGCTGTTAATTTGAGGCGCTGTAAAAAGTTAAAATGTTCGAACTTTGCGCCTCAGGCTTTGCCTCAGCTTCAGCCTCAGATTCACATTGTGCTCGCATACATTTGAAGCAATGTATTTTACTTTTAACTTCTCGCCTCACGCCTCAGCTGCACATTGTGTTACAGCCTTAAGGCTTCAATTAACTCTTATAGCAATATGAACATATTTATTTATTTAAATGTTGCAAATACAAATTATATAATAACTTTCAGAGAATCTTAGGCGTGAATTGAACCCACAAACTTTACACAGATAGGCAAGTACATTGAAAAATATGTAACGAAGACGTAAGCAGCCATAAATTGTTCAAATAAAAAGCAAAAATGTGCTTAATTTTCGTAAAAGAAAGTAAAAGAAAGTAAGAAAAGAAGTACCGTAAAAATATAATACCGTCCGTTTCATCCTGCGGTTATCTTTTTCTAGGCACCACAATAGTAGCAACCTAACCAAAGGCAAACATGACTTGGGAGTGTTAACACCTGGAACCTAATCTCAGCATGACTATTGGATTATGTCCATGACCTTAACCATAATATGTTTTTGTTATATGTTTACTACGGCATACAGTGTATATATAAACTAATACATATTTTAATTAATTCAAGTAACGTCAGAGAACTAATAACCTTTTCAAATTGTATTAGTAAACGTACCCTTGACATATAAATATTTAAAAGCACTTGAATTGGCATTACTGATGAAAAACCCAACAACAAAATAAACACCAATCCACCAAACTATGGCGTATTAAATTAATGTGTTTATTGCTGGTGTGTGAGGTAGAAAGAAGGGTGTGGCTTAAAATGTAGTACATGAGAGCATGAGAGACGGAAGCAGTGCAGTGTTGCCAGAAATTATAGGGGTAACATCAGCATAAATTAAAAATTTTGGATGAAAGATAATTTGCCTCTCATCCCAAACTGAGAGTATCTTACAATGATAGCATAGGGCTACTAAAAACATTGGAAAGAAACCGAATTTTCACCACTTCATAGTTGTGTGTGTGTATATATAACGTAACGTCAATGCATTTGATAGAAAAAAAAACTTGAAATAGCAGCGGTGTTATGTTAGGATTATTGCTATTTATTTAAAATCAAGCAAATTATAATAATTAGCCAATTTCAAGTTAATTTCTAAAGCGTAATCATCAAGACATTTCTTTTTTAATTGAGCATTTAATAAAAATATAATGTATGCAAAACTACTACTCTTCAATAAATACTTTATGACTTATCTTTAATTATAAAAGACAAGAAGCATATGTGTTAGGTATAACTCAATTAAAATAGTTTTCTTTTATGTTGAGTTTTATTTAAAATAAAAAAATTATTCAATTTTGATAAATTATAAATTATAATTGACGGATTAGAAATAATTATCTACGTAACACAACTTGAAATATAATATGTAGTTGCTTAGTTTCAACATACAATTTTCTTCCTAATATGATAACAGTAACCATTTATTATTTTTGTTAATAAAGCTTTAAAAATTATATTAATAATTACACAGGGATATTAATTATTTTCGTAAAGCCTAGGGTAAATACAGATCCTAAAAAGTTTTTGTTGAATTGGCTCTGGTTAGCAAGATATGCTGTTATGTATGAAATGAAGGGTGTTGCTCCATATAATTCGATAGATGGCTTACCGATTAGGGTGAATTATTTGCCATAAAGATGAAAGCATATATACACATAACATTTAGATCTGTTAACATTTCGCAATTATTCAGAAAGTTTTAAAGCAGAAAGTAAAATTTTTATATATAGTTCAACCATTTTTCTTCTTAAGCGCTTTAAAAAAAATCTAAAGCGATAAGGATATTTATTTGCCCCTTAAATTTTGTAGCCACATGTGTTACAAATATAAAGAGCCATATTTCATAGAAAATCATCCATAGGTTTGAGCTTCGTTGGCATTTTTAGTGATGATAGCTTATTTCAATAATATTCCAAGTCTTCAATAACATAACAACAAATTATAAACGTAACATATTATATATGTTTTGAAAATAAAATGTTAATGGCGTTTTCATTTCTAAAAAATGTGATAGATTTTTTTTTTTTTTTGATCAATGACACAAAATTTATATTTTATTATTTTCTGGAGGTCATTCTTAGAGCCATATATATATATATATATATATATATATATATATATATATATATATATATATATATATATATATATATATATATTATATATATATATATATATATATATATATATATATATATATATATATATATATATATACATATGTATATATATATATATACATATGTATATATATATATATATATATATATATATATATATATATATATATATATATATATATATGTATATATATATATATATATATATATATATATGTATATATATATATATATATATATATATATATATATATATATATATATATATATATATGTGTGTGTGTGTATATATATATATATATATATATATATATATATATATATATATATATATATATGTATATATATATATATATATATATATATATATATACATATATATATATATGAGTGTGTGTGTGTGTCTGTGTGTGTATTTCCCTAATAAGCTTGCATCTAATAAGTATAACTAAATTTAATTTTCTCTTTAAATTGCCAGAAAAAAATATGTTGTTTTTGAAATGTTTCCGCAGCTAAAAGATTTTCATCTCTAATTCAAACACATACATAAATATGTCATATGTTATGCACTCAACTTTATTTCAATAGAAAAATGGTTCTATTCTCAGGGCTGGGCAGTATTTGAAATACATGTATTTGAAATACGTATTTAAAATACAAATACGTATTTTGTATTTTGTATTTTAAATACATACAGATTTTTAAGTATTTTGTATTTTGTATTTTAAATACATATCCTGAAAGTATTTTGTATTTTGTATTTTAAATACATGATCAGCAAGTATTTTGTATTTTGTATTTTAAATACTGCAAACCATGTTTTTTATCCGATCCACTGTTGTAGGAAAATTTCAATTTCTTTAAACCGTTAAGAACAGACAATTCATCTATAAAAGGGATTAAGATAGACTGACTTCCAATATTGGAGCATGGTAGTAGACCAGTGTCTCTAATTTGATCATTGGCATAAGTAGATGAAAAGAAATCTGCAAACAAGCTACTTATTTCAGCATCCTCGTCTGATTCATTTTTATTTAACTTAATTTTGGAAAGAAGTAGATTTTCTTTTAATTTTGACGATATAGCTGTTATAGCAATTCTGATTTTATTCGTTATATTCGGCACGAGCAACTAGTATTAAGCAAAGTCTGATGCTGATCCAGATTTTTTATACTTTTTATAATATTTATTTTTGCTATTTTTAATTTTAGAAAGAGCTTTAGTATTCCATGGCGGTCCAAAGGATTCTGAACAGGTTTTTCTTGGAAAACATTGCTTCAAGATCAAATATATCCTTTGTAGAAACTCATAATAATATGATCGATGACATCAGCTTTGTTTTCAAAGTTAGAAATTGACAGTAAACTACTCCAGTCAGTATTATAAAGTAGCTAAGTTACCCTGCTATAATTCCCTTTTTTGATGCATAAGGTATTGACTATCGATTTTTCCGCAGAATGAGATGTATATAATGAAAAACATGAATTTACTAAAATTATAGGATGATAGCGGTCTTCTCGCAAAGTGAATGAATCAGTGCGAAGAACAGAGGTGTCAACATAATCATTTACAAAAACCAGGTCTAAAAATTTAATATTATCGTTATAGCTGCCATTCATCTGATAAAGATTCACATCTAGTAAGCAATCAATAAACTCAGTGTATTTCTCATTGGCGCCAGATTTATAGGGCGTGAATTAACCATTATCAGTAGAACGGTTCCAGGAAATAATAGGCATATTAAAATCACCAACTGCAATGATAGTATCATTGTGATTAGACATTCGCACAACGGAGGAGATAGCGTCTGAGTGTTTCTGGTAAATTATTTCAGGTGAATTAGAAGGGATATACGAACACGCTACGAAAATTCTCTTATGTTGAATTTTGTCAAAACAGCCATAAATTCAATATCCAGAAAAGACGTAAACGATAAAGTTTCGGAAGTGAGCAGGCTACAAACTGCTATCAAGACACCACCTTCCTTTATGTTATTGCTACGATCACGTCTATATATAGTATACTTAGCAGCAAAAATTGCCGTGTTCAATATCATTAAGCCATGTTTCAGTAAATGCTATAGCATGATAGTCAAATGAGTAACTTTGATTAAATAACGCAGATAACTTCTTATTAATGCCGCGAACATTTTGGTATATAAGAATAAATTTTCAATATATTTGTTTAGTTTTTTTTTAATATTTGTTGCCGTTGAAGGCAATTGAACAGAATTTCTTTGTCTTGTTTTAAATATGAATTCGAGGACGTAAATACCATTAGGCCAGAAATTTGGAGAAATAACTATATTAAAAAACTCATCCGGTACAGTAACCTTGAATAATGCCACTATTCTTGGTTCAGAGTAAGAAAATTTATACACTGAGATATCTAAGTTGTTTATGAATGAACTTCTAAGTTTATATATGAATGAACTTCTTCAGCAGTAGTATCTGATGCTAATCGGGAAACGAAAATTGTTTTGTTTGGAGGTATAACTCTAATCGGTCTAATAAGACCTGCAGTATTATTTCTGATTCCAGTTTTGAGCAGGACTAGTACATCTATTAGATAGGTTATTAGTAGTTAATAATGTATTAACAGGTGTTCTTTCGGCGACTGTAGACAATTGAGTGGGTTGGCTCGTACGTTGAATAGAAGATACGGTACTGTCATTAACAATTCATAAATACATACATGTACATGACGTGAAAGTATTTTGTATTTTGTATTTGAAATACGTGCAATAAATGGAAGTATTTTGTATTTTGTATTTTAAATACATACAGATTTTTAAGTATTTTTGTATTTTAAATACATATCCTGAAAGTATTTTGTATTTTGTATTTTAAATACATGATCAGCAAGTATTTTATATTTTGTATTTTAAATACCGCAAGCCATGTATTTTGCCCAACACTGTCTATTCTGATTATGAAAAAGGCATCACTTTACAAGAAAGTCGTTAATTTTTTTTTACGAATCGAAAACGCCATGTGAATGTTGGTTCTTGCCTTCGAATTTTCGTTTTATCCTTTTAAGAATTAACAGACTATATCCTCAAAGGAGTAAGTCTATACTGATACTAATGTTGCAAATAATAAGACAGGTTTCATAATGCCCCTACTGACAGTGCAAACAAATGTGTTTGTTGAAGTGGCATTTATTTTTCGATTTGGCTACACATGCGGTTGTTGTCTAGACTTTCACTGCAATTACTCAAACGTTTGTGTCCAAAATAATATTATAGAAACGTTAGTATTGACAGGCACCAGACCATCTCTTTAATACATAATTTATACACAAATGGGTGATGGTTAACGCGTTTCTGACAAATCGATAAAACCAACAATTGTGTTTTGTTTTTATTAAAGAGATTTTCAAATAATTAAAATGTCTCAAAACTTAAGCAACTGACGAAAAACGATTACGTCCTTCTAATGAGTAAGTGGTTGCAAGATAAATAACTTTTTGACAATTGTGTGGGAAATATTTCATATATAACGAGTAAAAAGTTGCCGGATCCGGTGTGAATTCAACTCATGAAAATGTCGTCCCAAATGTCCTAGCCCAACTGTTGTGCGTTATTTTATTGTTATTATTTGAAAGACACACATATTTCCCAGTGGTGGACTTAGTTTGCAGTGTATTACAAGTAGAAGAAGTTATAATAAAATTTATGGTGAATTACCACTAATTTTACCAACTCGCATGTTGCTGTGCCACGTGACTAAATGGTTTGCAGTCATCACCACCGAAATGGTTTACGCGTTTACTTGTTCCAATACTCATTCTGAAAATAACGATTTTAGAACAGGTTAGATTAAAGCAGAAAATTTTTTCTCCTTATATTAAATACATTAGAAAATCTATACTTTATTACTTCACTTAAAATTGTTATGCTAGAGAGATCAAAACACTTCAAACCTCCTACAGTTTCATAAAATGCGGTCACGAATTAACTTGATATGTCCGTAATAAGGTTTGATTATAACGCCGAGCTAAACTGTTTAAAACGAGACCTGCTGGACACAAATATAAGTAATTATAGAGTTGAAAATTGGATACGAGATAAAAAATAGACATGAGTGTATTTACGTGAGTGTACAATTGTAAATATGTATTTGTGCCCGTAAACATATGTAAGTGTATTCTCATGAACAAGATTTTATTATTTTAGGTACAGGAATGGGAAAATGGTACAACTGAATTGAAATATTTCGTATCTGAATTAATAATAATAATAATAATAATAATAATAATATATATATATATATATATATATATATATATATATATATATATATATATATATATGTGTATATATATATATATATATATATATATATATATATATATATATATATATATATATATATATATATATATATATGTGTGTGTGTGTATATATATATATATGTATATATATATATATATATATATATATATATATATATATATATATATATATATATATATATATATATACAGTGGAATCTCCCTTAACGGACACTTCTCATAAGCGGACACCTCCTTTAGACGGACATTGTTGTCAGGTCCCGGCAGCGCTCCATAAGGAAAGCATTGCAGTCGCTTTCCGTTGAACGGACACTTCTCATGAGCGGACGCGGACACCCGCTTGAGAAAAAAATATTCTCTTGGACGGACATTTCGTTTATTTTTTCCGACTTTATTATTGTCATAATTTACAAATAAGCTTGTTTATGGTAAATATTTTCTCTCTCATATAACATATGGTGTAAAAAAACTATTTGACTAACTATCTTGTAATCTATGCCGATACTTACGCTATTAAGGGGTTTCCCCAAATAATATAGATATTGTAGTTTGCAAAATATTGGTCATTCGTTAGTATACATTAGTGCTGGTGTGACGTTTGAAAATGGATAAAAAGAGGTCTATATTAACTATTGAAGTGTACAATAAAGAAAAATTAAGTGTAAGAAATTTACCGAAGCGATTAGCATTAGTAAAACTCAAGCTTCTGACATTATAAAGAAAAGAGAAGAGATAATAAAAAATGGCACTCGAATGCAAATTTAAATGAGAAAAGAAGCTGTTTTAATGCTGAGGGGCTGACAATTGATCAGTTGTCCTACGAATGGTTTGTTGCAGCACGCAATAAAGGAATCCCATTAAGATTAAAACACGCTAAACCAGGACGGAGCATTATATATTGAAATAATATATGTATGTACATACTTACATAGTACATACACACTCATAAAACATTTAAAAATTTTATTACATATAGAGGTAAATGATTTATTGTTATTTAAACCAAATGAATTGGTTATTTTTTGAATAAAAGTATTATAAACAAAAACTAACCATCTTAGAAATTTTTTTTGTTGATTTAAATTGGTAGTTTTCTCTTGACAGGACACCCCCCTTGTACGGACACATTTCAATGGTCCCTTCGGTGTCCGCTCAAGAGAGATTCCACTGTATATATGTATATATATATATATATATATATATATATATATATATATATATATATATATATATATATATATATATATATATATATGTATATGTAAGCATCTATATACTAGTAGTAAATTAAATAACTTTATACATAACAAAGTTGTGTAAAATTATAAATTTGTTTTATAGGGTCAGGGGAGAGAGAGAGAGAGAGAACAAAGAGAGAAGGGTGATTTTTATAATTAAAATTTTTTGTTTATGGAAATAGTTTTTACCTTGACTATCAAAAACTATACTATTATTTGAAGAGAGTCCATTCAGCAAGAATATTTTTATTACATTAGATATAAGTTTCCATCTCTGCTTTGATTACAAGTCAGTTAGAATGGGTGGAGTTTAAAATCACAATGGCTGTAGTAAAATAATAATGGTTGTTGTGCCTTCAGTTCAAAGAAAACAAAAACCCCTAAAAATATAATTGTCCCAACAAACATAATTGTTGTAATACAGATTTCGAAAAAGCTTGAAATTAATATGTTTCTAACGTGAATAATTTTTAAATATTTATTTTAAAAACTAATACAGGAGGAATTATAAAATAAACAACATTGTTGACACAGTCGTTACCAACAACATTATAGATATAAACTAGAGGCAAATTATTTCCATATTAACGACGTAAAAGAATTTAAATAAATAATTGTGAATCACTTGTAGCCTTAAGCTTGATTCCATCCCTTAAATGTTAATTTAATATAATGGAATGATCTTTGGTCGTCGTATGTCTTTAAAGATATTTTTATTGGGACTCAGAAAAAAATTCCTCGCTAGTAGTAATTTTTTAATATAATCGTAATGAGAAATTCCCTTTCTTTTCCATTTTTTTTAATATTCTAGAAATTGGTAATGAATTCCCACAAAAAAAGTTTGGAAATTTTTACACAAAAATAAATTAGAAATATTTTTAATTTTTGAAATATTTTTTAAAATCAAACGTATGCAAAAAGTTTACTAAATTTACCTAAGTTTTGGGTTAAGAAAAATTTCGTTAATTTTTCTAAATTCAATAAATTTTTAGTTCATCATGACAATAATGCTTTTTTTTTTTGGGGGGGGGGGGGGAAGGGTAGGAAAAAATGCGTTACGCATCTAACGAGAATCGTCATTCATCGTCGTATGCCGGACTCCTAAAAAGTTTACCGGCTAAAAACCCCCCTTATATCTCTCAGTTTTAAGTTCAAATATTCCTTGAAACTATTAGAGCTTCTCTTAAAATCCTCCAAGGAGATGGACTAAGAAATATACTTTAGGAAATTGATTCCTAATACTATGAAGGAAAAGTGTGAATTTTAATTTAAAGTAGTCCAACAGTTTCAAAAATTTATTGCGTGTTATGGCTTTAGCTGTTTTGATGCCGACATTTCATTGGTCGCTAAACCAAATTGTCAGTGGACCTTAAGCAGTTTGAAAACATTCACTGACGATTTGGTTTAGTGACTAATGAACAGCTAAGGCTACAGGAAACAATAAAATTTTTGGAACTCTAATTGTTTAATTTTTTTTAGTCGTTTAATCGTGGCAGAATATCCCAAATAATAAATTTCAATATCATGTAATCATTTCAGATGTATAAAATTTTATGAAATATTCATCAGCTTATGGCGTTTATTTCAAAACTTTTTTTCTCTTTTAAAGGTCAAATTTATTAGGAAAAAGCCCGCCATTTTGTAAGAAATTCTTATAAATCTTTAGAAAAAAATTTTATAAAATAAATTTTTATAAAATAAACTTTCATAAAAAATATCTATGAAACAAATTTTTATATATTTTTTTTAATTAAATTTTAAATTTTTATATTTTTTGTAAACTGATAAAAAAAACGTATTTTTCAGAGAAGAACTAAAGAATTTTTCTAGAGGAGTCTATAACCCTGTAACGAAGAGAATAAGATAGAGTCATATATTAGAAACACTACAAAAAACATGAATGAGCTTAGTTAATTTTGGATAAACTTTTGGTCATAAATAAAAAAAATTATTGAGGGAAACTACGAACTACAAGTACTTTTAAATTAAAAATTTTATTTGATACAAATATAGTATTCTTAGCTTCAGAGATATTTAGACTTAATGATTTTTGAGAAAGGTTTTTCCCCATTTTAGTATATGAATATTAAATAAATTTCATGGCTTAATTCTTATTCTTATCAAGACAGTTGCAACATTTCTCAAATGAAGCCTCAACGTTCTTCTCATACAAAATTTAAAATTTTCATAAAATAATTAATAAACATTGATTTTATAGTATTGAATGTTACAATCACTTGTATAGTAAGAAAAGGCTTCACAGAAGAAGAAAAAGGTGTATTTTAACAATACCGTGAAAGGCATAGTGAGAGCTGACACTCACCGACGGCGAACGTTTTGTCTGGTAGATGGAAATGTAGCAACATGTTTTTTATTATTTACTAAAATATTAAATAAAATAAATACTAAAATATTAAATAAATGAAATAAAGCCATGACTATTTCCTTTTCTTAATTCGGCTTGTTATTTAACAGACGGATCTGTAAAGTGTCCTTTTATAAGCCGCGCAAATTTCTTCACGACAATTTTTTAACCGCTTGATTTGTTCCTTACTATCTGTATATGAATCCAATAAATGATCAATGACGATGCTTTCCTCAAACAAGCACATAGACTGATCATGAATAACAAGTTCTCTACCATTAGATTCTGTCGGATATATTCCCAACAGAAGTTGTAAGTTGTAGAAAGATAAATATCGTTGTTAAAATCTGTTGTGCAAAAGTCAGCACTTTTTGTGAGTCCTGCTTTGCCTAAACAATTCTTATTGTTTCAGAACATATTTGATGCCACAATTTTTTCATAAGCTTGAATCGTAAATGAATTACTGTTCGAAACTAGATTTTATGTAATTGTAGCCAAGTTTAGATGCACGATCAAATAGTTGCCAAATAATAAAAGAGACATTTTTCCTTTCTAACCAAAATAACTTTCAGCTTAATTGAAGATTTTTAACAGAATTCATGAAAATAAGTCATTCCCGCAAGTAAAGCTTCCACTGTATATTAGAAAACCATAACCATTGTATCAAATTTAAAAATTCTACCCAATAAACTTTATTTGTTAAAAATTCTGGCTTTTTACATTTCAAAATTATGTTCAATAAATTTTATTTCCAGAAAGTTCTATTAAGAAATTATTGACTTTTGTGCTTCTGCTGGCAAAAGATTCATTTAGAAGGATTAAGAGGACATCCTTCTGTATGACGTATTTTTTTGTAGGAATGATGAGCACACCCCTCTGCAGACTACAGATAACTTAAAAATTATTAAAATTATTTTAACTAAAATTATATATAAGCATCGAATCTCGACAAAATCACTCTGTGGCAAGCAATAATAAATTGAAGAAATTAAATCTGGAAAAGGAACAGTCAATGCAGAAAATGACTTCAATTTGTAAAAGGTATGGACAACCTTGAAAGAAACTAAATATTTTTACTTATGCATTACAAATATTTATTTGACCTTTTCTGTTTTATATATTCCTGATGAAAACATATCAAGGGAAATTGAGATATTGGTTTAAATATATAACAATTTTTACAAAGAATTAGAGCTCGAAATCGTTAATAATTACGATGCGTGCACAAAAAACAAGGCGACTTTTTATTTTCATAAAATATACTAATTTCTTTATCAATTCGCAAGGTGTCCAATTAAAAGTAATCTTAACATGCACTCTTTGATATAGGCAGGAGTCATTCCATCTCCTCAGTCGTTGTAAGTTCTCGTGCTTTCATAGGTGTCTGTTGTTTTGGAAACAGAAAAAGACGACGGGTTTCAAGTCCGATAAATATGGTGGCTGAAGCACAATTGTGGTATAGTTCTTGGCCAAAAAATCACTTACATCACGAGCATTATTGAGATGCACAGTATAGACGAGCACAGAAAAACCCTCTCCACCTTTATGCCTGTAACGAGCAAAAAATGCTATACATACATATGTGTATATAGTTGAAGCCGTAAACAGTTAAAATAATGGAAATCGAATGTAGGTATCCCGCGAAATTCAAAAACTTGCTCTACTTCCTGTACACACGTCTCACATGAGAATATTTTTATTTATAAAATTTTGTTTTTCTCTTTATCTAATGTTGCAAATAGAATTGCATATTTAAAAATTAATTTAAATATGTTGGAAACGAATACCACAACTACAGACTGAAAGACTTGCACATCATTAACTAGTTTGTAGGGGTTGTGAGACACCGTCTCAGCATCTAACATAGAAAAATTTCGAAGGCGCCAAGATAAAATCCTCCGCCGCTCTCTGGTAGGGTAAAAATTCGCACATTTATAAAGACCTGGACGTTCCATTGGTAAAGAAAGTATCACCCAAACCCACTAGCCTGCAACATTCTAAATTATAGAGGAAGGACACTTTTGCTCTTAGTCGAACACGAGAGACAAAAACAAGTGTTTTTTTGTCTGGCATTGGCAGAAAAATAAATAATATTAGATTTAAGATTTGAATACTTATTTATTAGTTCAATTAAAACTGAAAATATATAGAAAAAAGTAGTTGGAAAAGAGTTCATTAGCCTGCCAAAGTATCCTTTTTCGGTTTTGAGAACATGCCAAAATATTTACAATGAGCTAAAGATAAAAAGACCAACCGAAAATAATTTCACGAAAAATAATTTTTTATCAATATCATAGACGATTGCAAAGCTGCAATGGGTCCCATATTAAACCTCGTCCAAGAATGGCGGGCATTCTTAATTTAGATGTCATGTAATCACGACCGACATCAACCTGGGACCATTCAAGGTAATACGATCGCGAATGACCTGGCGAAAAAGGGTGCTCGTCTGCTTGACCGGGACATAGATCCCACATAAGGGCTTCTCCTCTCCGGTTGCTAGAAACGTAGCGATATCGCCCCACTGCGGCTGGTTTAGATCAGACGGAATATGGAGCCAACTTGCAACTGAAAAAAAATTATTTAGCCTCATATCGACAAGAACGGGACAACAAAACTCCTGAACATTCCAAAAACATAAATTCTCCTGGGGTCACGGTTACGGGGTCTCCGCTATAATAATTTTTATCTAAGCTTTAATTGCAAAGAGGAAAAAAAGAGACTTTAACTTCTATGCTTATGCCTTGTACGTAGCGTCACTGCAATCACCTGCTTGGTAATAGGTATTGGCTGAAATATTGACAAAATCAACTTCCTCATTAAGAGTAGGGCGTAGTCTCATATCTGTCCCCTATATCCTAAAGTACAACATACAAATGCAAATGTCTAACCATTCCTTCACCCATCATTTTTGTTTTCCTTTGTACTCTCCTCTTTCCTCTTTTTCACTCTCAAAAATTTTCCTCGTTTCTTTTAATCAAGTTTATCACAAAAACTGAATTTCTTTTGCGCTTAGAAGTGGCCTGCCGATTCTTGAATTTTTTTAAATTTTTGCAGAGTTTTGCTCATGTAATGGATTATTCCGAAACTAGAAAAATTATAGGCCTTCGATTCTCACTGAAAAAGACAGGAATACTTCAACTCTGCCTTTAATGCGTCGGGAATTCACCGTTCCAGCGATCAGAGATGAGATGAGATCTTAAGGAATAAAAGTTTGTATTTAGAGAAAGTCCACTGGAGGCATGATATTAAAAGGAGTTCGATATGAGGGCAGTTTGATAATTCCACATCATTTTGCATAAAAGATGTTTTTTGTTTGCAAAGATGTGTTTTGTTTCTCGACATAGTCTCCCGTAAGTTCGATATATTTAGTCCATTTTCCTTCTAATTATTTATTTTATTTTTTGATATTTGAAGCCACTCAAAATTAGTCTTTGTTTCAATGATGTCCTATTCGCTTGACTCAAAGCTCTTCTCACTTATCCATTTCTTAAAATTGCGAAACAGCGATAAATCTTGGGGGTATATTGAATGGGATAGCAGTTCGTACGCCAGTTCATGGATTTTTCCTCACTTGTGTGCAATCGCAACACCCTTCGAGTGAATGAATATATTTTTCATATCCAAATATTTATGCAAAATGCGATGTAACCGCTTGGTCGTCCAATCTAATTCCAGTATTACTGGCGTAACCTTAACGTTTGACGAAATTTGTGTTAGTATGACCACAACGGAACTGAGTTAAGCACTTTCTAGCCATTGAAATTGTCGGGCCAGGTTTCATAGTATTTATCAGTATCCTTTCGTTAAAATTTACGAGGTTGTCTGCTTTCAATAGCTGTCAAAAAGAAACTGATAGACGCAGCTTGCAGTAGTGCAGTAATAGGTAACAGTTAACGGAAGTAATGTTGCATTGCAACTTACTACACTGCAACTACAGAAAGTGACGGAGTTACCAAACTAACTCGTACATCTACATTTCAGGATGTAGAGGTGCTACTAATTCTGTAAGTCTTAAATTCAAGTTTAAACGGAATCAGATTTCGTAAAATGGGAAACATTAACATCCAGGACTTGTCTTCAATTCGATATCGGTGAGGGAATTACAGGTATCACTGGCTAAAGCAGCATATGGAGTTCCATTCCACTTGAGTCTTTACAAAAATTCCATTCTGAATAATGAATTGCTTTTAATTGAGTTCAAACTTTTCATAGTTTAATATCAAAATAATTTCTTTCTGTGTACTTTCATATACATATATAAAAATAAAGTTAAAAAAAAATAATTATTTCTTAACACACATATTTTTTTTGCAATAGCAGCACATATTTTGCCGATCTGTTAACAATATATTTTTTATCTTTTCATGTATTTTACGATTATTACCAAACATTATCATAAAACTATATGTAATTGTGTAAATGTGTGCGTACAATTGTGTATGTATGTATGTGTGTGTCTTTCTTTTCTTTTCTGAATTGTACAACATGTGCTGCAGAATTTAACATTTATGATCATTTATGTGGCAGCTACAGGCAATAAATAGAAATAAATAGTTGAACTAAAAATACTTTTGTTAGACGGAATTACGCAAGAGCGTAAACAATATGCCAACTAACAGGGTTAAATGATCCATTTAAATGAGAAACTACTCGTAAAAAAGGATTTATTTGTTCGCTGATCTGCTCTGACCTTGAACTGATTTGAATGAGCAATTAAAGCATAAATGCACAAATTGTACATCTCATACACAGACACACAAATGCACACACACACACAGACACAATTTTAAGGCACAAACAATATGCAAACGTGTGAAACGATCTTATTTTACCTTATTTTATTATTATTGTTATTGCTGTGTATGATTTGTTTTTCTTGTGATCATGATCATTACATGATAATTATCATGATGATGATGATGATGAAGATGGTTATTTAATGGACCTATTAAAATAGAAAGAGTTGATGTAATTAGCATTTTGTATTATTGGGCCTATTTTGTAATACTATTGCCCTACATATTGTCAAGGTCATTTCGGTAATTGAAAAAAACTAAAACATTAAAAAAAGCATTCATTAAGAGTTGTACATCCATTAGGTCTATGTGGTAGCAGATTTATACACTTTTAAATATTCGTTTCGACTCAATAAAAATAGTTTTTTCCATTCAAAGCCATTATTTCTGTGTGATATGATGTGAAATATTTTTTAGATTGCAAAAAAAAAAAAAATATAAATAATTCTTGATAATATTTGCAAGAATGTAATATTAGGCAAAGTGGATTTAATGAACACAAAAGCCTGTAGCGAGAGTTCGATCGCTCTCCGCCATACCGACAGGATAGTTCCAAATTAAGTTTTTATTTTGCTATTGAAATTGCAAATACATTGTTTGTTGGCGACATTTCATTGGTCGCTAAAGCAAATCGTCAGTGAAGTTTAGGCAGTTTGAAAGCATTCAACCTCGGATGTTTATGCCATACGAATCAAATACAATATGAGAATTCAATATTGTATATGAATCATAACAAACTACATAATCATAGTAGACTTAGAATGCTTTTATACAAATAACACAACAAACAATTATACTTAACGTGTGTCTGTTTTATTTTTCTTTTAACACTCATACAATTAAACACCCGTTGGTCGTTAATGGTCAGTGAGGCAAAAATGAAAAATAAAATCTTTATTCAAATACTTAATATTGAAATTTATTATTCGGTATATTTTCCCTAACTAATCGTTAAAACTATTAGACCTTTTTGAAAAATGCATTGTTTGTTGTGGCTTTCAAACTTCACTGACGATTTGAAATGAAATGTCGTCCTATGAAGAGCTAAAGACCAACAAACAATGCATTTTGCAAAAAGGACTAATTGTTTTAGCGGTTAGTTAGGGAGAATATCCCGAATAATAAATCGCAGTATTAGGAAATTGAAAATATGTTTGATTTATTTTTGCTGCTTAAGTATATTCGCACCCAGCGAATCCTATTAAGGATATTACGCTGTACCTTGTGTCATTTTTAATATTTTCCCTTTGATTTAATTGGAAATATATCAAGCGAAAAAAATTACTTACAAAGAAGCCATTAACACTAGAAAGGAATGTAAAGATTATAAAATTAACCGAATTATTTTATCGATTTTAGTAATTGTTGGAATTTTATTAGGATGAGATGGATTAGGACTTGTTTGTTACTGTTAAGTAACTCATTTTCAAAATGTTAAAACGTAAATTTGCGGGAATATTAAAAGCTTTATCAAATCAAATGGAAGATGTCGATCTATTATTAAAAATTGCTTGAATATTAAATTATGGGAACTGAAATTAGATTTTATAAATAATAATATTGAAATATTAATTATGGGAATATTAGTGATATTAGCAGCAATAATTAAAAGTGCTTAGGTTCTTTTTGGTTACCAGCTGCTATAGAATTTTCTAATTATTATTTCGAATGATTGCAAAGTGGTCATCGTAGAGAGTTCTCTTTTTTGAGCACTATTTGTTGGATTTAAAGTCATATTTCCAATGTTAAATGCAAGCGATTTTTTAGACGTACTACGGAAAATGTTATTCTTCTCAAGAAGTTTCGGAACAAATGGTATTTTATACTTTAATTAATCATAGATTACCCTAGATTTCATTTTGTTATTGTAAATAAACAAATTAATTGAATTATTTTTTTGGAGTTTTAGGTCTTCTTTCTTTATAAAAAACAATGTATGTTTTTTGATTTTTCAATATACCAACCCTCTGTGGGTGTCTTCTTCTGGAAATTATTAAAAATATTTAATTAAAAAAAAAGATCTAAAACTCAAAAAAATAATTCAATTGATTTAAAATAATTTTAACAAATTTGTAAATAAACAAATTTTTAATAAAAAAAACATCATCTTTCCTTTAACTTTGTCAATTTAATTGAAAGAGCACATAAATTTCATTTCTATCCTTTAACTACTTCATGCAACATTGTAACATTTTTTTATTGCTCACAAATCCCACCCACAACGTCTGAACTTGGACGAATGTCTAAGTGTCTGCATTTTATGGTTATTGCATACGATACATGCACAATTGAATACAAATGGCAGCAATTTAATTTAAATCCTCTCCTTCAAACATTCCACTCTAATTTCGAGAGTTGAGGAAAAATGCTGACAATTGTTACGACTGCTGTTTGAAAGAATTTCATTATACTTTTACAGCATACAAAAGCAAAGGCACATAAAAACTTTCAAGAAATATAGAGATTATCATAAAATATATGTGCAACTAAACGGATTCGTTAGATGAATTCACTGTCATGTGATTTAAATGTCTAGATGATTATGACAATTTGAAATTCAATGGACACTGGATTTGCAAACGATTGTTAGGGATTGGAATCTACGAGTAAATATGTTTAACATACATATTTCTGGGGTCGAATGAAATGAAATGATAGTTAAATGAACAGATCTTTCATTCGTTTTATAAAATTTTTTTAGCTGCAAACTTTGAAAGTAACTACTCGTACGCAGTATATATTTTCATGTTTCAGGTCACATTTAATATAAAATTTTAAAAAATCCTTTTAATTAAACTATTCACTGAATCTGAAACTTGATAAGAATTGAGCAATAAGTGGTCCAATAAAGTCCTTTAGTAATAAAAATGTACTACGTCCGGCAATAAGATATCTGAAGATCACATTTTATCGGCTATAATGCACGATTTCCAAATATAAGAATTACGCTACTGGTCCATAAGCGATAGTACCAAGTTGTTTACCATCATAGAAAATATCCTATATTTTAATTCAGACTATAAAATATCCATGTGCCAAATTTTATTCAAGTCTCTTTAGCCGGCTTTGTGTGAAAAGGTAACAAACATCGAAATGTACACTAAACATAAAAAAAACACTACCGTTTATAATATTAGAAGGATTAGGTTGCAAATTAGTTTACCGATCATGGCATCAAGGACCTGCTTTCCATTGTTTAACACAGATCTGGATATATAATCAGACATCCAAATTCTGATCGTACGACCCTCTTTCCGGCACACCTGCATGTGAAACAAAATGATTTCATCGTTCTGACTTGCGTCTTATTAAATTTACTGCCGAGCCGCTTGACGTATGATTAATTTTATCTATTAAAATTAAAATTTATTGTTTTTTTCACAAACGTTTGATTTTTATGGTGTCTTCCAAAGTAAAAAATTAAAAAAAAAAAAAATTAAAAGCAAAATCAATATTATTTCTATGATAACACAACAATGGGACAAAAACGATTTTTTTATTGATTTTAATTTTTTAATATGAAGGCTTATTAAACATAAATCTGGAACTGAAACCAGTTCATTAAAAAGTATTTTTATTTATTTTTTATCAATTTATTTAGTCGCTATCTCGTGTGTTTTTGTAAATGCCGCCATATTTGAAATTGGCTTTATTCAAAAATGGAATTGTTATTAAATAAAAACCAGATTATATTTCTACTTAAAAAACAGTCTTCATCTTACCCAGTAAACATTTCGATTGTACTAATTTTATTTTTCATCAATCCGATGAAAGTTTAGAATAGAGAACCATAAAACACAAGGCGAACTTTTTTATTTTTTTTAACAAACAGAAACTGCGAAGCTACTTGGCTTATCTGCAGAGACACCCGGAGTGTGCGGCAGGAGTCGAACCTGCGACCTTCGGACTGCCAGTCTAGTACACTAGCTACAAGTCTACGAAGGCACTCATGATAATTAAAGAGAACAGTAAATCAAATACAACTCTAATCTTTAAGCGCTGTCAAAAATAGCAGAATAAAAGTAAAAATGAAAGAAAAATATTTCAAGGTAATAAAAAATTAAAAAATGTTGACATTAAGCAAAGAAAAAAATTAGACAAAAAAGTTATCATCTGCGCTATTAATTTTTTGCTTTTAGAAGACCAAATGAAATTTTTTTACAAATCAATTCTATCGGCCTGCAAAGTTTCAAGAATTTGTTTGCTTGTGTTTCAAGAAAATGTTCACTGGTCTTATACACATCAGAGAGATTAAAACTCGGTTGGTTGCATTTATACATCAAGTTTCTTTTTGTACGATGCTGGAACTCTTTTGGTCTTTCTGGGTTTTTTGTCCGTAAATCTTGGAGCTGTTCTTTTTTTTTTTTGTTGAGTTTCTTTCCTTTTTGTATTTAACAAATTTTATGAGTTGTCATGTGTCAAATGAAAATGGTAATTTACGACTTTGTAATTGAACAACGGACAATATACAATCAGCGTAAAAGGGAGAGAAAAAATATATATAAATAAAACAAGATAAAATACAAAATAAAAGAAAACAACAAAAATCGTGATTAAAAAAAATAATAAAAAAGCGCTGATTTGGCTCAATGTTTCAATGTTCAACATTCACAACAACGTGTCAGTTAAATAAACAGGAATATACAACCTTGAACAGTGGTTGGGATTGAAAATATGTAGTCGAATATATATACGAGATGAATCAAATTGTATTGCGATAAAGGAAAATGAAAGGATAAAGTATAGTTACTGAAGGTCAGTTTCTATATCATAAAATTTTAATGTGCAGTAGACATTGAAATAAATTACACGTCTTCTATTTCAATTGATATTTGATATAATGAGACTAATGTTTATATTAAATTGTCAACCAAAAAGTGCAACAAAAATACATGAAACTTAATGATTTGTATTTTATATACTTTTTAAAGAGAAAAAACATTTATGGGCTCAAAATATCCTTTATAAACAATTAATGAATTAAAACTTTTCATTTTGGTTTTTCAATTCTTGAAGTAAACAAGTAAAGAAAATATATTGAAAAGCCGTGAAACGGAGGAACGCTCGGGTTATTTTCTTATTCTTTTAGGTTAATTCGTCACTGACTTTTCCAGGCCATCTTAAAATACGTGACCAAACATTAAAACACATTACCGTTTGCCTATTAGAAATTCATATATAACATGTCAAAGCGGCTTCAGATGACTTATTGGGCTTGTTTTAACGATATGATTGTTGCTTTGGAACTAGGCAAGACATTTGTTCGAAATAATTGGTTATTAAAAGGTTGTCTATATACCATAATTGGATATTTTCCAAGAAAGTGCCGACAGCCCATTAATCGCATTTATGATAACGTGAATGTGGCCTCCTACTCCTAAAGGGATATTTTAAAATAGTACAAAACTTATAATTCAGAATCTATTTACCATTCAAATAGATTTACTATATCCTCTCTCTCCTTTACCCTCATCTTATTTTATTCATATCTGCCCTGGGCACTAGGACATTGAAGAATAATGTTCAAAGAGTTTTTAATTACGATATCTGATGAATCGGGACTGGAGCACGTTCAACTCTAAAAATACTGTGCAATAGTACTGATTTTTAAGGATACATTCTCAAGTCCTCAAGGTTTTTTTTTTCAGACGGTGAGTTGAGAGCACAACAGACTGTGAGAACCATTAAAAAGTAATTAAAAAATAGTGCTGGAGATTGTCACCGAAAAGAATAGAAAAAAAACTCATATGATCAGAAAATATAATAGTTGAAGGACACGTAAAATTTTAAATTATCATTAAGAAACTATACTAATTAATTTAAATGAACATATGAAATGAATAAATAATAGACATCAATGCAGGAGGTCTCAGTATATAATTATATAGAGTTTAGTTACTCATAGTTAATCGACTAAATTTGATGAATTATGGCAGAAATTGGCATGATGGTGCTGGAATCAAGGCTAAGGAAACTTTGAAGTTTCAGGGAGGCTTAGCTCTCGTACAAGCTTAATTTTCAAAATTGAGTTTCATCTGCAATTATGATTTCAAAAAATTGTACAATTATACAGTTTAAGCCCTTTAGAAAATTTCATTTGAATTGAAGAACTTATTATAGTATTTATATAATTTATACCATTTTCACCACTGTGCACTGTATTCAAAATTATTCCTTTAATGGCGGTTAAGACGCTGATGATGGTTGTAATGCCGATGATGACGATGATAATGAATAAAATGAACCAGCATGATGATGGCCATTGATGGAACAAAAATATTTATGTACTGGACAACAGCGAACGTATCGCCATTAAAAAGGGTATTTACATAAATTAAACTGTATTGAATAAAATAAGATGATTATGGTCGCATAAGAAAACAAACAAAAAAAAAAACAGGAAAAAGAATCATTGACTGTCAACTCTTTATGTAGTTATTGTCAGTTATACAAAAATATGTAAATGCACGTACAAACATACTACCTAAACTGACTAATTTTTATATACTCATGTATATTAGAATGATTTTGTTTGTGTGATAGAATATGTGAGTCTAATCTTCTTTTTGTCATGAATTCCTGAAAGGTTTTTATCAAAATGTACATTTCAATGAGATCCCTTACAATTTTCAAAATATGGTTGAAGATCTACTAACGAGCTGTTGTAGTTATTGGCGAAATGCAGACTCATATAAAAAAATATATAGACTAAAGTTAAGGGAAATTTATTTAAAGTGAACTATAGATGTATATGATTTGTAATGCTTACATACTTATGTATTGTTTAAGCGGACGAAGTTGAACGCTTTTCAAATGTAATGGTTGACGTTTAATGATTAGTTGATACATAAGTATGCCGTTTAGCCTACGGCAATAACGATTTTTAAACTTTTTTATGATTTAAATTGTTTTAATAAGTTTCTGACTGAAGTAATTTGTGTTGAAAATAATTCAGGAATTACTGCATTACAAGACCACATATACAGTTAGTCAAAAATGTGTTTTCGAAGCAATAATTTTTTTTTGTTGACAATTTTGCTTCTAAATAAGAATGAATTATAAACAATTTAAAAAATTTTTTTCTATCACAACCCTCTATTTTGCTTAATTAGGGCCAAAAGAAACTTAAGCTCAAAGTACACACAACGCTTTCTACGCTTTTTCAGATCTGTTAAAAAGTAGAATCAGTATAGTTGTATGTTGAAAGTTAAAGAGCACAAAAGCGCAGGATGCCTTCACGCGTAGGATGCGAAAAATAATTGTACTTTCTAATTTTTTAAGCGTTAACAAGCAGCGTTTGTTTAGATCAGCTGATTTTTATAGCCAGGGGTGACAACATATTTTATTTTCAATACTAAAGAAAGCGTAGGATGATGTTACCCGAAATGCAGAAAAACGTTTACTGTAAGTGTAAAATGCATAGAATACCTTGACGTAAAAACGAGCCTATAGACTATCAGCTTTAAATTTTCCAAAAACCTTTCGCACTTTACAACAAAACCAAAAACAAAATATTGCCCAGTTTGAATAGCATCAAATAAATGTGTACAAAATTTAATGGATTTTTTTTTCTAAAAAAAAGTATAACATAAAATTATCTGGAAATTTATCAACAAAATGATAAACTATTTTCAGAAAGATGTGGTGTTTTCTTTTCTAATAAATTAAAAAAATTTAATTAATTAAAAAAATTTAATTAATTAAAAAAAAATAATAAAAGAAGCATTCAATCATATATTTAATTATTGATTACAAATTAATTGAATTTCAAATGACTGCACTGATATTTTATGCTGTGTTCAGTAATGCACCTTAATTGCGCAGTTAGAAAATTTACGCAATTAAGGTCTTAATTGAACTCAATTTATCATACGGGTACAAGAACATAATTAATAATTAATAATTAATTACGCAATTGGTACTTAATTGCACCATAAATTGAATCAATTGCTCCATGCAACCCTTGTGAAGTCTGGTCAGTAAGAAGAGCAAATTCTGTAGGATGAAAAATTATATGTTGTGTGATATATTTTTTAAAAATATTTAAAAACAAGCCATCTTGGAAACATGTTTTGTAGGAAAAATTAACAAAATGTATTTTCTTTAGTCAATATAATCAGGTGAATTTTTTATTAAAAATATTAAGAAAGTTTTTTATTAAAAATTTTCTACTGTCGAATATTAATTGAGCAAGCTAAATTGCATATGTGTGAACACCAAAGTCTATAACTAAATTTAAAATTTAATTGTCTCAATAGAGACATGTGCATGTCTGAACATACTATTAGATTTTTCTGCAAGTTTTGTATAATTTTAGGATTTCTATTTAATACTTATACATACATATATGGGCTTTTTATTTCTATGACTTGACCTATTCCTTATATTTTTGTCTAAGACATATAAGCCTTTGCAGTTAGTAAGAGAGAAGACAAGAATCGAAATGCACTAAATCAGGTGGCGTGATGTGTCATAAGTGGAGGTTTCTACTGGAAATGCCCCAATGCGATCCAAAGGTCGATTATTGTTTTTTTATTTATAAATAATTTAATACATAGTTCGAAAATTGGTTCTTGTGGGACAAGCTTTGCATTGCCTGCATTTCATTGCCACTAGCTAAATCATCAGTATACTTTAACCAAATCATGTTTGAAAAGCATTAAAACTCCTGTACTTATAGAATATTAAGTCATATATTTCTACTTGTAAATTACAAAAAATATAAGCACAATAGTTTTAAAAAAACGTTAATGCCATTTGGGTGATAATGATTGTATTTATTAGGCAAATTACATTCAAGATTCTCCAAAACAATATATAACAATATTTTCATAGTAACTATTTTGGAGATGATCTCGAATAATGAATTAGATAAACACTAATTTAATAAATTAATAAAATGAAATTAAAATTAAATTAAATTTTATTTAAACATTTATTTAAACATTAAATTAGAACATTTTTATATGCTGTACTTTTCGTTCAGTGTGTAAGGAATATTATTTCTTTTATATACCCGTTCATGTTTTAAACTTAAAACTATGCGTCTGCGTTGGGTGTAACCGTAACTCCAGACATTGCAACACAATACAAAAACAACGTCTATCAACTGTATTAAATGTGAGGAGCATCACAAAATGGAATTCGTATTAAAAGAACAGCACTTGTATGGAAGATTGAAAATAAGAACCTTTAAGATGTGGAACTGATACAATAAACAACAATCAAGAAAAAAAAATCAAGGAAAAGAACTAAATAAGAAAAGTCCAGATTATACGAGTATACAAACATATGGGAAACAAAAATGAACAAAGAAACCATTTACTTTATCCATCCATTTATTTATTCATTTAGACAGCCACCATCTTCATTTTAGCGACAAAAATACATTGTTGTTTTGCCCACAGCAGCGGCAGCAGTAGCAGCATTTGATTGAATGGATGTGGAACGAAAAAGAATTTGAAAATACTATTGATATCCATACAAAATAAAAATAAATCCATTTATGTTTATTCCCCCTTCTTTGATATGTTTTGTTTTTTTGTTGTTGTTTTGTTTTAATTTAATTTTGTTGTATTTTATTTCATCTGCCTTTTTACGCTGCTTGCGAGTGTATTCAGGGACACGAACATAAATTTTATTTTGACAGACATTGAATTTTAATTGGAATTTGGTGAGATTCAACCTTAAAAGATTTTAAATTTATTTTCTTACGTTTCATGTCTAGCAAACAAATTATTCTTAGTTGAAATACTGTAACGCTTTTGGTAAGAATTAACAAAATAAATAAAAAATATATATGTACATACATACATAAACAAATGTAGTTATAAATACATACATACTACATCGCACTGTATGAATAAATTTTAATTTTTAGTTTAGTGACGTAAACTGAAAATATTCACGAATTGAAAAAAAAATCTTTGAATTAAAAAACTTGTTGGAAATTCTTTCCTTTTGGAAAATGTGGAATAGCTAATATTATAGAAAACAAAACATTAAGGTAAAAGTTTTACTTCTTTACTCACTTCGAATTCTTATCATACACGTTCACATGCAGGAAGGAGCAAGTTATTCCCCCAACAATTTCACATTTCGCATATTGACTTAATATGCCTTCGCTTTCAGCGATAGAAATTAATTTAAAAAAATATTTACGAAGGGTTATGAATGCTTTATGAATCAGATTGTGTATGGAAAATTGATTTAAGGGTCTGTTATAAGACTTTAATTATTTATTCCGAATATTTCCTATTTTTTTATTTATATTTCCATATAATAATTTGTTTTATTTGTTTAGTTAATTATAGCCATTAGATAACATAATGAACAATTAAACTACGCACTGCACTTATTAAACAAAAATATAATAAATTCTTTTAATTGTTAATAAATATTTGGAAACACTTTAGAGCCATTAAATTTATTCAGTTTTAAAACATTCATTCACCAATTCATTCACTTATTCATTCAACCATCAATTCATCTCTCCTCTCATTCAAGATTTCAACAATCTGTAACTTTATATCTCAACGTCATAATTTACGTGCATTAACAATAAATGAGCAAACGATTAAATGAATTATTATTGACCATAAACTTATTGAATCTGAAATTATAAAAAAATAAGAGAAGAGTTGAAATCGCTCACCACTTTTTCACTGGCTGCACATTGTTCAAAAAAAATTTAAGTGGCAAATTCTGATTTTGTTTTAATGTGGTCATTGATAATTATTTTATTGTTACGATTGCCATAAAATCGAATAATTACTTTTTACGTAAACGAGAGCAGACGGTGTATTACGAGTAAATGCGGTTTTACCATGTCATATGGATTGTAATTGTGGTACGAGTTGTCTTGTTGTTGGAATAATTTTATTGCTTATGCAGGCTTGTAGAAATATTTAATTGAAATGTTTGTTAAAAAGGAACGGAATGACATTTAAACTATTAAAAAACAGTAATGAAAACTTATATTTTTAAAAACTGATCTTCGTAGACTAGTAGGCAGTGTACTAGACTCATAGTGCGAAGGTCCCAGGTTCGAATCCTGCCGCAGAACTCTGGCAGTTTGTGTCTGATAATTAAAGGGAGCGCACAACAAGCCTTCACTGGCTTAAGTGTATGTCGTATGACATGGGCTAGCACACCCCTCCAATCAACCTAACCTAACCTAACCTATATTTTTAAAAATATTTATCAAAATAATTAATATATTTATATTTTTTGACCTTTTCTTTATAATTCAAGCTTGAGGTCTTATTTTTTGTTAAATAATTTTATTCAAAAATTGTCCATATTTCGATACTCAATGAGTTGAATAAAATTATTTAACAAAAAATAAGACCTCAAGCTTGAATTATAAAGAAAATGTCAAAAAATATAAATATATTAATTATTTTGATAAATATTTTGATTATTATATTAAACAAATTATCAAAATAATTGTTGAGAAAGTCTAGATATGTGCTTGCCAAGTTATGCTCTCTTTATAGGTACTTGAATTTCCTTGGAATCACCTTCTATTTATATTTATATACGAGTTAATGTATTTATTACCAAATTAAAAAAAGAAAAAAATGTTTTCCTGTATTTAAGTATATCAACCTTTTGAAATTATTGAAGTTTTACGCAGCTGTACTTACTATTTATTATTAATTTTTTGCGAGTGGTATTTTATTTAGAGCAGACTTACCTGAAATGAAAAATAAAAAAAAAATTATAAATAAATATGAAATAAAAATATAATTTAAAATCAGGACATAGATCGGACCAAAATATAAAAATAATATTTCTTCGCAAAAAACAGCTTTGTTAACTCATTGTATTAATAAAAGTCATTTCCCAGACTTTGACAATACAACTGTTTTAGATAAAGAAAAAATTACAAACGTCGTTTTTTGTTAGAAATGCAAGAAATAATTAATATACCATTGCCACAGAGAATGAATTTTAGAACAGATACAGATAATTTAGCTCAAAGTTATAGACATTTAATTTATAAAAGCAAAAACGAACACTAAAAAGAAATTTTTTTTTATTAATTTCTCTTACTTAATAAAATATTATAATGTATTATGTATGAAATTTATAAATGTTTATTCATTTCCTCAATTGTAAATATTTTGTATTGAAAATATTTAAACTTTTTTCTTTTGATTTAGGAATTGAGTTTCATTGAGGTCGAACGTGTTTTACCTGCTGAAAAAAAAAATAAAATAATATTCACAGAAAAATTATTCAAAAAATAAAAAATTGATATTTTTTTTTTCAAATATAAGAAAAAAGAAAATTAAATAAACAATTTTATAATTCGTTTGAAAATGGATTCTAATCCATCTCCATGGGAGATTAACTTACCTCCTGATAAAATTCGGGAGATCTTAATATCAGACAAGCAACATTCAAGTAATGGAAATACTTTTTCAAATAAATCGGTGGAGAATAAGACCACATCCTGTAATGGTGAAAAGCCTAGATCAAAAAATGAAAAGATTTCCAAAAAGAAAGCTGACTCTAAACATTCAAGTGCAAGTTCAAGTGATAAAACTGTGGCATTTAAAGACGGTTTAATTAATGCTGATACCTCATACTTAAATCAAGATAACCTAAGTGATGTAGATTTGATTCAGGATAATGATCCCCTTGGCAAATCCATGGAGCTTGATGATTCGATTTTCTCCATTTCATCTGTGGATAATGATTTTCAACGTGTACAAAAACGTAAACGTAGTAATAACGATAAGGTAGATATTTCAAAATTTAATTTAAACAATTACAATTGTAACACCCAAACATTGTTAGCTAATAATTCGCAAAATTCGCAAAACAGATTTGCTATCTTAGGTGAGCTAGATATTCAGGAAGATAAAAATAATGAAAGGAAAATACATTTTTCAAAGGAATCTAAAAATACAACACCCAAAGAAAAACCATTTTGTCCTCCTATATTCCTCTTTAATGTTAATATTGAAGATTTACTTAACCAGCTCAGTGCTAAAAAAGTAGATTTCAAAATTATTAATAAAAATAGATATAAAAGCAAATTGTTTCTAAGAGATGCATCAGTTCATGCTGAAATGATGCAATTACTTAGAAATAAAAATATAGAATCGTACTCTTACACACCGATTGAACAAAAACGTTTTAGCATTGTTTTGAGAGGTTTATATCACAAAACTGATACTGAAGTAATAAAAAATGAATTAGACAAACTTATTCCTAGTATCGTAGATACTGTTTCAAAATTTTCTACTGCTTTTTCAAGGAAAAATGGGTTCGATACAGGGTTATTTTTAATTTCTTTATTTCCGGGAAAATCTTGCAGTGAACTAACTAGTTTAAAATACATTTTAAACCAGAGAGTTACATGGGAATCTCCTAAGAGGAATTCAAGAGAAATACAGTGCTGGCGTTGCCAGCAATGGGGTCATATCTCTCGTAACTGTAATAGATCTTTTGCTTGTGTTAAATGTGATGAGAATCATGGACCTGGAGAATGCAAATTTGTTTCTAATAAAGATAATCCCCCATTCTGTGTTAATTGTAAGCAACATGGTCACCCCTCTAATTTTAGAGGGTGTTCTGCTTATAAAAAGTATACTGATATGAAAAAAAGAATTTTACTTGACGCCAAGGAAAGAAATCGAAAGGCTACTGACAATGTTGCATCTGCTTTGAGGAGTTCTAACTTCGTTAGCACAAGTAAAACTTTTTCCAGTCTTTTCCAAACTTCAAACTCAAATCTTCCGGTGGATTCTAGTTCTGTTTCTCAATGTCGGGGTCTCCTAGCTGAAGTTAAAAAAGCTTATGATCCATAATGTTTTAAACTTACTTTCTTTTAATGTTAGATCGCTCATCGAGGTAAGTCGAAGACTAGATCTATTAAATACTTTAGTTTCTAACAACATAGATATTGCCTTTGTGCAAGAAACCCATTTGAAAGATAAACATAAAGTATCTCTTGAAAACTACAATTTTTTTAGAGATTATAGTCAACAAGGTGTTGCGATAGTATTGAGAAAATCGTACAAATATACAAAAGTAGTTATACCTGGTCTAGAAATTCCAAATATTTTTTTAACTATCGAACTTTTAATCAACGGTTCGATCAAAAAGATTTTAATAGGATCAATTTATATCCCTTGCAATTGCATATCATCAAAATTAACAAATAGTTTATCGATCCTGAGTAACATTTCACAAAATTACGAAGGGTCATTCATAGGAGGAGATTTCAACTCTAAACATTTATCTTGGGGTGACACTATGTGCAATTCAAATGGAAACTTGGTTTTTAATTTTTTACAACAAAATACTTTATATTTTGAACGAATTTCTAATACCGAACCAACTTACCCTAATGGTTCTTCTTTTCTTGATCACTTTTTAATTAGTCCAAATTTTATAAACTTTTCTAATCCAAATTTCAAAGTATCTTGCTTGCCTACATTTTCGGATCATTTCCCTTTAAAACTTCAAATTAAATTACCAAGCTTTGAAATTATTCTGAATCCACCAGCTACTTTCATATCTTATAAGAGGACAAATTGGGATAAATTTAGAAGGGATATTATATATGGAATTTTAAATCATTATCCAGAGCCTGATAGAAATCTCACAAACGAGGAAATTGATAAGTATATCTACAATTTTACCACCACTATACAATTGGTTAATAATAATAATTCGGACATTATTGCATGCAAGAACAAAAAATTTATAATTTCAAATGAAATTAAAAGTTTGTTTAAAATTAAGTACAGATGGCAAAAAGAGTTGAAAAGAATATATCATCGCAATTTATGTCGTATTAATTCAGATTACTTACTTATTTCAAAGCAAATTCAATTGTTAAATATAATCATTAAAAAACAGGTAGAACTTGAACACTCTGCCTTATTTAGCACAAAACTGCAGCAAATTAAACCAGGTCCTACTGCTCATCGACAAATTTATAACATAATCGGGTACAAAAAGAATAAAACTTTGAAAAACATAAGTATTAATGGAACTGTAGTTGAGGATAACTCTATAATATTAAGTGAATTAAAGACACACTTTTCTAATATTTACACAGGTTCTATTCCAGGTAGAGACATCTCGCAAATTTCTGATATTTTATATAACACAACTAATGAAGTCCCTCGTTTGCATGTTTTTTCTGAAAATTTCTTATCGACTAATACACAAAACTGTGAAAGCCTTACAACGTTAAATGAATTATTTTCGCATTATAAATCAATCAACAATAAAAAATCATGCGGTCTAGATAAAATTTCTAATTATATTTTAGGTAGGCTTCCTATAAAGGCTTTAGAATATCTTTTAATAATTTTCAATAATTGCTTAAATAACTCATACTTTCCAGATGCTTGGAAAATTTCGAAAATTGTTCCTTTACAAAAGAAAACGAATAATATTGATATTAATAACCTACAACCTATTTCTTTACTTTCCAACTTGGGAAAACTTTTTGAGAAAGTAATTAAGGAAAAAATGGAGACTTCATTTAATGAAAGCTATATCCCAGATTTTCAGTTTGGGTTTAAAAAAGGTCATTCTACTACTGATGCCTTATTGAAATTTCAAAATGATGTGATCTCTAATCTTCGTAATCGATTTTGTACAGTAGCAATTTCATTAGATGTCGAAAAGGCTTTCGACCATGCCTTTCATAATGGCATTCTTTTTAAGATGATTGAAATTGGATTTAATCCTTCTATAGTTAAACTCTTACAAAGCTTCTTCTCCAAAAGATTGTTTTGTGTTCAATTTAATAATGAGTTGTCAGATTTTGGTTATATTAATTGTGGCGTACCTCAAGGTTCCATTTTGGCACCTCACTTATACAACATTTTAATGTATGACTTCCCTCACATTTTACCTAATTCTACTGGCCTGCTTTATGCTGACGATTCTCTCCTATATTCCCATAGTGATTCTCCGATTGTTGCTTTAAGACAAGTTTCTGGTCACCTTCAATTAGTTAAGAAATTTTATGATGATTGGGGAATTGAAATAAATGCTTCCAAATGTAAAGCGATGTGTATCCGCAATGCTTCGGGAAAGTGTAAAAACTTTGTTGTTCCAGAGAGTAAAAGATTAAAACTATTTTTGGATGGTTTAGAGATCCCGTTTGTTAATAATTTAAAATATCTGGGAATCAATTTTAATAACCTTTTTAAATTTAATAGTCATGGGAGAATTGTTTTAAAAAAATCTTATAAGATTTTGGGTTCGTTCTCTAAGATTCTGTTCAATAAAAACTTATCTTCAAAAACAAAGCTTCTCTTATACAAAACTAGTATAAGACCAGTTTTCTTATATGGGTTCCCAATTTGGTTTAGTGTATCTCCTATTGTAATAAAAGAAATGGAAATTTTTGAAAGAAAAGTGTTACGATGCTGTATTGGGAAATACTTTAGATTATTGAATAAACGCTATTCAAACTCTTATATTTATTGTCATTCAAAAATGATGCCAATCGGTTTATATGTGTGCGACATTTTGAAAAAGTTTTTAAATAGACTAGAAATGCATGAAAATGCTAACATTAAGGGAATATTTGATATTCAGAGGGCTTTTAATTGGAGAAATACAAACTACCTTTCACCTATCGGTTTTTTAAATGAAGATCCGGTTAACTTTGATTTTAGATCTAACTTAAGGCATGAGTTTTTTACAAAAACTACACCTGGTACTCACAGAGGATAGTATTCTGTTGGCGGAATTTTGTGAATTATTATTATTATTAATTTTTTTTTTATTACTATTATTAATATTATTCTATTTTGTTTTATTATTATTATTATTATTATTTTTTTTTTTATTTTATTTGCTTTTAAGGTAGGTTTAAGTGTATTTTAACAGTTTTCCTCTTTAGTTATGTTAGCCCCGGGAGCAAAGGCATATAAACTTTTATATTATTACACATTGTTAATTTATATTTTCCATTTTATTGTTAAAGCGTGGTGCTGTAAATTGCTTTTGTTTTTAAGACAATACATTATAGTCTTAAGTTATCTATGTTCCACATCCCTATGTTGTAAAAAAATAATAATTCTTGTTAAAAAAAAGGCTCAATAAATATTAACTTAACTTAACTTAACTTTTTTCTTTTGTTTTTGTTTCAAATTTCATGAAATATTTTTTTCTTGAAGAAGACACCCACAGGGTGTTGAAATCTGGAAAAATCAAAACAAATAATTATATTGTTTTTTTTTTAAAGAAGACCTCAAACTCAATAAAATAATTCAATTAATTTAAAATAAAAAAGGTGGAATAATATCATCAAATTATTACATCTATGTATACATATTTTTTGACCTTTTTATAACAATTTGATTAAAATATTACTCAAGCTTGAGGTTTTATTTGGTGGTTAAACAATTTTATTTGAAATTATTGATATTTCGATACTTATTGAGTATTATCTTCAGGAAAATTCTGTTTTTAATATTATTTTTTTATGGAAATTGATTTTATAAACTTACAGTAAAGTTAAAAAAAAAAATTTCATAAGAAAATAAGCATACGATTTTTTACAGATTTTTTTTAATAAAGAGTAGTATCCACTCACAGGCAACTAAATTACCAAAAAAAAATATTTTTACTACGTTGCAGTTAGATTTACTGAACGAAACGTTATGTATTTTTGTTTAATTTTTCTAAGCAAATCATTGCGTTGAACGAAACATATTACATTTTCTATGAAGAATTTGACTAAATACTTTATTCTGTTTTTCTGAATCGCAGTTCAGTAAAATATTAAGTATATCCTTCCAAAAAATCTGAACAAAACATTTAGTTCTGGTATGGAGAAGCATACTTTTTACATTCAGTAGAATTAAAGCACATGTTTGGAAGCTAAACGATGCGTATTAAAAATCTAAATATACATACGTTCGACCTTTAATGTTTTGAATGCATCTATAAAGGAGTGCAGTAAACTTGCCTACAAGTATTCAGTTTGATCTTTTCTGAACATTGCGTTCAGCTCATTTTGTTTTTTTCTGTGTAAGGTCTACTATATAAAGAGTTACTTCTTTGTGAAAGGGATAGTGTAGAGAGGACAGGTGGTGAAATTAAAATAGAGAGCTTTCTTTTTACAACTTCACTATTGCGCCTTAACTTTTATAGCAGCGGTACAGCGCCTCTAGTGTTAAGTAGACGCATTAAGTTTCTTTAAGCTGTATGTGTAGACAAATTATTAATTGTTTTACTTAGCCGACGATTCTACCAACATTACCGATGAAGCAGGGCACGTTATTGATGTACATTAGCATAGAAGAGTATTAATCGTACCCGGTAATGTTCAGTGCCTTCATCACGTCTATTTACAACAACTAACACAATGCTAAATTAATGCTTATCAGAAAAATTTCTGATGTTGATGACTTGACCTGAACTGGGATCGAGTTTATGTTCTTGTTCAACGCGCTAATACTTCAGCCAACAGCACTCACCTAGAATACGAATGGTTTTATACTTTTTTAATAATAAAATAAAGTCGAAACTCATCCTCTATGTATTTCTAAAGTACAAAGATAAAATTCGTAAAAGGCTTTATACACGGTTTTGCAGAGCGAATGAAATATTTATATTAAATGTCAAACAGTAAATGAAAACTTTCTTTTCTTACACTTTCGAAATTTCCTCTAGAGTGTACAAGGAACAGATACTAATTGATCTGTTTTTAAAAGTCACTCTGGTGAAAAAATTTAGCTCCTGCTCAAGGACAAAAATCCATTATACTTCTGAGGCAGTTGAATTGAAAAAATCACTTATTAACAATTTCAATTACTTCTACAACTAGAGCAATTCAGTTATAGTTGGTGAAATTATTTCTTTTTAACATTTATTTTAATTTAATTTACTTATTATCTTAAATCCCAAACATCGTTTTCCTTAAATTTATAATTGACTCTACTATTTTTCACAATTAAGTTTATATCCTTTTACACAGAAAATAGTTGACATACACACATGTTTATAAACATCTCAAGGTTAATAATAATGCTAATGATAACGCAAATACGAATTAAATATTGGATTTAATATTTTTTTAATATTTGGGAACTTTTTGCTATAATACTTTATTAAGAGCATTATTATAGTATCTTCTAGGTTAACCTATATTATATATTTTCTTTTTTTTAATCTACATATAATGCAGATCTTTTTCACTTGGTACATTTGCTATTTTTTCACTGGGTCGTTAAGATGAAGGAAATTACATTTTTCTGCTACATAAAATATAACAAAATGTTTTCATTTTTAGTCCATTATCATCAACATTAGCCCATCGTCATTATTTCCATTTATTTCTACCTCCACTCTCCTCCCCTTTCTTGCCATTTATTCCGAACATTTTTGCATTTAGTCATAATTTCTTCTTCATGCCATCAGCCATCCATGAATGTACATAATTTGCTTAAAAATTTGTTATTCTCCTCAGTCTGCTTTTTTTGTTGTAGGTTTTATGTCCAAATATTTGTCTTGATACACAAAATTTGCGTTATTTAATTTTGGTTCTTTTATAAATTTTTATTTCTTTTCCTTGATTTCACTGTCTTTGCCGTCGTTGCTGTTCCGTTCATTACAATAGAAATGGTACATGAGTTACGATTTTTTTATGAGTCATCAAAATGTACGAAATACAAATTTACAAACATACGCTACACATTACAATATAAAGCAATTTGCATATAAATTTGTAATAATGAACTCTCTGAATGGTTGGATGGATGGCAATTTCGGATTTTCAGAAAACAGTATTAGTTTTTCTTTCCCTTTTTAAATCAAGTGATGGCGAAAGTTGCTTAAAATTTAACGATTAGCAAAAGTTGTATCATTAAAAACCAATCATACTATTGTATATGGTTGTGTATGGCTGTGACACATTTTTAATAAATTGAAGACGAAATGGTAATACTGAATGCAACCAGGCCACCCTCGCTACTCCCATCATAATTAAATGATATAAAAATTAGTTTGTGTGTAATTATTATAAATAGTTGCACTCTGCCACACACTCCTGTGGCTCATTTCGATATAACATGGTGAAGAGCTAAAGCCACAACAAACTTTTGATTTTTTCTATGCATTTTGCGAAAGCAAGAAACATTCTAAACCTACTATGATTATGTATTTGTTGTAATTCATATGCAATATTGAAATTTTCATATTGTATTTGATTTATGTGGCATAAACATCCGAGGTTGAATGTTTTCAAACTACTTAAACTTCACTGACGATTTGGTTTTAGCAACCAATGAAATGTCGGCATATGAAGAGCTGAAGCCACAACAAACTTTTGATTTTTTAAAACTTTTTAACAATAAAAAAATTAGCAGACTTCGAAATTCAGCTCTAAAAAGTTTAAAATAACTAAAATATTATTAATATTATTATTAACAATTCGTGCAACTTTACACATATATGCCTCCCGAAATACTGGCAACATTTTGCCTTCAAATAATGTAATCGTAAGAAGGAGAACTAAAAATGACCTTCCCTACTATTTATATACATTAACTACTTTCGTATTTATTCAAACAAATCAGTCTTTATGCAAAAATATATACTTTTTTTAATTAAAAAATGTCATAAATGAAGTTTAAATTATTGTGGTACACTTTGCTATCAAAATTTAATACCTTCAGTCTTATATTTGTTCTTGAAATATTGTGTTTATTATTTATTATTAAACTTCTCATCATAATGAAGTAATAACTCGAATAGCAGCGGAGCAGATCAGGGCAAAATGGAGAACCTATATTCCATTAAACTATTGATTATATTAATGATTTATTGTTATTAGTAGTTCTGCAATTATATACCGTGTGATGTTTAAATTAGTTGGACTATATTTGGCAAAAAATTTTTAGTAAAAAATTACCTGCGTTATAATCGGTGTTTTGTATTCTTGGAAATTTTCAAGGAACTAGGAAATTTCATTCTAGAAGTAGCTAAGTTTGAGGTTAGGTTGATTGGAGGGTTGTGATAATCCATGTCATACGACATACACTTAAGCCAGTGAATGTTTGTTGTGCGCTCCCTTTATATATTAAACACAAACTGCCAGAGTTCTGCGGCAGGATTCGAACCTGCGACCTTCGCACTACGAGAGCTAAGTTTGATAAGGCTAAAGAGGAACAGCAACATTTTCCCGCCAATTGTTCGTCTGCATCATTTTTTAATAAGTCATCTTGCAAAACTCTTTTAGTTTTAAGAAAAAATTTACTTCATACGTCATATGTTTTTGATCTTAGAAGATTTTTGCATTTTAAGGCTGTCGGAATTTTTTGTGATTCCTTCTCGGAAACGAAAATTTCACTTCCTATTCATTTTACTTCAGAATCTTGTATATTTTCTCCTAATGCTTTACTTTTTTATTTAGTAAAATTTTTTTATTAAGCGATTATAAAATATGGTTTATGGGTGAATTCACCAACAAATTGCAGACTAGCATTCCATCGGGGCACCAGTTTTAAATAGTGTATTTTCTTCAAAATACATATTTCCGCGATAGACGTTTGTTGTATTTTTCTATTTTTTTGTTTTGTTTCTTTTTTTTAATTTTTTACCTTCTAATTTGTTTAAGAGTAGAAATTTTAGTAAATTTTACCTTCCGGGGCAAACAAACATTTGTTACGTGCAAAACGAAGTCATGAGAACGTATTTTAGTCGTCAATCTGCGTTCAAGATAAACCTGTCTAACTTAAGTGGTCAATAACATGAGGAAGACGTTGGTGGCCATAAAAGGAATCGATAAAAGAATCTAGTTATTAATGGGTGTGAAGGTAATAAAAGTGTTGAGTAAAATTTTGTATATATACATACAGATGAACAAACAATATTTACGTGTATACATGTGGAATTCTAAATTGGTCAGTTTGGTAGAGTATTGCTGCGTATTATTTAACTTGAAGGACATTGTTCGATTTAACTAATTCCAATAAGCCGTCGGACGCAAGTATATTTAACATTTCATTGCGGCCAAATATAATGGAAGTCTATACTAATGGCTAAACTAAGGACTGATGATTACCGTCAAGAACCAGTAAGATCCTGATGTCTTTCCAATAAATTTAGTATAAAAAAATTATAGTTATAAAACCAATAAGAATGAAGTGAAATAGTTGGGATAACAAATTTTGAAAATTATCCTTTGAAATTTCATCTGCTGCCTACTTTGCTATTCCGCAGCAAATAAAAGAAGTTGCCACAAATTTCATGAAAAAAAAAATCATAATATAAGTCCAGTCTAAGAATGCAAATAAAAAATATTGATATAAAGAACATGTTTAAGCGCATAGCAGGTAAATGGTGATTTTTTAGCAACTTTTTTTTTTTTTTTTTTTTTTTTTTTTTTTTTTTTTAAGAGAAGTTACACTCAGGTAATTAATACCTACTACTTAGATTAAGGTGTTACTCCTTTTGTGAAAGGGATAGGGTAGAGAGGACAGGTGGTGAAATTAGAATACAGAGAGAGAGAGAGAGAGAGGTTTTTTTAATTTCTGTGTTACAACTCAGCTATTCCGCGTTGATTTATTTATTAATTATTATACTTTTTTTTATAGCCGAGTTGTAGCGTCTCTGATGTTAAAAGTAGACGCATTTTTTTAATATTGCCATTTTATTAATTGTTTTACTTCGCCGACGGACAATACCGACGAAGGAGGGCGCGCTTGATACAGTAAACATTAGCAGAGTATGAAATTGCTGTTACTGTTAAAGTGACCAGTGTTATGCCTTCATCACTTAAACAGTCCAACAACAATTAACACAACTCCACACCAAATAGATCAGAAAAACTTATGTTAATTTTTTTTTTTATGACTCGTCTTGAACAGGATACGAACCCGGTTTGTCGGTCATAAATTGCTTTGTAGTCAACGCGCTAACTACTTCAGCCAACAGCACCCTCTCAGCTCAGCGGTTTTTGTGTAATATGTAACTATTAATTTGTCAATTTGGTCTATAATTTAACCATGAATCGACTTATAAACGAACGACACCTGCAGATTATTGAATTCTATTATCAAAATTCATGCTCGTTTAAGAAATTGCATCGTGCATGAACGACGCCGAAGCTCATTTCCGGTTAAATAGATCCGTGAAAAAGCGAAATTGCCGCATTTTACGTAAAGAACAGCTAGAAGCATAGTATGCCGAAAAATGCACTATTTGGTGTAGGTTATGGGCCGGTGGCATCATTGGACCATATTCTTTCAAAGGCGATGAAGGCAGGAACGTTACTTTGAATCGCGAGCGCTACCGTGCGATGATTACAAAAATTTTTTTTACCATAATAGAAGAGCTGAACTTTGCTAACATGTGGTTTCAACAAGACGGTGTCCCATGCCACATAGCATGCGAAAGAATGGCCCAATTGAGAGTTCGTTGAACAGTTTATTTCACGTTTGGGGCCGGTCAATTGGCTGCCTAGATCGTGCGATTTAACGTCTTTAGACTATTTTTGTGGGGCTATGTTAAGGATTATGCCTACAGGGACAAGACCGCAACTGTTGACGCACTGGAAGCCGATATTGAAGAATTTAATCGTGAGATACCGGCCGATATGTTGGAGAAAGTATGCCAAAACTGAACCCAGCGTATGAACCATTTGAGAAGTAGCCGCGGTCAATATTTACATGAAATTATCTTTACACATTGAATTATAAAGGATGGTTCTATCGACTCAAATAAATATTTCATGCATTTTTTAAACCTTGTGTTTGTGTTTTTTTTTAATCAAGCTCTTAAAAAATCAAATTCACATACACATTTATTACATGTTTTACATACATACAAGCAATGCACACACACATACAAACATGTATAAGATATATATTTTCAAATTATATTATATTATATAATGTAAAATAAAATATTGTTCTCACAAACAAACAAATAATATGTTCATGAAGACATTTTACATAGTTATGATGAACATAATAAAATGTATGATAGAATCATTAGAGCAACCATTAATGATGACTTACAATTATGGTTGCATCAAACATGTTTTTTGCATGTATGTACGAGGTAAAAAAATTTGTTGTGAAACAATGTTTGAGTTAGAATAGCTTTGTTGCCTCAATTAGGTCCATTTGGTAGAAATGATCACAAAATTACTATAGTCATCAATTTTATTTGCGCAACAATCGATATTCCATGGTTAATGTTATCGATGTCTTGCATCTCTCTAATTTAAAAACAATTTTTACTCATTTAATTTAAAAAATTTTTTATCTTTGTTAATGATCATTTAATAAAAACTGTGATAATTTCTAGTGAGTGATGATTCAATTAATTTGTTTTTATTTTCATTTTCAAATGGAAATTTAAGGTTGTGATACTCGAAATTGATTAACATTAAGGTTTTTGCTTTTCTCTTATATATTTTAGTCTAGATACGAAATACTTTTTCTTCAATTTCTATCATATATAATCGAACAGATATAAAAACATATAAAATTTTAATTGAAACCAAACCCTTATACGAGTATATACATACATATTTCATAGACTATTAAGGCATTTTTTTTTGCCCATATCATTTCAGAAATTTAATACTCATTCATATGAACATATGATATTTATGTACGAGTACATATATGCATTTATCACTATATGCCATATGTACAAATGTATGTATATACTGTAAGAGAAACATATAGAAATGAGCGTATGTGTTTCAATCTTCATCCACCATTTAGTATGTACGAGTACGAGTATATGCCTAAATAGATATCTACATGCATACATATATATGTATGTATGTATGTATGTACATAAGTAAATATGTATGCATTTGGCCATCATGTCGGAAACACATGGCCATAAATTTCATTTCGCCTGTCACAGTTTTAATGGAACAGCCCTAAATTTATGCCACAACCAACAGTGTCATACCGTTTCTGGTCTCAAGAACTTTTACCAAAGTCAACGAGCAGGAATGTGTACAAATAAGGAATGAAATGATTGTTGGCATTCCAACTGACTGACGGTCTGGCTTTCATTATTTCGATATGGTTGATGCGAAAATGTAATGCTTGCTTTTGTTATTTTCTGTTTTGAAAACGCAAACATTTTAAGTTTTCGTTCTCATGTATATTGATGCATACATACACAAATACATTGATATGTAAGGGTATTTAATTAAATCCTTGCATTCATCAAATTACTTATTTGTATTATTTTGTTGTTGTCCTTAGTAATTGGTTGGCTTTGCTTTAAAAATAAATTGAAAAGACAACCGTAATCGGCACAGAAGAAGCTAAAATTTATAAGTCGTAAAATGTCTCCCAAAATAAAATTTCAACCAGAAAGCAACCGAATATGAAGAAAATTCCAAGAAAATCATGTTAACGTTTTATATTCAATGCGTAAAATACTCGCATACACTGATAGAAAAATACTTATATTTTTTAAAATTATTATTCAATGCAAACTAAAACGGGAAGCCCGCAAGAAAGAGTAATCAGCAAAATCTGGAATGAAAGAGGAATCTGAAGATAGGTTAAATGACAACAGCTCTCAAGTGTCTTGAGAGAGTGCAGAAGCTTCAATCGAATAAGTCATGAGACAACAGTATCTAGTATACGAAAACCGCAAAGAAATGTGAGAGTACAAACAAAATCCTAAAAGTTTTCCTTAGAATAGAATTAGATTCGGGGTATAATATCACAAGCATTTTATATCATAACCCTTGGGCAAGTATTTGTGTGAAAGTGATAATAATGCAGGTAAAAAAACTGAGCTGATCGAACAGATTACAAAACTGAAACAACTATGGGTTAGTTTAGAAACCGACATAATACATTTATAATTTATATTTTACTCCCAGAGCAGATTGAAATTAAAAATATGTCCATAAACGGCGGAATTATATTATAATCATTATTTCGTTTTGATTTAAATTTCCATTTAAATTTCTGTGTAACCAAGCTGCAAGCTACACTATGACATAAAAAATTGGAAAATAGGTCCATAAATGATGGGATAATTAATATTTTGGGGCGGAGGGTGGGGACTAAATTACAAGCAAACCCTTTCAAACCAATAAGATAAATTTTAAAAACTGTCCATAATAGGAGAAGTTCTGCGATAGTTAATTTTTCGGGCGGCAAATTACCCATCCGATTTTCGCAAAAAAAATCATGGCACCAACCTGCTTGCAAATCCTGGCTTGAAATCGTATTTAAACTAAAGTTGTCGGAAAAAATCCAAGTGTTTGATAAAATATAACAAACAAGAGGACTGTATATCTTCATTCACATGCATTGGTCTTAGACCCATGCGGTATGCAAAATACAAATTTTGACAAGATTGTGGTTTCAATTATTATAGAATAACATCAAAATTTAAATCCTCTCCAAGTCTGTTTGAAAACGACAACTAAAAAAGATCCGGAAAAAATAATTGATTAAATTTCTGAAAAATAATATGCAAATGTATACTTGAGCAATTCGATAAGTATTAATTTCAAGCAGATTAAAAAAATTATTGAAAGCTACTATATATATTAATATTGTTCTCAGAAATATCATTAAATGTTTATTGGTATGATAAACATAATTATTATGAACATAATATCATGGTCGATGAAACCATTAAGGCAAATTTCAATGATAGTTTGCGATTGTGATTGTATCAACCATGTTTTTTCTTTGCCTGTATTTGGGTGAGGCAGTCATTTTGGAATCGTTGGTATACCCATAAGCATCAAATTCTGAGCTCTATGACACGTGATATACTCATGCGAAAATAGGTGAGTCCATACTCTATATAATCGCTTACCAGAAAGTGTTGAATAAAACTAAAATATTTAGAACACATTTCATAAAATCTGAAGTTTCATTATACATAAAAAATTAAAATATCTGCACATGTCCGTAGTCACCTGTCCTGCAGACCATATTGAGATCCTACCCTACTCATGTCACACAATTGAAGAAATAAAAATAAATTTAGTTTCAAACGAATTAGACTGATAAAAAATTACTTTCTCAAATGTTGTTCGCACTTTGCAAAAATTATTTTTATTGGAACTTATAATTTAAGCCATCAACAACTTGCACGAATGCAATTTCTCCTTTTGGCTAAAGTTTAATAAGTCACGTTTCTTCGCAGGGAAAATTATATTCCAAAGAATATGAGAAAATTTATTTCTTTTCAGTTTTTGTTTTAAAAGCAATATCTTCACTTCTCTTCATTCAGTCTAATTCCTAAACGCATTGAAGCCGTATACCCTACAGCAAAAAAAAAAAAAAAAAGAACGTCAATCAATTTTGCACCGTGAGGTGTCCGTGCATTAGAATTAAATTTAAAGTTTATCATTTCATACTATTTATATTGATTTTAATTTACAAAAACAAATTTATAGAAGTTTTAAATTTTCTTATACATGATGTGAAATTCCTCATGGAAGTGGAAGATCAATGTAGCTTATGAAATTTTTAGCTATTGGCCAGGCGAGTTAAATCGAAGTCATACCAAAACGTATCGATATGGAAGATAACAATTTAAAAGCTTTAATCGAATTTCGCCGAGTTCGATTTTCTTTTGTTGAGGTATGACAATGCTGCAATAAGCGAAAAGTCAAATATTAGACTCTTTCTCTTCTCTATTTTTCCATTTATGTGTTTGTGAAATGTTATAGGCGCAACTTAAGTTGACATGTAAATTAACAAAGAGCTCCACCCATTGTAGTGAAGCAGACTACCGTCTCTTCAGCGTATTGAACATACAACCGCAGACAGATCGGCTAGTATAATATCAAATAACCGACCTGGGAACTCGAATCAAACTAAAAACAATCTATTTACATTAAATATATCCAGTAAATGGAGAGCATTCAGAGAAGCCAATGGATATCAGTTCTGATAATTTCGATAAAGGCCTTTCTTTGCAAGATGATTTCTTTTTTGGTATTCCTATTTATTAGATTTGAAGTCAGGTCCTCCATGTAGAGAAAAAAAATATTAAAGTAGTTCAAATATCATTCGTCCCACTGTATACTATACATTTCAATGATAATGGACATCGTCCTTATTAAGTTGATTTATTATTTACATAATTTAATTTTTGTCAACGAGCACTAAGCAGGGCTCTAAGTAAGAAATTTTTCTTTCTTCCAGACATGTTTGTAAAGCCAAAACATTTAACCGGATCGGCAAAGCTACGAAACTTACTTATAATTTCTTCTTAATTTACAGAGTCGCTGTGAGAGCAAAAGTTTTGGTCAGAAAATAATGAACGGAGCTTTTAAAGAATCACAAAAATGCTGAAAGTGTGACTGGGAAATGGATCGAATTCGGATTATTCCCAATAATCCTTGCTTGTTATTTAAAGTTCTCGTATTTGTTGAATATTTGATTAATTTTAAGCTTTCTTAAACATCTTCAACGCTATTAAAAAAAATTAATTAGATCAACTTAAATTAATCAACTTAAATTAGCTTTGTACGCCTGCAGAGGGTGAAAACTTTGCCAATAAACATAATTTATTTTCTCTTATGTGAAAGTAATAATTTTAGTGATGAAATTTAAAGGAGAAATGGAGCGATTTTAAACGATTGAAATTTGTACAGAAATTGTTTTAATATTAAGATAGTTCTCAGTATTTTTTAAGCAAACGTTGGAAAGGTTTCGTTGTATAAAATAAGGTCCGCAATACAAGTTAAGGAAATAAATAATTATTTCTAATAACAAAATAAAAACAAATTTGGACAGTTTTGAAAAATGAACTAAATGTTTAATCAAGCTTTTGTCAACTTAATTTCTAAGAAAAAATTATTGCCAAAAGAAAGTTTTTCAAACAAACATTTTGTACAAATTTTTATTTTATTTTATTTTCAGTGGAGCTTTTTTATTGTCCCTGCTAATTACTCGTATTATTTGGAATTTTTAGAATACAAGAAAAGATCATTTTATTTTCTGTTAAAATTCTTTATAGATCCTCATTCAGACAAAATATTTGGAGACTGTATATAAAATTTTGTTTTTTTTCTTTGTTCCAAAGAAGCCAATGGATCCTTTGGCAGTAATGAAAATGTCATCTTTTAAGAATGTTTTGATCTGGATATTATGCTGTAGAACCCAATTTAGGCGACATGCCCAATATTATTGAAATTCTTATTTTTGTTTTATATACATAGAATTTTTCGCTTGAATGGAAATTTTCATGGTTTCAATGTAAATATAATTTTTAGGATCATGAAGCATAAGCACCACTACGAAATATAAGCACCGAATAGAATTATAATTATTTATGGGAAATCTTAAGCTGAATTGTTTGTTAAAGGAATTATTAATTTGTTACATGAAGAATACGAAAAAGCAAAGAACCACGAAAAGAATTTAAAGATACAAAAAAGGCTTTTCAATAACTGATGGTCTTATGCATTAAATGATGGCATGAAGCACATAAATTGTAAATCAATTGATTTTTTTCCAATAAAAAAAATGTAAATACTTTACGGCTATAGCTATATCATGGATAGACATAAGTGACTATAAAAAACTATTTTCTCTACAAACTTACAGAAAATTTTGATATACAAAAACACAGAGAAATAGTTATTTAAAATATGACTGCAAGGACGAAAGGAATATTCAATTTCAACTGATAAAACTATTCATTCCAATAAGCAAAATTTGCTTTGAGCACAAGCAGCTTGGAATATTTTTCTTAGAAAGAATATGCGTATGAGATTGTCATTTAAATAGTTTCATTCGTGTAAATGGAAAATTGAAAAGGTTTTCACTTTCATTTCATAGCGAAATTTTCCAATCTATTACGTACATATGTTCCAGTCACAAGTCATTAACCGATAGTATTTCTACGCTTGTTAAAATATGATCATTTCTATGATTTGACTTCAATCAATTTAGATTAAGGACAAAAAAGATTTGATGGCTCTTGACTTCTTCCTTGATTGATGTCGAAAAAAAAGGTGAAAAACGTCATCATGAATGAATGAAGAGAAACATTATACCACAACTTTATGGACACAAATAAAAAAATTTATGGTTTAAATCATAAATTTCAAAACCAAGAGCAACAAAACAACAAACTATTTAAATTGTTTACAACAACTACTGTTTAGTGTTTTCGCGCTGTAATAAAACAACAAACACAGCAAGAAAAAATAAACCACAAGGAAACTTATTTCATAACAGACGACGAATAAAATTATAAGATAAATGTTTTAAATTAAATGTTTTAAACATTTATTACCAAATAATTGTATATTTATGTATAATGAGGCATATAAATGTGTAGTTCCCCAAAGCAACTCATAGACCACACAAGTATATACGAGTACATACCAGTGAACCCTTTTAGCATTTAGTCCTTTCAATTGGAAGGGACTATATAAACAAAGAAATATTCTAGGTGATGAGATCGGGGTAAACATTTAAGTCCAAAATAATATACTGTTACTAAGCAAGCAAGGAAGTCATAATTTTTGAAGAAGAATTTTATAAAAAAAAAATCTTGTTTTTTTTTAATAATATATCATAGTCGTAGAATTGGCCACAAGAGCTGAGAAATTAATATTGTCATTTTCGCCAACTTACAAAACACAGCAAAAATCATATGACATAGTGAAAATCAATTTATATGCATTCACATCCTGCCATGAATTGCTAAGGATACAACAAATAATAAATAATTTTGAATTTTTTTAATGATTGTTTGGTGAGAACATCCCAATCAATTCTAATATTAAAATGTTCTAAAAGTTTGGATAGAAAACGAAAGGTGGCATAGATCTGTATTTGCCATTAAACTTGGCTTATGGTTACATATATAATGACAATATAATATAATTGAACAGATGAGCTGAGATATACATATGTATGTCTAATTCAAATAATAAAATTTCCAACAAAATAGTTCACAATTTCTCTTAATTTAAGTGCCTTGCAGAAGAGTCAAGGGCGAAGGTTTTCAATTCCTGTTCCACAAATATTTGTCGAAAATCTATTACAGTAGTGAACCAATTGGTTCAACTTCTCTGGTGGCAACAGGTTACTGTAAGTATTGATTATTTATATTAATAGAAATTATCAGAGTTCTGGGAAAAATGATTTATAGCAAACTTTCACTTATTGTTAATTCTTTTCTAAGTACGCAGTAAAAAAGCCTGTAAGTTTTTACTCTTATAAGAAGCAAAATGAAATTTCCGCAGCAAAAAATTTACTCCGGCTACAGAGATCTTCTTCTATAACCGAAGTTCGCTGCATTGCTTTCAATAAGATGTTCATTCAGTTTTCGATATTTTGAGAGAAAACAGAATTTTATGAAGATGATGCTTAATCTGCAGAGAATTCTGTTTGCGTAAGTCTGATTTTAAAGCTCTACAAGAGAGCATTTGTAAAGTTTGAAGTTGTTTTTAAAAAACTGATCTACTCTTTAATGCAGGGTACTACAGACGTTATGTGTAATATTACATTAGTAATAAATTATTCTACATTCACTAAATATCATATAAAATTTCATGACTTAATGTTCAAAATGAATTTATACATCGTAAAAAGACAAACAGAAATTCATTCCACTGCGACTTCTAGAAAAGTCGGCCAGTGTGAATGAAATTTTGCTGAAGAATACTTTAGAAGCGGCAAGTCAAAATTTTGCTGAAAAATCGTTTTGACCCTAAGAAGTTATTCTTCAATGTCACAGAATTATATTCTAGCAATTTATTGAAAAGTCCTTATACTTCAATAATATATAAATTACTAGCGGGCCCGTTGCCTGCTTCGCACGGCAAAACAAAATAAGAAAAGAAACACACTTGTTTTTAATAAAGTTCGTTTTGTTCCCAAAAACACACTCACTTCACATACGCACCGCACACACATGCGTTATCGGATTTTAACCAAACTTCATATAAACCATATATGGGCCACTGCCTACGTAGTGTATAAGTTTGTTTATGATTAGTTCGGCGACGTACATATACGGACTTATTTTTATATATATAAGATTGAAAAATGTAGTTTTACTTCGAAGAGATCCCTTATGTTTTTACTGGTTATAATTTTTTATAGTCACACCCTTTAATTATGTTAGATAAAATAAAGGTAAGAAATTTAAACACAGCTCGTCAACGCCTTAATTAATTTTTAAGGCAAGTAGTTTTTGTGAAATAAAAGCAACAACAAAAATTACAAATAACTAACCCCATTTGGTTGTATGTGCCACATACAATTTGTGAAACTAAATTTTACCCCATTATACTACTTTAAACTCCGTGTTGTGTTTATGCATTTTATGGCTTCTATTTCTTCCTGCAGTTTTATGCTCAAATTCGTTTATACTTTCATCTAAATTTCATTTCTCACCCTTCCACTCCCATTTCTTCATTTTCTCCGGCTTTAGCATAAAGTTTTTTTTTAATGTATTACATTTTTCTTTTCTTCTTTTCTTTTTTAATAAGACAGCTAAAATTTACGATCTTAATTTTCCTGTTATTCTTTATATTTTGAAACATCAATGATTAAACGAAGGAAAACTACCGCCATTTTGTTACTGTTACTTTCTCTTTTGCACAAGCCAACGCACCGCTAATACTAAACACACGCACACATACACATACAAATGCGAAGAGATTTATTGCGTTTCCGTATTGTTTGGATAAGCTTCCTGGCTTACGTCTTCCTGCCGTTTGTCAAGCATTAAATTCCACTTTCATGTTTTCCAATTTTACTTATGGAAGTTAAATCTCAAGTGCAAGAAATGAATGAATGAACGAAGGAATAAATAAATAAAGTAACAAAAGCCAACCTAAATAAAGCAACATTTTGATTATTAAGGATACGTAGACTTTCTGGCTGTAGAGAGAATTTCGGCATCTGTTTACTTTAAATATTTATTAAGGCAGGAATGGGTCATTCGTACACCCAAATTAAGGCAATATATGCAGCTCACTGAAAAGCTTTATCAAGCTTTTAGGGAGACAGGAATGAAATACCTCAATAATAGATTTTTTAATTCACATTAAGAAGACGAGTATAATATATTTTTTTAAATTTTAAAAACAGGGAAATTACATTTTTTTAATGTACAAACTCCTCATTTCTTTAATTTTTATATATATGCCATTTTATGTATAATACGTTGGACAGCTCCGCTTCAATTATAAATACATTCAAGCCTTAGAAGGAGAATAAACCAAAATGAGTACTAGAATGTTTGTTTGCTGCTATTTTCAGGGGTTGGTGGGAAATATTTGTGCATGTTTTTTGTTAATATTTGATTTTCTTCGATAAGCCAGAGAAACTTTATGACTTTGGCCACATGCAGTAGTTACAGCACGGCAACTTTCTACCACAAACAAACATATAAATGAAATAGTGTTTACGTTCGGTTAAAAATTTTTTTATGCCACCTCATTCTGTCTCTCTTTCTCCCTATGCGGGAAATAGTCATACCTTCAAGTCGTGAAACAACTTAAAGCGCTGTTCGACATCGGTTTTATGCATCCTTATTTTCAAATATAGAGTTTTCGCATTGTTATTGATTGGAATATAGTGAAAAGCAATAAATGCTTCCCAAATTAGGCTTCTGAGCTTACTAATAAATTTTGTTTTATTGAGTGAAAGGACTCGCTTCCGTATAGCCTTAATGTGAAAAATTAAGCTTTGGCTGCATATTAGATCATAATAAGGCAAATATATACAAAAATCTCTTGAATTATGCTCTCAGTCTCCTTACTAAATTTAATTTCTCTTAATGCAAAGACATGTCCATCATCCATTAATTCTTAAGCTCAAATTTTATTTACACCTATGATCAGAATATGGATCAATAATTATTAATAATATCTAAAATTATGTACTTAAGCAATCATTTCGTTTCATTTCATACTCGTATATATAAATTTATTTGGTAAAGTTTATATCAAACCGTTCAATATCTTCTAGCCTGACCAGATATCTCACTTTGGGTAGAATTACTCGTATAAAGCCTTTAAAAAGTCGATACGACTTTTTCATCCGATTTTAATTAAATTCATTCTTAACAATTTTTTAAATATTAAATCATTTACTTTTCGTTTTTCGTACTTGCCAAGTCCTGATATTAAATTTTTGATATTGTGTTTCTTATGTATGGACCAGAGAATATGAAGAAGTCACTCATGAATGATTCGTTGTCAAACATGTATAAAGGCGCATCAATTAGATTTTAAAGCATACTTATACGCAACATTTTCATAAGGTTGCACATATCAAATTGTCATGGTATACTTCTGACTATACATATTTATATTTAATATAGACAGACGTTGTATTTTCCCACAAAAATTTTTTTTTTGTTGTCATCATATCTAGGCATTTCGGGGCCTCAGGAAAGCACATTGCTTGTATTTACATAAGTATGTACAAAAAATATATATTGAAATACAAAAATTTTGTTTATATTGTTCTAATGGACAAACAATATAGTTCTAAGAAACACCAAAATATGCTTATGAGGACATTTTACATAGTTATGGTGAACATAATAACATGTTTGATAGAATCATTAAGGGCTACCGACGTGGTCACACGTGGCGAATAGCGTGTAGTTGCATTTATGCAGCCTGCTACCACGAACGGTAAGAGTGGAAGGCACTAATTAAATCTTTTTGCGAAAGCATTGTGAGAGAGCGAGTAGACTGTCGCCCAAGTCCAAATAGAAGAACGGAGTGAGAAACTTTTCTTTTGAGTAACTAGATGAAAAGAGGAAAAAATAAAGTCATATCAACGATATTATTGCGAAATAGGAATGAAAACTAATCATATTCCATTTTTTTGTGAGGATGTTTATAGTTCACGATGGATACCAACAACATCATTGATGCTCTTATCAATTTTTCGCTCTCATCTTTAAAATATATATCGAATTAAACAAAATCATTTATTTTTTGTCAAAATAGATTTGATAAAAATACTTGAATATGTCTAAAATTTTATCTTACAAGCGAAAAGTGCTTAAGTCTGATACTGGAACCACATATCGTCAACGTTCATTTCCATATCGTTCATTTTGGTCCAGAAGAAATGGAAAATTATGACGCTCATGGCCTCACTAATGTTGTTTTCAAAAAAGTATGGACCAATGATGTCGCCATTTTAAAATACGCACCCAACATTAACTTTTTGTGGATACACTGCTTCGTGGGGTTTGATGTCGTTCCATATGCAATAGTTTTGCTCTTTAGCATAGAAATTTTCTCAAAAACACATTCCGTTCCTAATAGTTTTTTGATCGATATTGCGGTCTTCTGCTAATCGCTTTGATGACACGTGCTGATCAATCGCTTGTCATAATTTACTGAATAAAAATAACACATTAAACAGATAAAGCAACGTGGACGTAAACAAGCCGCCACCATATACTCGCGCCAATTTAATAACCCTATATTTTTCTATATTCTTATTAAATTAATGTATGTTTTATTTATTTTACATTTATTACAGTTACCAATTCAAAATTATTTATTTATATATATTAAAAATACTCTTATTTGAATTTGTAGCTACGAGTATCATCTGTCTATTCAATTCATTTATTCTTTACCATTTTTATTTATATCTACTTCAATCAATGAAATATATGAGTGATGCATTTAGCAGTTGTTTTAAGAAAATATGGCTTCTTGTGTTTAACTATGTTCACGTCTACTCAATCTAAGAGCCGTGCAATTTATATAATATTTTTGAATGCATCTCAAATACATGAGCGAAGACAGGCATCAGGAATTTCTATAAAATTTTTATATGCAAACTCATCAATGGGCAATTTTATGAAAGAAAAGCACAACAAGAAATATATAAAATTGAAGATTAATTGGCCATTATTTTCAGTCATTAACTGAGTTATTAAATATGGTTAATTTTGTTTATTGTTTGATAATTAAATTAGCGAAACAACAAACATTGGCAAACAAATAAAAATACATATAAATGCACACACATACATATATCAACGTATACATATGTATGTGTTGAGATATGTATGCATGGAAATGTACATTTGCAACGGCCAATGGATACATTCCTTTAGTATATCAATTCAAAATTGAAAAATATAAAAACAATTGTGTTTGGTATCTGGTTATATTAGGAAATTGTTTTAATACTTGTATTAATGATTATTGCCGATAATAAAAAAATTAAAGCATTAACCAACTAGAGCCAGCACAATAAAACGCTAACCGCCATCATTCGTTACATCCATAATTCTTACACGCTTTTATTCTAGTTTTTTATACTTAATGTAGTTGTTTGTACTAAATTATCTATAAATATTTATTAACTACTACATACCAAATTTATAACTTCGAGCTAAGTAAAATTACGGTCATATGCATATATATATATATATATATATATATATATATATATATATATATATATATATATATATATATATATATATATATATATATATATATGTGTGTGTGTGTGTGTGTGTGTATGTATGTATGTATGTGTTAAAGTATTTATAAAATTAGTGGTACATAAAAATAAATAGTTTTTTTTAATCTGCTCTCCGCAATTTTTTGTTTGTTTGTTGTTGTTGTACATAAAAAATCAAAACATAATATCATCTAGATACGTACACATGTGCATATGTATGTATATGTTAGAGAGCTGCACAAGCATACGAAAAATGTCTTACAAGCAATTTCGTTAAATTTCAAATAGTGTGTGCTTATTACTCTCTCATTTCAAAACATATACTTCCAAAGATATGTGTTTTGCTTAACAGTAAAAACATTGAAGAATAGAACAAAACCGAAGTAGAACAATGTTGGAACAAAATAAAGCCGAACAGAACAAAGGTTCTATAGAACATTAAAACTGAAGTAGAACATTCAAAACATGCTTGAATGTTTTGATAGTAGACCTAGACCAAAACAAACTGACACATTAAGAAACATTTGCGTTCTGTTGTAAATAAGAAAACGCTTTAAAGAGGTTTTAGTTACAATGAAATAATATACATATGTACATACATACATATCTATGTACATACTTACATACATATGTATGTAAATTGTATGAGAACTACATATAAGTTCTTTTAGTTTTTTTATTATTTTTTCTTGAATGTGTTGTGAACGAAAAGAAAAATATGCGCGCACACAAGTTTTTTAACACGCATCATCTACATACTTGTGTGTATGTGTGTGTATGGTTTAATGTGTTGTTTTACCATCTCAGTAATTCTTTCAGTAGCCTGAGTAGGAAATGTTCTATTGTACTTGGTGTTTCTGCTATGATTTACCGTATTTTTACTTCATTGTGGGTATTTGTTTGGATATTCTAGTTGTTCTGAAAACACAAGCACTAACAAGCACTGTAGAGAATAACTTTTCAAATGCTGTTTGGTTTGTTTTGGTCAGATTCATGTTTTGTTATTTTTGTGTTGTTATTTAGCGCTACACTGAAATACTGTGTTTGGAAGTGGTGTACAATAGAACACAGAACTTTTAGAATATTTTGTGCAGCTCTCTAGTATATGTATACTAACCATGCACATTCGTATGCATTACGCTTGAATTGTAACTAATCAGAATTTATTTGTGTTTTAAAATTTTCATTTTTATTTTCATTCGATTTTTATAATTTTTACTTCTCATATACCGTTAGTTTGCACTTGTTTTTCCTTCGATTTTTGTTTTTTATTACTTTTTTGCTTTTAAAATTTTTCACTTGAAAAAGAAAATATATCCGCCTGAAAAGCAAAAAGCACATGAGTAAAACGAATGCATTGTGACGAAATGAAGGTTGTAAAAGGGAAATAAATAAATCCAACAGATTTGTACGAGTGTAAAAGAGATTTAAGCAATAAATGAAATCTTCTAATGCATTTTAAAACGCATACTCATGGTTGTATACCATAGATGGGAGTTATACTCCCATATATCTGAACAATATTTGAATTAAAGGCATACAATATGACTTTCCTACAATAATCATGTAAATTAAGCTCGAGTCTAGAATTTGTCAATTCAGATTAATGATTTCCCAACCAGGCTAGTTAAACATTTCAATTTAATTGTTCGATATTACGTAGAATGATTTAATTAATTACATTAAGTGTTTTTTATATCTTTTCCTTTGAACTTTAGTTATAACTACCTGTAGGTAAAACTGTGTCAAATAAATTGTAATGATGAGGAATAAAAAATGAATTAATTCTAATAATGTAAAAATCAGGAAAAATCGTTCACCAAATTGAAAATGTTCAGAATTCCTACTAATAAATGCTCTTTACATTTGACTAAGTTCGATAGGTATACAAAATTGATGCATAATGATTGTTATTATAAATAATTTAAATTTTGATAATCTTTCATGTACTTTTTCCCGTTTCTTAACAAAACTCATTAGAATGCAAAATTAGCTACTGCCATCTCTGATTTAAAAAGCAAAATAAACAACAAAATGGTTACCCTTGTGTGTGTGTGTACTTACACTTGTACAGTATTTTTACACAAATAAGCCATCCATCCATCCATCCTCTTTCAATTCTATGTGTAAGTGAGTCAAGAACAAATTGAAGCCATGTGTGGGTATGTATGGACTTGTAGAGAAATAAATTTTGAATGCGGAGGCCAACAAAACTGTAACAACAAACACTGGACCCCCATGTTTGTGTATGGCTCAATCCCCAAATCAATAAAATATTTACTTACTTAATAATAGAGAAAGAAAGAGAAAGAGAGAGCGAGTACAAAAATAAGAAAGAGCAGAAAAATTGCGTGGAGAGTATAGAAGAAAAAAACGAAAAGAAAAAACAGGAACAAAACAATATGGTTGTTGAACTACATACACACCCATACACACACACACACATAACCCATTTAAACACACATCCGTAAAGGCCTATGAGTATGTATCCATGCAAGCTGTTGGCATTCATTGGCGTGGAAAGGCCATTTGAAAAGGGATTCATGTTGAACTTCTAAATGCTTGTAAGAGGGAAACATTTTTCAGATTTGAATAATGGAATATCAATAGCAAATGTGATATTTTTCACACTTTCACTACAAACTGCTTATTCATCAAGGACGGTGAAAAATTTGTCATTAAGTTAAAAAAACTATATGGAGTCATTAATAATACGTGAGGTGCTAAATGGCATCGATGCCTTTAAATTAAATTACGACAAGGCTGAAGAGTGTGTTTTTCATAAGAAAACCTCTCACGCAATAATTTGGAGGTCGTATACATATTTTTGAAATGACTGGAATGGAATTTAGTGCGGTTAAGAGAAAAAGGAAAGATAGTATTTTTATAGGATTCAAATGCAGTTACATGTTTTTTTATTAGTCCAGGCGTAAATAACTTTTTGATAAAAAATTCTTATTTACATCTCGGCAATTTTTATAAGGATAGAATTTAAGAAATTGGTTATGTATGTTATGTATGTCAAAATTTTTAGATGTTTTTTACCTCAAAATGCCAAAACATCTGAACGGATTTGAATAAAAATTGGCATACATCGCATTATTATATGGGATAGCTTCTGTCACGATAAAGGACCTGTTTTGACTACTTATGGACTAAAGGCCATAATTACGCATTAGCGGTTGAAGAGACTTGAATCAAATTTGACACACAAATGGTTTATAGACTGGATTAACGACTTTGTCGGACCACTTATGGTCTAATACTATAATTCTTATACTTGCCAAAGAAACTGAAGGGATTTTTATGAAATTTGGCACCCGCTCAGTTTTTCCATAAAAAAGTAATTTGATCCATTTTGGTATAATACCATAGTTCCACTTTCTCTAGTTTAGGAAATAATTTCCGAACCTCAAGCACGAAGATTTTTGAGAGCAACTATTTTTATTTGTGTCAAATGCTGGAGAATTCGATTATTGTATGATTCACCACAGCTGCAACTTGAACGTTTAACTTTTCAAAATTGAAGTTGCCAACAAATTTTTGTCACCTATTGGCGACAGAGATTGAGATTATTTCACAAATTTTTCAAAACTTACAAAATAATTTATGCAAAACAGTTTATTGACCGAATCCACTAACAAAGAATATTGAAAGTGTTAATCGGCGAATCAAAAACATGCGTATAAATTGTTTATAGAATTTTCAGATCCCTATAAAGTAAAAAAAAAAAAATCCCTGCCACAAACTTGAGCTCTTGATGCGTATTTCCGATTTAACGAAATTGTGCAATGGAATAAGTCTAGACTCATCATACCAGTGTCTCTCTTAGTGGAGAAGGTAGATGATATCCTAAATCCCAATTTTCACAAACAACTCACTATTTTAATTTAAGAGACTTCAACTTTCTCCAAAAGTTGGCAAACAGGCCAAACAGCTAAAGCGGCAGGAATTCATTCCTTATACGGTCCGCTTAAGAAAAAGTCGATACTCTCTAGTTTTGAAAATTTTTTTTTTAAAATTTGAAAAGACAATGTTGCCTTGAAAATGGAGAATGCGTTTTACATGTTACCCACATCTTAGCAAAGTAATCATTTTTGAACAAAGAGAGGTGATTAATGTTAGAGATGAAAAAGGAGCCCAAATCGTATTATATATTAATGTGTTTTCTTGTGCAACAAATTTAGAAAAGAACATATTATTCACTGCACTATCGCAAATATTTTTAAGAAAAGAGAACTTGTACACACCCATACAGGATGGGAAATTTTGTGGTTGAAACTTTTGTTAGAAAAAAGAACTCCATTCAAAATGAAAACAAGCCCCTTAAGTGTTGTTTAGCTACGCTGATGTGCGGTAGCTTGGTTTGGTGTGCTCTCGCACAATCAGTAGCACCACCACAATCACCGATAGAATTTGCTTCCCCCTTGTACCACCTATTTACTCACTTATACATAATTTCCAAAATTTTCTTCATACATACACACTAAAATAAACAATTTATTCCCATCGGGCAATTGTTAAATAAGAAAATTATACGAAAAGAAGGAAAATAAAAATAAATAAATTTTGTGGGTATGTGTGAGTGAATTGTATATGTTTGTTTGTTTGCAGTGTATAATTTTTTCCAACCTCAATGAGTTTTTACAACAAATTTTTATGGCATTTGGTCGTAAACTTCTTGTTGGTTTAGAGTGCGACGACGGTGCGCTCCTCCGTGTGAATTTTAACACAATAAACTCAATGCACAGCATAAATAAAGAACAAATAAATAATATAATGACACTAGAAAATAGCACAAGAAAAATTAACTTTTAACAACAACAACAACAAAATAAACAAATAATAACAATAAATTACAAGAATTAAAAAAATAGTTTTAGTACGAAGTAAGAGAAAAAAATAAATATTCAATCAAACACACACACACACACCCATAAATACAAACAGCTTTAAGCCATCATCACCCAACTGCAAATGCAACTTCCGTTTAACGAACAGTCACAATTCAGCCATCATTGTTGAATGCCCCCTTCAAGAACCCCAAGATACAGAGCAAAAACAAAGGAACAAAGAATAATCAATTAAAAAGCAAAAATAAATAAATAATAAATAGAATTTATTGTCATGGCGCCGGTTCAAGCAATAAGAATAAGAATGTTTCAAAATTTATGTAAAAAACAAAATGTTTGAGTTTCATATCTACAAAATGGCAAGAATTAAGAAAAAATCATTTATTCACAATTAAATAATATTTGAATAACTAAAAGAAATTGAAGTTCTTAAACACGAAGTATTAAAATAAAATTTAAATAGATACAAGTTTCATAATAAAAAATTAATTATAATAACTAAAGGTCTGTTTGTTAAATAACAAGAACAGCATGAATAATCGACATTGTGCAATAAAATCAACGAGAGAAAAATATCAAAGCGATCAAATTTAAATTTGCAACTAATAGATTTGAAAAGCAAAACAACTTGTAAGTATTTTATTGTATATTTATCGCTTTCTATTCAAATGTGAAAAAAATATTCCTGTGAAAGATTTCATTTTGCTTACGGTGAGTTAATATCGAATACGATAATAATATTTAATATATAATTAACTATTCAGGTTTCTCTTTTTAAATCAAAATTAAATAATATTAATAAAGACAGTAGACTTTGTTTATGGTACTTATCAAATGGTTATAAAAATTTTATGATGCAGATTATCGACTTGTCGAGATCTTAAGCTTTTAATAGACTATTATGAATAAGGTCGTTTAAGCATAAAATACTAATATTTTCAACATGGAGTGCGAAATATAAACAACACACAAATTTTCGTGATTTTTTTTATTAAATATTTCATTAGCACTTTTTGCTTATTAAAATAAAATATTTTGATTGTTTAAAAAATAAACTACTGTTTCCACAACGCAGACTCTCAGCTCCTCTAGATAATTTATATTAAAAGCACTTAGTTTTTTTGAGTGTTTTCTAAACTTATTTTTTAATCGAGTATACAGTCTGGCTGTTAGAAGCTACACACAAATAATTAAATTTTATTTGAATTATTTCAAACATGCTGCAGTATAAATTAATATACAAACATTATTATTTTTGGTGTTATAATGAATGGACCTTGAAATATTGTCTTTTAGCAATTTCGACTCATAGTAAGAACTTTAGCACAGCCCAGCCAATAATGAGCTTCCAGGAAAGCAATGAAAATATGGAAATAATGATAAGGAAATAGTTTATATTCAAACAATTTCCAATTATTTAAACATAGCTTTCTTATTTAGAGGTTGTCACTTCTTTTGATCCACATTCATCGGTTTGGAAGCTGTCTTCAATATATTGCTAAAAGTAAATATTTTATACAAATGAACATAATTTTGCTTTATCATATCGAGTTCAAATCTCATCAGACTCCATTATAGAATGATTTCTATTAACTTTTAGTATGTTTTATGATTCAAAACGAATGGAAGAGTAAATTTTCCCAATATATATCATCATAAACTTCATCATCATCATCACTAGGGTACGTTTTTGTTAAAAAATTATTACTATTTAAACTGAAATTTACTGGAACAAGAATACCAAAAATTCATATCTCCATTAGCCATGACTTTTAAGTTATGAATGAAGTTTGTAATCATGAACCATATCTCTCTCTCTAATGAAGTCTGATGGGATTTGCGCTCAAGTCCATAAAGAAAAAGTATGTTCAGTTCAACTAAATAATGTTCAACAGTAAGTTTTTTTATGTTTCTTTAAAGAAAATAATTTTATAGTAAAATACACTATTGGATATTTTTCACTGGAACTAGACTTTAAATTTCTTTTATCTTAAGCGAGAGTGACTGCATCGTTTATTAATTGAAAAAAGCATTATTTTTAAAACAATTTGAATTTTTACAAAATCTTTTTTTTTGTGGCTTCAGCTGTTCATATGCCGACATTTCATTGGTCCCTAAACCAAATCGTCATTTTGAAAACATTCAACATCGGTTGTGTATCCCAAAATAAAGAAATACAATATAAGAATTCAATATTATTCAATATTCAATATGATTTTTACAAAAAACATAATCATAGTAGGCTTAGAATTCTTTTTAACAAATAATACAACAAAAATATTATACTCAATGTGAGTCTATTTTATTTTTCTTGCAACACTCATACAATTAAATGCCCGTTGGTCGTTAATGATTGTATTCAGTCAGGAAAAAATGAAAAATAAAATCTTAATATGGAAATTCATTATTATTCATTTGGTTTTAGCAACCAATGAAATGTTGGCATATGAAGAGCTAAAGCCACAACAAACTTTTTAAAAATAAAATCTTTATTTTAAACATTTAATATTGAAATTTATTAAAAAAAACTGCTTAAAATTCACTGGCAATTTGGTTTAGCGACCAATAAAATGCCGGCATATGAACAGCTAAAGACACAACAAAAAAACATATTTTATGAGTGATTTTTTTTATGAAAAGAAATATTTTCTAAGCTGAAAAAATAGTTTTATAGATTTGTAGGAGTGGATCACATAATTTTTGATAATTGATAATAACTTGACCAAACTTGACTCCGTAGGAAGTTGAAAAAGTGTACTAATTGATTTTTGGAAGGAATAAAAATCTTGTTCCTTAAAAATTAACTCTAAAAATATCGGGAAGCTTCAAGCAGAATTTTCTGAAGTCTTAGAAAAGCGGCATCAACGTTGAGATATGAGTGTGAATGATTGTATTGCGTGTTTGAAATATATTTTAAATAGTTGGAAGAAACTGTGTAAGGGCACCATTGATTCAATCGTCCTGAGGATGAATAGTGTTTATTTAAGATAAATATTAGAACAGCTAGAATTGTATATAAAGTGGTGTTGCCTCAAGTAGTTAGCGCATTGAGTACAAAGTAATTTATGACTGAAAGCCTGGATTCGATCACTGTTCGGCACAAGTAATCAACATTATCACGTTTTTCTAATTTACGTTAGTGTGGCGTTGTATTAATTGTTTTTGGACTGTTTAACTGACGGAAGGCATACCACTGGTCACTGAACAGTAGCTGCAGCGATTGGTACTCTTTAACGCCAATCTACAATGTACCACGGCGCCCTCCTTCGTAGGTAATGTTAGAGCAGAATCGTCGACGAAGTAAATAAATTAATAAAATAGCTACACACACAGCTTAAGAAACTTAATGGATCTCCTTAACACCAGGGGCGCTGCAGCTTTGCTATCAAAACAAACGCAGAATAGTAGAGTTGTAAAAAGAATGTAAGCTCCCTTGCCTCTCTCTTCCCATTTCATCCACCATACACTATTCCTTTCATAAAGAAGTAACACCTTCAGTTAAGTAGTAGGCATTAATTACCTAAGTATTACTTCTTTAAAAAAAAATATATAGATATATGGAACTCATTCGTGATTAATTAGGAGTAGAAAATTAATCACGAATGAGTTTCATATTTTTCTGAGACATTTGATTAGTTAGAAAGTATATACATATCTACATATATCAATTTTGCATTAAGGGCATTACCCTTCTTTATGGTAAGCTTGAGTAATGTCTATAACATCAATTTGGATTACACACTATATCGCCCGCTCTAATTTACTATTGGGGCCAATATTTCTTAAAATTTTTTGATTGGTTGCTTTTTTCTACTCGGAGAACTTCCTATGATTCATTTTATTTTTTATTTTGACAATTTTCCATTGCATAACTCTGCATATTTTACACTCTACATTATATTTTCTCTTGTTTTGATATTTAGTGAATATTATGGATTTGTTTTGAAAATTCTTCTCAAGGTTACAAATTCTATTTCGTCTTTCTTTTCATATTTCATTTTAGGTATTCATGTTAGAATAAATGAAGTATTTTGTCATTTATTTAAATAGTTTTTGGGTTAAACTTCTTTTCGATTTATTTGGCTTGTGACCTTCTCCTATTTGGATAACGTTTCCATTATATTGTTGTCAAAATAGTTAAAAGGCTTAAATAACTATAACACTTTACGATGTTTAGGTGATTTGATTTTATGTTGCATAACATTGTGTGACCTTGATAATTTTTTTTTTTGTTGGTGAGAATATGTGTTTCAGTTTGTTTTCTGGGATGAAGTGCATTATGTGTACTTCTGATTTTCGGTTTTGGAAAAAAAATATTTGAGCAAATATTTACCTTTTGATAAAAAAATTTTTTACATGTAATTTTAATTAAAATAATACTTAAAAAATGTATTTGTAACTATCGATATTTCGATACTCATTGAATATCATCTTCAGAGGGGAAAAACAAACTTAACATCTACAGCAAAGAATGTTATCTAGGTTATAACTGGTCGGCAGTAAAGGAAGGTCAATAGTGAATCGACATTCTATTCAGGGAAGTATTTTAAAATCAAATTAAACCCAATAAAAATTATAGAAAAAAGGAAAATCGCTATAAAAAAACACTTAAGAGAAAATATGTTCTTAATAGTAGAATATGCAAAAATACACAGCAACAAATGTAAATGCCGCAAATCGATAATTCTTAAAATGTCCCGAAACACATAAACAACTACTTAGCATGTATTTTTAAACGACACTCAGAAAAATGTATGTTTTATCACATTTTTGGTTGCTCTAATGATGTCTTGTTCTAAGGTCCATGTGATATTTAAAATTGATATTGCAAATTCCTGTTTCTAACTACAAAGTTCCACAATAATTATAGCAAAAACAAAGACTGAATTTACACTATGTATTTTTTTCATGAAGTTTTTTACATGCAACTCCTTTTATTCAGTGACAGGAGGGATACTGAAGCAAACTTGGCAGCAAAACTCGCAACAGACGAAATTTCATTCGATTTCTTACAATACTTTTTTTATCCTATCTGGTCCCCTCTACCTTATATTGGCAAATAGATGAAGTTCCATGCAACAGATTTCATGAAAAAAATGCTTAGTGTAAATAGAGTGAAAGTCAAATCAAACCAAACAGATCATTAGTTCACAATAATACCTCCAGTCCATCTCTATTCCATGCCAACAGTTCTAACGGGTTAATAAATAATAACCGGTCGTGTCTATGCATATCATATGGTTTCTGCCGTTAATAATTTTTCTATATACATAAGAAATTGATTTTTAAAACATTTTTATATTAAATATTTTTCTACTTGAACTACATTTAAATCAAACCAATGGATTTCATGTAAAAATTTTTTCTAAAAGAGCTTCATAAAATAGAGTATTTCATTCAATCCTTTTTACCAACTCATCATCATATTTTAACTTCATTTGAAATGAAAATTCGAAATCACACGCTGTCATCCACCGTATAAAGTTATAAAATGAGCTGCATATCAAATGGCTTCATATAAAATTATAATCATTTAATAATTCAAGAGTGTCACGATAATAAAACAACAAAATCCATTCAAATGTCAAGATGGATAATTGAATTTCTATACACTACAGTTTGTGTGTAAGTGCGTCCATGTTTGTGTGTGTGTGTGTGTATTTATGGATGTATGTGCATTTGCGTTTGGGTTAAAAGTAATAATTTTTTCAAAAGTGTTTACTGACTAAGAAATATGACGAATAAAACAAGAGTAGTAGTTTATGACGTTCACGAGTAAGAACAGTATTTTGTGCATCGTTAGAACTTTATGATCTTTCCTTTTTTCTTTATGTTTTTGTGGGCAACTGCAACTGCATGCGTACTTTTTTTGAACAAACACACCATGCACACACATCCAAAGTTTTTCATTCTATTGTTAAATTTATGAGCCGCACTAAACTCATTATCATTTGAGGAGAATAAAAATAATTTTGTGGTTACGGAATTTACAAAAGTCCGTAAGTGCTGGCTGGCAATAATATTTATCATTAAATTGTCATAAATGAAATAAACTGAAGCTGCAAAGAGCATGTATCGCCGTTTTGCAAATTGGAACAGAAAATTTGCCAGTCGATTATTTGAAGTTACATATACTCAACTTGATGATTTATTGATTAAAGAATTTTTTCAGGAAAATTAATAAAAAATGTATATGCGATTATCTATTGTTGTCTTTGTAAAAATAGACTTTATTTTGAATGCGTTCAGATTGAAGCCAATTTTAAAGTAACGAAAAGAGATTCCTGCAGCTGGATGTTACAACTGACATATTAAGTCGCCCAGATATGGCCGAAAATGAACACTACTATCTCAGTTCTCTTTGTAATTTACATGACGTTTTTTTATTTGTCATTTCAAAGAAATACATCAACATTTCAACAATTGCTCCTTCTAATTATTTTTTGATCAACATTTAAAAAAGTTGACTTTGGGGATCAGTTTAGTTAGCACCCATAAACAATGTGAATTGGTACAAGATGTAAAAAAGCTGTTGAAGATAATAATTATTGCTTCTACCTCGTTATAAATTTATCGTTTCCTTTTATATTCCATAGAGAAGTACAATTGTCTGAAATCTAGATGACAGCTCCTAAGATTTAAATTCGAACATACATAAAAAAACTTACTAAATATAATTTTACAAAAATTAAAAAGTAAATTTTTTTAAACTTAAATAACAAAAAGAATATTGCAAACTTTGATTTAAACAATTAAAACGTTCCACTAAATAGTTCAAAAATTGTTTAAATATAATTTTCACAAAATTTTATTTCAAAATGTTCATAATTTCCAGCATTTTTCTGCAAGTTATGTTCAGCTTATATGTTGATTTTTAGTCTCTTTCGTTCGAAATGAAAAGCAAACTAAATGGGAATTATATTATGCATAGAACATGTAATTGCGTCAATATATATTAAGGATTTTCTTAATTTGATTCCTCATAGTACAAAGAAAATAAATTAGCCTTTATCGAAAAAGATTTGTATAATATTTTGATTTTATTGTTGTTAGTAACATTCTGTTATAGTCAAAAAATTAATTGTATCAATTATATGAAAATATAAATTTTCTAACATTGAATATATAATAATCGAATTAAGGAAAAAATCCAACATTTTCATTGCGATTTTCTTTCAGTGGCATAAATAGTTTTACCGAAGGAATCTTGTAAAATTACAAAAACATTAAAAGTGACAAAATTTTGCTATCCCGGAAGTGATGCACTTCGTTAGCAACACATACATACATACTCAAAAATAGTTACAACTACACAGACAATGCGAGTATGTACATGTACACGTATTGGTGGGCAAAATATTAAATTGCGGTTTTGGCATGACGATGAGCTAAAACCCGTCAAATAATCATAAACCTTATTTTAATGAGTTCTTTCTTCTGCAGTAAATTTTGCAAATTTTTCGTATTTTTTTCATTCTTGTGCATGAATGATTTTCAGAAGGTGGTTTTTTTTAATGACGCACAAGTATGTACATATATAAGTACATACAAAGAGAGGGATATTTTTCTTTTTTTTCAGTTTTGTTAAGAAAACTGCTTGTGTCATAAATTTATCATTTTTATAATTAAATGCCACAATTAACGAATGATTTACGAACACACAACATGTGCATACATAAATATTCCATGAGTGCTGCTTATACGAAAAACTACACATACCACACATTCACATTTATGTAAGTGGAAGTAAATAAATGTGTTTTATTTAATATTATTATTAATTAGCAGGTACATTGTTGTTTCAATAATTAATTCAAAATTTATGTATTTGCCAAGTATTTAAAATATAAATCTTAATATAATGGGCGAAGTCTTCCTCATATTTTTATACATTATTGTTTCAGAAAGAGAGGGCAAATGCGTATGCATGAGTGTGAATACAAATAATTTCGTTGCTGCCATAATCTTGTTTTTGCCGTCGGCCATTACAAGTACAGCCATTATAACAATATTCCGCAAAAGAGAGACAAAAAAATTCAGTGCGCGTGTATGAAGCAAAAACAAATGAGTTTAGTACTCTTCAGGGTGCACATATTATGATGAAGTGTTTGGTTTGTTGGAAGGTGCGTTAAAAAGGGACAACATGCCCAAGGAAAAGATTTGAAAGGTACTTTTCCCCATAACAAGTGTTGCCATTTCCATATAAATATGAAATACAGAGACCGGCACTTTTTAGTAGGAATAATTTTTAATATTCTATTGTTTGTTGTTGGCTTAGCTAGGTATATGCCTGCATTTCATTGGCGCTAACCAAATCTTCAGTACCCTTTTAGCCAAATCATGATTGAAAAGCATTCAAAGCTCGTATACTTATGCAAACAATTACAAATACTATATGAGAATTCAAACAGAACTCAATCATATTTTTCTATTTGTAATCAACAGAAACACATAAGTATAATAGCTTTAGAAAGCTTTTGTACAATCACAACACAACAAACAATTATAATTGATTTGCGTCTTTTTGTTTTTTTCTTTTTACGCCTTTATACAATTAATCGCCCGTTGGGTGATAATGAAAGTATTTATAAGGCAATGAAAAAACAAAATTTATAATAACAATATTTAATAAATTCTAAAGCTATTTATACTTTTGTGTTTTTGTTGATTAGAAATAGAAAAATATGATTGAGTTCTGTTTGAATTCTCATATAGTGTTTGTAGTCTGTGGCATAAGTATACGAGCTTTGAATGCTTTTAATCATGATTTGGCTAAAAGGGTACTGAAGATTTGGTTAGCGCCAATGAAATGCAGGCATATATCTTGCTAAGCCAACAACAAACAATAGAATATTAAAATGGTTATTTTGGAGAATATCTCGAATAACAAATTTTATAAATATTTTTAATATTTTTTTAATTCTGTGCTGGTTTTTTTGTCACTGGTTTTTACAAACACAAACTCCGAAGCTACTTGTCTTGTCTCCAGAAGCACCCAGAGCCTTCTGCAAAAATCAAACCTGCGACCTTCGGACTACTAGTCTAGTACATTACTATGAAAGCATTGTAATAAGGTACATAATTTGTATAGTTCATTCAATAGTAGTAGGAGGTTGACCAAGTTATTTAAAAAATTTTAAATTTTTCTTATATAAACTAGGTTTTTAAAATTTTTTTAAGCTCAAAACGTAAGTTTCACATTTTTAGCGGATCGGAGAGGATGTGGAATATCCCCGGCACACAAACGTACTTTCAAGTCACAGAGCCTGATTTTGGATATTATTTTTTATAAAATTATAAAAAGTTAGTTTTATTTGATATTGTGTATAAAAAGAAATTATTTCATATTATGAATATTAAAGCATTAACAGAATAATTAAATTTAAAGATCATGTGAAAAAGGAAAAGAAAATAATCAATCTATACTACTTATTCTTTATATTTTTAGAAGTTTTTATTGTATTTTTTCTAGACTAAAATTAGCTAGAGGCACAGACCACCCCGCTATAGCAACTTCGCTTCCAAATTTTTTCGTCTTAATTAATTTTCTTTAATTACATTCCTTCCAGAATTCTTTCTCAGAATGGTAGTCACCACTGGTTCTTCAAGAGCTTTATGAAATTGTAATACAAAAAAATAATTCACATATCAAGAAGCCACCAGAAATTATCAAAATTTTTTATATACTTATATTAAAATTATTATTTCAAAATAAAGTATTCCCATGGACATATTTATGGCCCTTCTATATGCGCGCTTATGTATGAATTCACAGTTAATTCACGCCATATGGGCGTTTCACAACAACTGATTCATGAGTGACAGCTGGTCCTCAAATAGTACCGATATACATCCAAAAGAAGAAAAGAATATTCCATATATATAGTTGCCCCAAGCAAATTTGTGAGTCCCCTTTCCGAAACGAACCCGATTTCAGCAACTAATCAGATTTGAACTAGTTACATTAAGCGAGTTTCCACTGTATATTTAGCCAGGGGCAAATTATGATCGAAAGTTCTATACATTTAAAATTTTGTTTGAAATTTCGATCGATATCAAATAACGTAATTTCTCCGCGGTAATTAATACTTTTTTCCTACTCATTTTCTAGACGACCATAGTATGTCACCCAAAAATCATCGGTAAGTTCGCAAATGCAATACTGCAGTAAGCTGCAACAGTATATCAAAATATTACTAACAGCAATAATGAAGCAGATGGTGTGCAAAAATAATTTTGACAGACGTCATACCATCATGATTTGTATCGGTGTGGAGCACAAATTTGCTTTTCCATTGCAGCGTAAGGCTCCATTTACGAACGCATACCATTATTCCCAACAGTAAAAACCGCTTAAGAAATAAATAACAATTAAATCTGGTAACGATGTTAGCAAAGTGTGTTTGGTTGGGTTTTAACGATTCTTTTTTATGTTTCATAAAATTAACGCTTGGTGCGCCAGTCCCCATAAGGAAGGTTTATGTATTTGATGTGTTTAAACGTGTTCCGTCGAAGCTGTGTTTAGTAAACAAATATTTTCAATCAAGCGGATGCTTTCTATATGTTGTGTGTTACTGATATGTGAATAGAGGACAAGATTTTTACTCTCTGTGACTGGTCATATTTGTTTGGAAATTTAATATTAAGTACGTTTGTTAGATGTCTCCCAATAAGCAGTTGAGCAGTTTTGCGTACGTACGCATGTAATATGAAAATAAAAGAACATGAATAAAATAAATTTCATACAGTTCGAGCTTGATTTTCGCAACAAAGAAAAATCATGTAGAATTAGGAAAATATTTTTTTAAAAGGTTCTTTAAAAGGTATATACTTATAAAAGTAATTAAGAATTTTAATCAAGATTTTGATAAGTAACTTAACCAAGAACTTGAAAAAGTGCACTAATATTTTTTTCTGGAATCAATGAAATTGTCTTTCTTCGAAAATGATTTTTATTTCTTTTCATTGCCATCCTATTCAAGGTCTATGTTAAAAATTTATTAGGAATTTACATAAAAAAGTATTTAATAGCTATTTAATGCTTTTTATATGCTAATAATTCTTAATGAAGCAATAGAAATCATTAGAATTTTGAAAATTAATTGCAAAAAAAAAAACATTAAAAAACATATTTACTCTTTTGATAACAACAATATCATTTCGAAGCTTCTGTTTATATTAAGTTTTAATGTAACGAACAATAGCCGCTCTAATGTGGCATAATTTTCCCATGATTATGAATAAATTGAAAATTAGAAATCCTAAATTTTAAGGTCCCAAGAAAAAAAATTAATTTTTATTATAAATAAGCCTTCATCGTAACGTTTGGAAAAATTGTTACCGCTGGAATATATCAGGTGTCCCTAAAATTAAGACGTAATTCATTATTAATGACGCGTTAAAGGAAAAATATTATTTATTAAGAATAAACGGTTTTCCAAATAAAGATGGTCGACGGTGGAATAGAACATACCGAACTATACCGAACTCAAAATTTCTGGAGCGTCTGTATTATATAGCTTGGAAGGCCTATAGAATATTACATCAATCAAATATCAATCAATGTTTCATATTACAGCTGGAACATGTCCTTCTACATATATACTCGTAGATCCAACTGAATTCGAAAGTTGGCCTATTTTGATTTGACTTTATGATTTATTGATATAGATTTGTGACTTAAAAACATGTCCGTCTGCATACGTAGATCCAACTCAATTCGAAACTTGGTCTTGATTTGTGGCTTAAGGACTTTCTACAATAAAAATTTTAAGTGCAATAAATTTTCGCAAATCAAAATTAACATCGAGTAGCAACTTCTTCTAGATCTATTCCCACCTGGTAATGTTGTTTCATATATTCCAACTTAACTTGTTAGTATACAAGAGCATATTTATTTTAAGCTTTTAATTAGCGAAATTTCACATAAAACTGCAAACAATTTTAATTTCCTTTCAACAACTTCAAAATTAAAATTATTAAAAGTTAAACATCTTTAAACGCCTCCTTGTGAAATATTACACAGTTCACCATCTATTGTTAATAATAACAATAATAATAATTTTTTTATACAAAAATCTTTAGATAATGAAAACTCCAGAATCAGCAGAAAATGAATACATGAAAAATTAAAATGAAAATCAAGTTTTTTATATTAACAACAATATGCTAAACAATGCGTGTCTTTTTCAAATCTAATTAAAAGTCGTTACAAACAAATTATAAATTCCAAAGTAATAAAATTTTTAAAGGAATTCACAATACAAAACAAGAAAATAAAATAAAAACAGGGACCCAAATAATAAAATGAAAGAGTTGAGATCAAAATGCAAAAAAAAAACAAAGAAGAAAATTAGAAGCAGGACAACAAATTTCATTAAAAAAATTAATTACTTTTAATACAATTTTGCATACACAAGCAAACCTCAACCCACCCATTCAATGACAATTCCAAACGAACTCATTTGAAAATGCCTTTTACCATTCACATGCCCAAACGTTTATTTAACATTTTGTTGTTGTTATTGTTTTTTTTTTCAAACAGAACAATAGTAATAAAATGAACCAACCAAATTGGTCTTTCACTTCTGGAAAGATGTTCTTTTTGCAGTTTGTTGCGATGGTTGTTTGTTTGGTTGGTTGGCTGCTTGAAAAAACAATAAATTATACTTCGTTCAATTTCATCTGCTGTTCTGTCTTCGAAATAGCAAGGAGAAGGGAATTGGGAGCCACCTTTTCCCCCATCCCATGGAATCTCTAAAAATCATTCCATTTTGCCTAAAGTAAATTTTAAAATATTTTTCATTAACTTTAGAGTAACTAATCCCTTCAACGGACCCTTTTGCCAATGAAATGCCAGAAGGTATAACGAAAGGGAAGGGGCCACATTTTGATTGTGATAGTGTATTGTGTGGCCTACAACAGCATCGACCGTTTATGGGTGTTTAAGAGGAATGGGACTTAATTTAATAACACGTAGTTGAGTTTACTTTGCCATAATGATTTCTACACGCAATCGGGATTGTAAAGCTTTATTTCGAAACTAAATTAGAAAGCAAATTTTACTTCCATATATATATATAAACGATAGATAAATTTTCTGAATTAGAAGTAGTTACACTCGAAAAAATTAGATCAATTAAATATTATTACATAAAAATAATTGCAAATATAATTTATCGGGATTTTAAACAATGTGCTTTAACGATCAAATAAATGTTAGCATAAAGCTACAACAAGCAAAATTTCAAACGATAAAATTTTTATATAAAATGAAAAATTATCTGAATTTATTCTACAATATCGGTGGAACTCTGTTCTCGTGTTTAAAATTAGTTTTTTTATTAAAACAAATAATAATAATTACTTAAATTTTATACATAATTTTTTTTCTTCAATTAATAATTGCTTGTGCATAAGAAAACAAGAAATTGTGATGTAAAGTCCATTGTCAGAGGAAAATAAATAATAATTTTTGTAGATATGAAAAGCAAAGTATTTTTTTTTTTTCATAATAGATTATTTCAAATCTATAATAGTTTCCAGATTTCTGGAAGAGATTCAAATTTTAGTAGTTTTTTTTTATCAATTTGACTTCTTCGAAAGTTGAAGGATTGCCCTAATTGCCCTAGAAGACTTCTGCGAGTAATAAAAATGTTCACTGGAATTTTTCATATCTAGAAAATGCTTGAAATTTAATTTCTTCATCAACGTCCTTATTAATAGGCGATGTTGTTTAGTTGGGAGTATTTCAGTTTTCGCAAAATATTCTTTAAAATTTTAAATAAAATTTTGAATAAATTTTAAAATAATGTGTAAAATGGAACAACCATAAGAATTAGAAATAAATTTGACTTTAATTGTTTCCTTCTATTTTATGAATTAATATTTTTGTATATACATAATGATTTTTTTTAAAGACCAGTTTTAAAACTGGTCACGTTATACATATATTTGCCATGGTAACTGAGTGCCCAGAATTAGACGAATGTAAATTTTAATTTTTAAAGCATATACCTTTCTGGAAAAAAAGTGTAACATTTTGTTTATCAATTTATAAAAAATCTTCCAATCAATCCAAAAGGGCAAACAGTTTTACACTTTTTATTAGAAAAGAAATAACCATTAGACACAAGATGCAAAAACTGATGGTGAATGTTTGTTTCGACAATTTATTTATTATATCCTTAATATTATAAAGATAGAATAAATAAATTAACGAAAAAACATACACATGCGCTGCTCCTTTAATGCAACCTAAACGTATCTAAAAAAAACAACGAACTTGTCTAATTGCAATTAAAGTTTTTAAAGATTTAGCTTTCACATCGAAAATTTTTGGTATAACTTCGGTTCAGCTTCAGATATAATTTTTTTTTTATTACAAAAACAAATTAATATCCTAAAGAGCATATTGAAGAACATTTTTCTTCGGGTAATTAAAAAATTTTAATTTTTTGAGACATAAATATGTTGCATTATAAAAAAAAACTTAATTTAAAGACCAAAAGGACTATTTCTGGTAAAACTTCAATCTATGCTTGAGGCATATTTTTCATCAACAACTTCAGTCATTTGAATTTTAAAATACATCGTTGTTCCATTAATTAAACGGTATCTATACCAAATATTCCCAAGTTATTAAGATCATCATTTTGAAAGGAATGTAAAGCTTCAGCAATTTACACAGTCAACTCGACTTAAAAGCTTTATTCTTCATATAAATTAAGTTTATATGAAATTAAATTTTTTAAAATTAACTTTTTTAAAATTATTTTAGTTACCCTACGATGAGACACTTGTTCCCCCATTCGAATCAGCAATCAAGTTGTTCCTCAACATTCACAGGTGCAATACCTTGGCATACATCTTGGCCGACGGCTAACACAAATAAAACTTAAATTAACTCAGGGGGTTACTCTCTATTGCGATGCGTAAGCTAGTTCGATGCGTTTGATATTTTGTTAACGCAAGATATTTGGTTTTAACGAACGATTTTGACAATTACAGAGTGCATTGATGCCAGATTTGCGAAAGTGAAAAAATCAGTTGCGCGTAAACTCAATAAAGGGTATCAATTATCCGATTATGTACCATTTTTTTTACGCATCGCAATAGAGAGTAACCCCCCAGATACATTGGCTGATTGGTAGAAATTCAACCCTCAGTCTAGATTGTAAACTTTTAATATACAAGTCGCTTTTGAAACCCATATGCTGTTACGGAATTCAGCTATGGGGCACTGCTTCAGCTTCCAATGTAGAGAGAATCCAACGAAGGCAAAACAAAATTTTAAGGTTAATAACATTGGCTCCATTGTACATCAAAAATTCAAATTTATATCGTGATCTAAATATGCCACTTGTGACCGCTGAAATTGCAAAATATGCAGGCAAATATTTAACAAAACTCGAGTCCCATCCTAATCCCCTTGCTCGTAATATCGTGAACACTACGGCTTTAATACGCCACACTCTAGATTAAAATTTTTTTAAATATTTTTCTGCTAAATACGATTCTTATGTATTATTAATTACTATCACTAAGTTCCTGTCCGACACTGGTTGGGCATAATAATTATTTATATATTTAAGATTTAAATACTTATTGTTAGTTCAGTTTTGAAGATACAATAAATAAATATTAGAGTGGAAAAAATAATTTTATTTGCAATTACAACTTGACTCTCTAGATTATGTAAACTACACACAAAGCTTCGGAAACTACAACTTCTCGAAAAATTGGTGGCAATTTTTCATTTTATTTTCAATATCCTAACAAGACGTTAATTATTGCAAGTTACAATCATCGTAATAAAAACTCTAATTTTTTTAAATAAATAATTTGATATCGATTCAAGTATTTTTTCCGAGTGTAGGAGTATAGAATTGTTCTCCCCTTCTCGTTTATGAGCTAAAAATCTTTTATTTGCCATCAGACAACAAACACGCAATTTTAAAATAAGCATCACGCGCCTTCCCTTTTTAGTGGTGAAAGTTGTTGTTGTTGTTGTTGTTGCTGGAAAAAAGTATTGTTGTTGGTGTGCCCATCAGCCCTGAAAGTTTCAAATGTGGGTTAAAGGAGCGTGTGTCTGTGTGTGTAAGGTTTCTTTATTTTATTTTTATACATTTACAAGATTGGACCCAACCCTTGTTCCTTTGTATCGCTTGTGTTGTGATTTAAAATCGTTTCCTTTTTCCATTTATTTTGCTTTTTTTACTTTCTACTTTGGAAAAATCGATTACATGAAATTTATATAATTCCTTTTGAGTTGCAAGAGCAAAGGAATAGAACACCAGGTTTAGAGTTTGTTTTGTTTTTAGGTTGGACATTAGTTTCTTATAGGCCTTTCTATGGAATATTAACAAAAGTAAACACGTTTGTTGTTTTAAATTGTTAAATATGTTTGGAAATCATTTTGCTTATGATGACAATGTATATTAGGGAAAAGTTTTTTTATATTAAAAATTAAATGAAAAGGTTTAAGCAAAAAATGGAATAATTTAACTATTATATTTACTTTATTTTCAATATTTTGCTAAAGTCCTAAAGTCCTTTAAGCACTTAATTTTTTTGCATTGTATTGCTGTAGGACAAAGAAAAGAAAGAAACAGCAAATGTTAGAAACAACCAAATATATAAAATAAAGGCAAACAACAATGGTTTTGTGAGTGTGGCCTTCTTTTTATTTATAAGAAAACATCAAATGAAAAAAATGAAAAAAGGAATCGCACAACTCGTGCACAAACCCCTGGAGTTAGTCACAGTTTCAAGGTTTTCAGCTTGAAATGTCAATTTTTAGTTGAAACTAAATAGAAAATTTTTGACCGATTATATAAAGTTTTTGGCGGTTTCGTATTCATTTTAATATACATGATAAACTCTTTGCACTTGATAAATTGAAAGACTTAAGAAATATAGAGAAAATTGAGTGTCAGAAGGTCCTTAACCTTTCGTTAGCATGATCGAAAATTAGAAAAATTTTAACTGATTTCTTCTTACTAAAACTTAAAATTTAGATGTAGTAGATTTTTAAAGATTTCTTAAGTTTTGAAATTTAACTTTTGTGATAAGAAATCTGTCAATCTCTCAGACTTGTGTTTGTTAGTCGGTCTTCCTAAGTTTTGCTTCTTTCTCACTTTTGCGCTTGTTAATGGTTTTCTCTGGAATAACTTCACCGTTTTGCGGTTGTATGGGTAAATTTTTGAACTGGAACGGGGCACAACATTACTCCTTGTGTAGGCTCACTGATTCCTATACGAGGGTATATGTCGAATAGCACGAGCCCATGACGCATGACATATAACCTGAAAGCCAGCTTACTAAACCGTTCTAGTTGTTAAGGATACAATCTAGTGAAAATACCACTATTTAAATTGAAATTTGCAAAAACAATATTTCCTTGGCAAAATATTGAAGAAATTTTAATATTTGTCAAAGAAATCATAACACTTAATATTAAAATTTATTGAAATATTCTCACTGACGATTTGGTTTAGCGACCAATGAAATGTCGCATATGAACAGCTAAAGTCACAACAAACAATAGAAATTAGAATATTTGTTTTTTCATAATAAAAAAATAATAAGACAAGATTCTTTTTCGTAATTGTATACATAAAGCACATTGATTAAAGGGTGATGGTTAAATATGAAATAAAAAAGTCAATAAATAAATAACATATTTATAAAAATTCTCAGCTTTTCTTTTTTATTCTCATTTGTAAATTTTTGTGTCGGGGAATTTTTAAATTTTTTGTCATCAAAATTTTTAATAAAAAATATAAAAATTTAATTTACAAATCAGTTTAAATTTGTAAGATGCTTTCTTTCCAAATCCATAATTTAATTATTCATTGAACAATTAAATTTCTAAAATACACTAGAGGGTTCCTATTTAATTTCATGACACTTAAACTAGATCATCACTTAAGCGTTTTTTTTTCCAAAAATTATTTAATTTTAATAGACATTTTAACAATTAAGGTATTTTTTTAACGATTATTTTTTTTCAATACTTCGCTAACATTTGGTAATCAACGTAAGGAGACAAAAAACATTTCAAATAAATTGTAGCATTTAAACTCAAAACTGACACGATAAAAAATTGATTATAATTTCTGATGATACTTACTCAAGGTTAGCGAAATATCGAAATTAAATAAGTTTATTATAAACTTTTCATACGAAATTAATTAATTTAAACCATTTGGCTTGTTATAATGCCCGAATTTATAAGTAACGATTGAGAGAAAAGATAAAAAAGATCTATCTCATTGAAAAAACCTCGTGATGTTTAATTTTTGTTTCTTATTGCATCATTAATATAAATTTAAGTACTAAGAAATAATCAAATATAATTATTTAAATTCATTCAATGCTAGACAAAAAATTTACACATAAAAAATTATATAAACATTTTGATCAATGAAACTCTTTAATTGATTATGTTTAATTTTAATTAAAAGTCTAATTGATTCAATTAATATTCTAGTACTTGGGAGAAATTGTCAATTTATTATCTTTTCTCTGAACCATGTATGTATGGGTTTGCAACACTACTTAAGCGGCCTACAGTCAAAAGAAAAAAAAACAAAGAAATTCAATTTTGGTCGGCTTATGTCAGATTCTAATATATTTTTGCCTATAACTTATAAGTAGAAAAAGATGATTAAAATTCTCATATTGTGTTTGTGAGTTTTTGTATAAGTATCTGAGTTTGAGTGCTTTTCAAAAATGACAGTTGTACTGATGATTTGTTTAGCAGAATGAATTGAAGACAAATATCGAGCTTAAATCACGACAAAACAATAATTTTAAACAATTAATTGAGAGAATAACCCAAAAAACTTCAATGTATAGTTTAGTTATATTTTACTCAAATTCTAATATTCTTATTAATTGGCCAAATTAAGAAATTTTTTTTTAATAATTTTAAATAGAATTAATTAAAAATTTAATCAAAGATTTAAAGCTCAATCACTAGATTTAATCGTTTAATCAAAAGCTATTTTAATTAATTTAAGTATACAAATTAAATTTATGCTATTAATTTAAGTCGCTTTTTAATTAATACTACAAATTTCTTAATTGAAACCAGTTTATGTATTTTTTTCTATATAGTTTCTTCTTCTGCGTTGCACTCGTAGTACATATGCCGTGCTTGGCTATGAACGAGCATGTCCCTCCTCCTCAGCCGAGTGAGGCCACTACAGCTTATAGTTTTTTGGATTTGTGGTCCCATGTTTTGATTACATATTTTTATTCAGTGATTGTTCTATAAAGAAGTTGAAAGCCAACTTCTAATTGGCAGCAGATATGATCTGATATATTTGATAAGAACTCAACTAATAAAGCATATTAGATAGTGAGGTCGATTAATTGACAAAAGTCATGACTTCTGTATGTTCTTTAGATTTTTCTCTGTTTTACCAAAAAGAAAAAAAAAATTATATACACGTAAACCAAAAATTGTTAGGTATGTAAAAGATGCAATATGAGACAAGAATGTCTCTAAAACTAACGATACTATTTATTTCGTAGAAATTCAACTATTTTGAATGCCCACAACCTGCACATGTCTGTATATGGTATACATACATAGATATTACGAACTTATTCATAAAGATACGTTAAATCAAGCCATATATGCAGCACCACGACGACAACCACTCTACATGTTTTATCCTATAAATACACTTATGGTTTTTCTTTTTCTGTATTTTGTATCTTGTATTACAATGAACGACAACAGAATAAAGGCTGGAACAATGAAAAAAGGTCCACATTCATATTGTTGTTTTTGTCGTGTTCTTATTGAGGTACATAAAAAACAACATGTACGTCAATAAATTCATCGAAATATTGGTTGATATTAAACAAAAGCCGAATAGAAAAGAGATACATGCAGCAACAACAGAATCAGGGACAGCATCACAAGTATATAACATGGCCAGATTAGTAACAATAACAACAACAACAACAACATAAAAAGAACAAACAGCCAGTTATTATCATAATCATGAAGCAGGGACATGAAGCAGAATTGTGTAAAAAAATAAAGAACCCGAGAACCAAACAATCAGATTTATATAAAATTTGTCTCTACAGACATACATACATATGCACATATTTAATTGTATTTGTATTAGTTTATAAGACAAACGAACCCATGATGATTGTCTTTTTTTCAGAAAATTATGAGTGGTTTTTATGGATGATTATTTTTTTTTTTTTGATTGTCAAGTGCTTTTCTTGTATAACCACATGTGCATAGATTTTATTAATCTATACGATTATTATTGTTTGTACCTAAAAGGGAATATTACCCTGATTTACCTAAAATCGGCCACGTCCACGATGGTCCTAATTCCTGGTGATCTGGCCTAAGTAACATGGAATATGTACATAGAGATTAGCTCACTGCTCCTTAATCAGTATATAAAAATTTACTGAATAAGTAAATTATTAAAAAAACACACGTTACAAATCTTATAGTCATTGAGTGCCTTCGTAGAGTAGAAACTAGACTTGTGGTCTAAATGTCGCAAGTTTGTTTTCCGCTCAAGAATCTGGATATTTCTGCAGAAAAGCGAAGTTTTGGTTTATTGTTTGGGTTTGTTGTCCCAATAAAGTTTTTTTGAAAATTAATTTACATCAAAACTTATGCTTAAATTGGCACTGCGCACTTGAGTTCCCTGGTCACAAAAAACAGAAATTTTTGGAATATGAAAATAAGTGATTTCATGCAAAAAATGTTGGCCAACGACCCGTGAATCTTGTAAACGGAATGAGTGAGACGCCTGACTTTTTTTCAGTATTGGGACATGCTTTCTTTCAGCAAAGATAATCCTACCTGCTGTCATCATCACTGATTTAAAGAAGTGATCTTCATCCTTTTTCTTGAAATTTAAAAAAAAGGCTAATAGTCTCCCCATCTCCTTTTGAAACACTTTCTTACAGCTTTTTAAAAGCACCAAGTTCCTCGACTCATATTTTTCAAATTATTTATATTATTTTGTGAGTAAAATAAATTTAAATGATATTAAAAATTTTTTTTGTCCAAATTGTGTTCCAGTCGAAAAATTATTATGGGCGAGTTGATCATCGTGATCTTTCGTCCCACTTGTATTTATTGCATAAATCACACAGAAAAAATTATTGCCAAAAAAAATTTCTTTCCAACACACATTTTGTCTAAGGTAAATTTTCGTTTTCAGGGAAACTTTTTTATTGCCCCTGTGAATTATTAGTTTGAGTTTTTACAATAGAAGAAAAAATATTTCTTTTTCAGTTAAATTTTTATAAGAATTTTCAAAATTCTTTGTAGGCCGCATTCACACAAAATATTTAATAATTCAATGAATTTGGTTACTGAAAATAAAATTTGGTTTTTAATGTGCCAATAATGAAAATATTTCGATTAAATTATGGTTTTTTTGATTTTAGTTTTAGCGTAAATTAAAGAAATTATTAAACAGATTCGCAAAAAATTTTTAGTCTTTTTTATTGCATCTATTACTGTTAGATCCAAATTTTATTGAACTGAATTATTGGCTTAGAAAAAATTTTACTTAAATTTTGGGATAGTCCAGCTGAAGATAATTAGATAATTAATATCTTAATTTTTAAAATAACTTCTTGGGTTTAAAAGCTGATATTTTTGTAACGAAATGACGGGGAAGGAATATTCTGCAGGACTATAATAAATTTCGCCTACATAATGTGAGAGTCAATGAGAGGCAAACCAACTCGTTTAATGACACCTCTTTCATAGAAGAAAAAAAGGAATTTGATGTTCTTTAATAAGCGAAAACTTATGATATATTTTAATAAGAAATAAGAATAGTTTTTCTTTTTACAAAATGCTTAAGAAAGGCAGCCCAACAAGAAATATAAATCTTTTTCGTTATCAAATCTATAACCAAAAATATAATAATTAAAAAAATTGCTTTCGTTAAAGTAAAGTAATCCAAGATTCCCAAGACTTATATGAACATAAAATTTTAAAACAGTTGAAGATCCAGAGATAGTGGGTACATACATGTATGTATATATAACTTGTTAATACAATTTTATACTTGTTCTGTTAATTCTGTGTTCCATATGTTCCCATACATTTTCACGATTGTGTTATTCTTTTATTTTTTTTGAGCGACGCCATTTTAATACATTTTTTGTGGATGATTGACGTCGTGGCATGGATTATAATTTAACCCCGTGTACTTTTTGAAATCGAAGGCAGCAACAAGAAAAAATATATAAATATAAAAAAATAAAAGAAATCCATACACATGCTGCAATACAAATAACGAAGGAATAAATTCATACAGACAAGTCGTTTGGTTTTGTTTTATATTTGCCGCTTAATCTAATCAAAAATTCCTAAAGCGTATCAATTTTTGTTAATATTTCTTTGGGGAGTTTTATTAACACGTCTTTTCTTTCCTTCACATTTAATTCTTTTTTTTCATTTTTACTTTTTTATGCGATTGTTTGTCTGGGATTATCAGTGCAAACGTGGAAGCGTGCAAAATTATTCAACTTAATGCCATCAATTCTTTAAGCATTTCGAAACCTTAATGCTTTTATTTTTTTATAAATCCATACCAGAAATAAGTATTATTCTTTATATTTGGAAGTAGTACGTGCATCCAATAAGCTCAGAAAAGGCTAATAATGTCACCTAAAGATGTTTTTGTTCCCTGACTCTCAGCCAGTATTAGTAAAGCAAAAATGCAATTTTATATTGGAGCAAATCAGCGTAAGTTTCAAACCAAAATATATAAAACAAGTGTCCTGTCAAAGCTGATGGTTGTAAGGGTACGAACAGAGTGAACGCTGAAAGCCGAGCGGAGATTGTCAGTGCGATAAAGATTGTCAGTGCGATAAAACTGGTTACATACAAGTCAATACAAATGAGCGTGTGTATAACACAGTGAACGCCGACAAGAGCAGAGAGCAAAGCTGATGAGTGCGAGAAAACAGTTTCAAAGCGTATTTCAGCGCCGAAAACATTGTTTATGTTTACTTTTTAGTCTACAGTCGTGTTTTTTTGATGGTTTAAAATAAAAAAAAATGGATATCGATCAAATAATAAGTGAAATTTTTTCCCGACCTGCTTTGTGGGACCAAAAAAACAAATTGTATCACAATCGTGTTTTAGTGGAAAAATTGTGGGCACAAAATTATTTCACACCTATCTTGAACGTAATCAAAGGTTTCAATTTTCATTCGGGTATATATTTGAAATTTATCTGGATATTTTCTTAAATTATCATATAAAGGATGAAATTCACCAAATTCATGCCTTTTTAGTGTAATTGGATGTTTTCCAAATTCTTTTGTGTTAATAATTGCATTAATCACACTAGGAGAAGCAAAATACTCTTCATCAGATGAATCCACTACCGTGTACAGCAATTTTATAAACACAAATGAACAACAAGACTAAATGACAAAAGCAAAACACATGGAATAAACAGAATTTCAGCGCTGATTCTCGCATTCACTGTGTTATACACAAATCTTCTCCTCGTATGAAAATAAGCGTCAATAAGCTCGGCTCGGCTCCGCTCGGCATCAGCGTTCACTCTGTTCGTACCCTAAGGCGTTTTTTTTTTTTCTAAAAAAAAATAAGTTTTGCTCTTACAAAAAGGCAAAATATAGCATTTAACGTTCCTTAATAAGAGCAAACTAATTAGGGAAGAATATACAATCCTTTAGGGGAGCGATAAATATATATTTTTTGTAAATTGATCTGCAGAATTTAAAATTTTTTCCATTATAGGAAAGGCCAATATTTTCTCACACATAAAACAAACACGATCTATTTAGATTTTTAGATTTATTCTGGTACCGGATATTAAAAGACAATGCTTTTGATCCTCGGTATTCCTGACTAATGGTATTAGTGGTGCTAGAATTTACCACTTAATTAAACAATTTTAATTATTTAAGTGAATTTTCTTTACTTTTTTCCTAAACTTAAAATTTGCACTTTCTAATTTTTCTCAACTGAACATTTTTCTTAATTGAATGAGGCCAATTCATGCCACGTAAAGGTTACCATTAAACCAAATACAACTCTCTCTCTCTCTCTCATTACTTAATGTCAAAATGAGCAGACCAAAATATGGTAATAAAACAAAAGGAAAATATTCAAAAGTAGTGAAATAAATAAAATAAATTTTGACACTGAGCAACAAAGAAAAGTTTGAAAAAGTTAATAGCAGTGTTGTCAATTACATTTGCTATGAATTCGTCTCGACGGAAATTGCTAAAACGTATAAAATATATTAAAAATATATTTTATTTTTCAATCTGCCCTGCCGATACTTTACTTTAATGGGTGCTTTGTATGTACCCTTAGCAATTTTTTGAAGATATCAAAAGTTGTGTTTTAAAATTTCCTGCATCTGAAAAATGTTGGTGGGAAAAGCCTTTTTTCCTAAACCACTCAAAAAATTTGTAATTGCGGGCGAAAATTTATTTTATATTTACAAGCGAAAAATTATTAAAGCGACGAAGAGGAGAAAATTTAAAATTTTTTAAGTGTTCAAAGTATTGTAATTTTTTTTTTACTTTTTCTATTATTTTATTAATCAGTGTAGTTGTAAACAACATGCTAACTATCATAGAGGACGTAGAGCATTTTTCATATCTTGGTAGAGTGGTAAGAAAAGATGGCGAATAAAAAAAGAAAGAAAGAAAGAAAGATGACACGAATAAAAAAAGAAAGAGACGTGTTCCGCAAATTTAATAAGATCAGCCGGAATATATCACAACGAACAAAAGTTAAAATTTTCAACACGATCTCTGAAAGATGGCAAGTAACGTACATTACTACGCAGGTATTCATCAATAAATGTCTGCGACAAATATACCAAATATATTGGCCTTCTAAATGTGGACCTGCTAAGATTCTCTGGCAGCGAACTCAAGAAAAACGAAATAACACGGTGGAAGTGGCACAGGATGGTTCGCAAGGTTCAGGAACCCAAAAATTACTTCTTTTAGTGGAAACCACATAAAATGCTGTTGATTATCGTTTGAATTAGTTGATTTTGAGAATGATTCTTTAGAGAATCTGCAAGATTTGGTAGATTCTCCTCCCTGTTTTGTATTCTACTTGAAATTAATATATTGGGAATATCTACATATATCATTGTTGTGTGAACAAAAATACTATGGCGGTTTCGAGAGAATTATTTTCACGTGAAATATATTTCCAAAAAAAAAAAAAAATCAAATTTCAGGAAAAAAATGTCTAACAGTAATTGGTATTGATGTCTCCGACGTTCATCCGAAAAGAGCCATAGTTTGGTATCTTTTAAATGTCAAAAAATCACTGCTGATAATTCTGGCATTCAAAGTAAGAGTATCCTCCGATTACAGGAGAAACACATCTGGGTAAAAGTATCCTCAATTTTTAACACTAGACGACAAAGTCAACAGAGTAATTACTTCTACACAGTGTACCTTTGTACTCTTTCATATCCATGGATAAGTCATGGACGCAAAACAACTCAAAAGACATCAAAGAATCAAAACATTGAACTTCACCGATCGAACATGTACTAAGAAAGTCCAATAATCGTCTGTTGGCCAAGCAAATAATATTAAATTGTATTTTATGTTTCAAATAAAATGCAAAGGCTAAAATTAATGTATAAGTACTTCTTGCTTTCAATTGAGGAAAAGTTTATTGTCAAAATATAATTTAAGCGGATCTAATTATAGTTAAGCGCTCATATTGCATGATCATTGAAAAATAATTAATAATCTATCGCTTACAAATTTTTTTTTATATTATAATCACTTATCATAAATTTTCTATATATTTGTTAAGGCTTTTAAGCTGGTTGGTACTCATATTTCTATCATTTCACTGATGCTCATGATTGAGCTCATCAGTAGACGTTTATCTATATTTTGAAAAGTTAAAAAGTTTCATAATTTAGTAAAATAGCGAATTTGGACAAAAGCATAGAACATTTGAAAATCTAAAGAAATATATTTTTGGGTGACGTTTTGAGGTTTGAATTAAAAATTGTAAGTTCCCTGTGGCTTAGAAAAATATACATGTACATATATATATTCTCGTATGTACATATATGATTCACAATTTCATATTTAATTATTCATAAATTGCAACTGTATATTGTCTTCGAACATAAAAATGAAATTTAAATAATCAGTTGAAATAAATTAAAATTACAAAATATTGTATTTAGTTGTGGGCTTGACAACGTTATAAATTTTATATTTTATGTTTGAAATAAATAAAAAAAATATTAACAAAAACATACGAGCACAACAACAAACACAATATTGTAAAAAAATTTACAACATGCACTCGGCCAGTCAAATGCCATAAATTGCAATTAATTTTCAATGCAATACATGTGCATTTGTTGTTGGTTCTTTTTTCAATTTTTTTCTTTTAATATTCATTTCACTTGCAACAATGTCCCATTGTTTGTAATGCATTTAAAATTGCATCAACATAACAACAGCAACAAAAATGAGGCAAACAAGAAACAATAAAATGCAAATGCGCACATGAACATTAAAATGTTTTTTGTGTTGTTTTGTCTGTTTCTCCTCTACTTCAATTTCACATTGAACACCGATTTGTTGGCAATGGCAATCGATGGCAGACAGTATTTTAATGGCCCCAGGCTGTGCATTCAGTCAATGAATGCGATGTGCCTTAATTGGTTTAATATGAAATTTTTTGTTTTAATTCTGATATAAAATGTTCTATGAAAATTTATGCTTTTTGTTACAAATCACCATTGCACCGGAGATGGGAGGATATTCATAAAATTGTTGTTGGGTTTCGAATTTATTAAATATTTTATATTACGATCTCCAGTGAAAACAACTTGAAAGGGGGACATTTTTAATGATTCTTAAGTATTAATTACACCCTCTTTTGACTTAAGTTAAGTTCCCAAAATTGAATGGTCCATTCGTGTGCCATTCGTTCTAGTTTTAGAAAACGCTTCTATAAATTGCAGATGGCCGCAAATATTCTAAGAGTAGAATATTTGTTTCACTTCCAAATGTAAGGAAGAACGAAACCGTCCGGTTAGTAGCCGCGGCTAAGCCGCCGGAATATATTTCGAAGCAATTTTTTTGAACTTCACAAAAAATTTTAATAATTTTGCCACTGTTCTGTTAATTTTTCTAATGTCGCGTTATATATTGCGTCTGCTCAGGAAATTCTGTGACCGCCTTCGCATGATTTTTTTTTTTTTTGTTTAATATGTACATATTCATAAAAGAACACAAATACGTAAATATATAAACGTACATATTTATGTACGTATTCATCTCAATATTAAGTACAATGAGTATTTAAATATTCAAAAAACGTGTTTTTATTCCAGTTTAATTTTAATGGTCATACATAAATTTTTGGACATTAAAATTCTTAATAACTTCATTACACGACATTTTTGTTGAAAACCAACAACAAAGTCAATAATTATAACCAAAATAGGCAACAACATTTAGAAGTTATAATATTTAAGGCGGTTTGCCAGTGTAGTCTTTAACATTTAAGTCACCGATAAAGAAAATTTTATAAAATTCCTAAAGCGCTCTGAAAACATATGTAATCAATGAAAACTGAACTAGTTCAAAATCAAAATAATTACTCTGAAATTTTCTCAGATTAATAAAACTAGGGAAACCATATTATAACATCGCAACTGGCATTTATCCAATATGACCACTAGTCTTCTCAAAAAATTCCATTTGTTTAAACGAACTATATTGCTGCTCCAATATGTATTTTGCCTTCCGTATTGTCACAGTTTCATTAAAGAATTCCTGGGGCATATTTCCTGATATATAGTTTTTTTAATCCTTGTCGTAGTTCCTACATATATATCGCCTTTTAAATGAACCTAGTCCATTTTGGGATTTCTGTTAACTGGTTAACAGAGCTCTCTTAACTGCGAAATTTGTCTGTACTAGTTAAATTTAAATTTATCTTCACACACATTATAAATGAAAACATAAAAATTTAAAATCAAATATATGTAAATGATTATCTAAAGGAAAAGGAAAGAAAAAACACATTCTAATGTGTTAATTGTAAAATAACGAGTTTATTAGAATCATTGTTAGGGATACACTCTAAAATAATTATTTAAAAATTGTTTTTGTCTCTCATACTGTATTTGTGGGTTTCTGTAATACGAGTCAGAATGATTTTCCAATATGATGGCTGAAGTGTACTGATGATTTGGTTTGTTAAGTTCGCAACTTATAATAAACATGTTATTTTACTTATGAATCTAATAAACAAAATATAAAAATTGTTAAGAAGCCTCCCAGAGCCAATATGTCGTTTAAGGCCTCGTTAATGGAGTATACTGCGTTGAGTGAGGTTGTACTGTATATAGAAATGTACACATATACGAGTATGTAAAAAAATTTATGTATATTTTTGTATATAATATTTGTTATGTAGGTGCATATGTATATATAAGTACATATGACTGCTTGTATCTATTAAAACAATGAGTTTTTGTTGGTGTCTTTGGTATTGTTACCATTTTTTGTGCCAAATGTATTTTATGTTTATCTTTCAAATACAAAGTGAAACGAATACGAAGTTAATAATTTTTTATCTAGTGCTTCTGCTTCTGTTGCCTTTTTAGTTTAACAAGGGGTGAATCAGGGAAACCTGAAACAATCTAAATGGAATCGAAAATATACAGAAAAAAAATTTTATAATGGGAAAAACAAATTCTCATCATAAAATACAGCATGCGACTACAAATTCTACAAACGATGCTACCAAATGGAACAGACAATTGAAATGATGTATTCTATAAAAAAAAACTTTTCACTGTTTCGAGTTGCGCTGCTTTCGACAGAATGATATTTTTTAAAATGCCACTTCGGTACTATGATAGTCCTTTTTTAGGGGAAGAGTTCGATTCTCATCTAAGACAGATTTTATTTATTTACTAACAGTTGTACAATAACAACAAAATAGTCTAATAACTTAATTAAATACGAATGTTCTAACATTCGAATTAAAATCTGTTAGAAAATCATGAAAATGCTGAAATTATGATTTGGAAGTGATTCGGATTGTTTCCAACGACTTTAGCTCTTTGCCAATTTACGACTTTGCCATTTAATGTTTATAAAGATTTCTGAATATTATCTGTGATAGGTTAAGAAAAGTGAATTTTTTTATTTTCTTATCAAAGAATATAATTTTATATTGAATTACGATATACTATTTACCACTTTCAATAGATTTTACATATGGAGAGGGTACAAACTTCACAATAGTCACGATTTCGAAAAGTAATGAATTCATATACAAGAAATAAATTCATGTACATATAAAGAGATATTAATATTTTATTACAAAAATTATGTATGTATTTTGGAATGTGAGACTAGATTTTTACAAATGCCAACTCGACTTTCTTAGAAATTGAAAAGATGCATTAAGGGATTTTTGGATGCACTAAAAATGTCCTTTCTTAAGCATGATTTAAAGGGCTGTTTACTCTTAGACTCTGGGACGCTGTTAGAGACATCAACTCCATTCAAATTCTTCGCAATGGTTGCATTTTTATATATAAAATTTTAAATAGAGGAGTTTGTATCATATTAACTGCCTATTTGACGAGTTAATAAGGGGGATTAATTTATCTTGAACAGACAGAATTAATGTTCGCAAACTTGTAAGTGCTAAGCGATTATGATATGAAAGTTTACATTTGGGTTGTATTCAATTCTGCGAAAACTGCAAAAATTAATTTGGAACTAGTTCAGTATTTTCATATATACAAATTAAATTATGGATGCCAAACGACTAAAACGTATTCAAGAATGAATTTTTCCAATGATGTACAAATATTTATTCGTCTTTAAACAAGGATCGTTGAATTTCTAAATTTAGCTTCGAAAAAAAATGATTAGGCTTATATCTAAAATAATATGAGATTTCTTTTAATTTGTTAAGTAATGCGCAAAAATATTTTATATAAGAAAGTGGCAAAATTAGTCTCAATAAAAATTAATTTTTTTATGTTATTCAGTTTTTTAATAATTATTATTCTTAATGGCCGAATATTTGTCACTGTCTGATTTAAAATTTCTAAAATTAGCAAAAAGGCTTTTTTCCTTTTTTCCTTAAGAGCAATGAGAGTAGAATAAAGGAAAATTATACAAATTGATGAACTAATGGTGAATTTCGGACTCCAAATTACCATACATTCAAATAATACTTGTATTCCAATTTCATGACGGATATTAAGATTAAAGACACAGCCTCCGAAAAGAGGCTTCTGCAGTGCTTATCTTCATATTTAAGAAAAATGTAATTAACAATTTATTTTTAAGAAAACTATAAAATTATCGGAAAATTCGTTCCTCGCAATCACGAACAGCTGGCGGCTTATTTGACTTATAAACACAAATTACTCAAGATTATAGAATTACTCAAGACATATAGATAGTTTTTAGTATTTCACAGATTGCGGCTATGTGCCATCTTTAGTGCTCATTTTCTTACTAAATCATTCCAAATTCAAACAAATCAAAAATATACTGCAACCAACAAATTATACACCATCGCTCAAAGACATGATATTGATGACAAAGAACTTTCACAAGTTATTAACAATATGAATAATAAAGAGTCTTAAACTTTATAACTAAATTCAGACGTGGTTACACGTCTGAGTTTAATACCGAAAAAAACACAAAATGAATTGATTCCTTAACAAACTCTTGTTACTACACTGGAGTTGTATAAATATTATTTGTGCATGTAAATCATTTCTGAAATGATTTCAAGCGAAACGAAGATCTTCCGGTGTATTTACATATGTACATGCACATATACATACATACATAAATATATGAAAATTTACTACTCGAGTGTGTACCAATTTATTTTTCTTTTCATATTTAAAAATTTCTTAAATTTCTGAAGAAAAAAAATTTTTTTTGCTTTAAGGAAATGTGTATAATAGAAACCGTCAAATATATTTGAAATAAAAAGACAAATAGTTGAAAAAAATTTGTCTAGTCACAAAAAATACTGTTTATATTTGAATAAATATATTTCTTATTCACTTCTTGCAAAGTCCTAAATAAATGTCACCCACCCACCATTTTGGTATTTTTGATTAAAAGATGCTAGTGCATTTTTCTTTAACACAAATGTCAAGACCACTCTGCTCTACGTTTGCGAGACATGGAATGCTGCCCCTCGATATATACAGAAGATCCAGGTATTTGTGAATCAATGTCTTCGCAGGATATTGAGAATATTCTGGCCTAGAATTCCAACAGCAGGCTTTGGGAACAATCCAACCAACAACTCGCGGCCACAAAAATAAAAAGACGTAAATGCTATAGACTGGAACACGCAGAGAAGCCGCAAAAGAGGACGTCCAGGTCACACGTGGAAAAGGCAAATCGATATAGAAGTGGCTGGAATGGGTAAAACCTGGGGCGAAGTGAGAACGTTGGCAAAAGACAGGAATATGTTCAATCAATTCATTAAGGCCCTATGCTCCTTATAGGATCGATGGGAACATATATAATGCATTTTTCTAGGAAACAGATTGCTTTTGTTGCCTTTACTTAATTCAACTTATTTAAAATTTTTAAACTGCAAGTTCTCTGATAATGTATAGAATTTTTTTTCATTTGTGGTCCCAAGTACACCTAATACTGTTTTACAGGTAAGTTTCTTTCCCAAAAATTCATGTAAGAAATCGATCGAGAAAACACGAAGGATCCATATAATAATAAATTGTATTTCATTGTAAAAAATATAAGCAAAAGTGCAAAAACCATGTTTTATTCTAAACATGTTAAACATACAACATGTATAGTATATGTAACATGTTTTGCACTCAAATTTTTTGCAGTGTTGAATACTACCCTTTTCTAATTTGTGGCAAATACTTTGTTTATACAATTAAGTTTTCTTTTTTGATTTATTTTCATTTATATATTTGGTTTTGTATGAAAAGACTGAACATTGAAGATTTCATATTTAATTATTGTAAACATACTCCTCATATTATTTTAAGTGATTAACGAATTGGAAACAAAAATGGAAGTCATTCTCAAGCAATGACATTTTCATTACTTCCAAAAATCCAATAGGGAATTTTTTCAACTTCCTAGTAAGTCAAGTTGACAAACTTTTCATTAAAAAACTTAAGTTACTTTTACAAATCTGTAACACTCGATTTGAAAATATTTTTTTTTATAAAAAAATACTTAATGCTTTTAATCTACATGAAAACATTGCTTTTCTTCAATCAATAAATGAGAAAATTACTTCCATATAAAGACGCAGAAATCGTGAATACTGGCAAATTTTTATGCTTTCCAGATACGAAGTTTATTTATTGCCAATGGTAAAAAAACGGATCGTACTTTAACAAGAAAAATATAAATGTTTACTTTTTTTAACATACAAAACTTAACTTAGGAATCAGTAAAGAGGAATCAAAAACGACATGGACTATATTACAATCCTTGCAAATGATCCGATTTTGCAGTATTTCCGAATCTTTATCTCATCGTTTTCATGACTTTTTTGGAATATAGTTTTCACTTGGTATAATTGGACGTTCTAAATCGCTTAAACGTTGTATTTATTGTTAAAGAATGCTCTTATATAAAAATGCTAGGCGTCAAAAATACATTAATATCAAATATAGTTTAAAGCAACTTTTTTCGTACTGTTGTAAACTTAAAATCACTTCCTTTTTTTAAGGCAGCATTTTTTCGGAAAAGAAAATTAAAATGCCATAAAACACTTGTAACAAGTTCATACATACATCTAGTAATACAACAATGGCCGCATTAAAAAAAAACCTTTTACTTCAGCTCAAAGTTCAAACTAGTCAAGAAATATTTTAAGGCTAACAAACGTCTATAAGGAAATCGTATTCATAGCACTATTTTAACTATTTTATGATTTATGGAATTTTATTGCAAATATATTCGTGTTCACTCATTTTAGTAAAACACAAACAGACATAAGATATTTTTCATCGCATTCACTTCCGGGTAAGTAATCTTTTTTGGAAGACTAAAATGTTACTTCCATCCTATTGTGTTTTCTTTTCTCAAGAGTTGTAAGATTTTTCGAGTAGTTAAAAAAGTCCATTTAACGCTGTAACTTTGGTAATTTAACTTCCTCATAACATGCCGTTGGCTGTCCTAATAAGTTTGGCATATTGGATAACACTAGATATTATTGTTTTCTTGTAAAAGGTGAGCATGGTTTAAACTGTTTTTAGAAAATAAAACTCTATAAAAATTTCAACTCCATCTTCTGCTGCTGTTAACTTTATAGGCGTTGTAGACGTCTATTAATGTTCATCTAATAATGTTCATTTACTTCTAAAGTTATTTCCCAGCGCAGAAAATGGAAGTTGCTCTTAAGCAATGACATTTTCATTGCTTCCAAAGTATCCGTTAATGCATTCTAAAATTATTTGGATATGAGCCAAATTTAAATTTTTTCTACATCTGCATTTTCATCACTTCTTAGGAACATAATTTAAACCGTATCTCCCCCCAAACGTTTAAGTTTACAACTAGCTGCTCTCTTCATGTATTAACCTAGTGCAATAACTGATATGAAACAGTTACTCACGTGGCTGTAGTGGTAAACGAATTGAATTGTTAAGCATCTCATGATGAAATGAATTCCCAACTTCGCCGGAGATATCAAAATAAACTATGTGAACAAAAATCGTTTTTTCACAACATCTTGACTTCAGATCTAAAGAATAGGATCAAGAAAATTTAACATTTTACAATGACACTTCATTGTTAAAATCATTGAAGAAAATCTGAATTTCCAATACTTCCGGATTACAAGTTTTACATCTTATTTACTTTTTTGGAAGCTTATTATTACTAGATTTCGCTTAGATAGTCCCATGAATTTTGCTCGCATGCTTCTTAAAATTATTCATACTCAATTTTTCGAGTGGCGCTAAGTCAAACAAAATCGCGTAGAAAAGGAATCATTCCTTCGCGATGCGTAAAAGGAAACGTAATGATATTTTGAATTCATATAAAATCCAATTATGTATAGTAAAAAATCCGTAAAAAGAGTAATAGGTGTATGTAAGAAAATATAAAAAATATGTTGGCCCTTCAAGGAGTGTTATAATATGTGTGTGTGTGTGTGTGTGTGCGTTAGTGTATGTGTGTGCGAGTGTGTCGTTAGTGTATGTGTGCTTGCGAGTGTATATATATATATATATATATATATATATATATATATATATATATATATATATATATATATATATATATATATATATATATATATATATATATGTGTGTGTGTGTGTGTGTGTGTGTGTGTGTGTGTGTGTGTGTGTGTGTGCGTGTGTGTGATTTGACACTCTATTACGTGAGTATATGAGAGCAGTTGATTTTCATGTAAATGTATAACGGAAGGGTGGCTGCCATTGTATTTTTCGTTGCATGTGTGCGGGTATGCGACTTATATTTTAAATCATTATCACCTGTCACATGTGTTCGAAATGAGACTCTAAATAATTTATGGGAATTTTAGATGATTTTAAGCTCTTAAACCTCCATATATTTATTGAACATTTTATATTTTACTTTATTATTGCATTTGCTTTTAGATTTGAGCTTCTGGTACTAAAAAGCATAAAAGAAACATTATTGTTATTTGTATCATTTTAGAAAAATATGATTTAGGAATATCACAAATTGAAGAATATACGCGAAAATATTTCCCTTTTCTTCTATAAATATTTTTTATTAAGGTAATTTTTTTATATAAATATTGATTTATGTTTAAGTAATAGCATAGGGTTTGAAGAGACCCAACTAAAATATCGGTAATCAAATGGCAATTTCTCTTCTGCTATAACTATGAAATTTTGCTGATCAATTTATTAAAAATCTATTTATCATACTCATTTAAAAAATTTAGTTCCCTTACAGGATTGCGTCGTAATAACTAATATTTTAAGAACAACACAGTTTCTCGTTTTCTTTGAAATTGTAAAAAGTTTATAAATTTTTTACATAATGTCCATGATGTAGGTAAAGGATAAAACAGCATGTTGCTCCATTATGCTGTGTTTATATTTAAATTAAAAAAAAAAATCCATTAATAATTTATTCTTAGAAAATTATGATTTGATTGGAAAATTTATTTTTCACACTAACGAACGCTGGGACACTGATAAAATAAATATCTGAAGTTTATATAAATAATTATAACTATTATTATTTCTTGATAGAAACAGTTGCTTTGTAATATTTTATTGTTTTTATTTACATTCCTTCGGAATCAATTTTGAATTTTTAAAATAAAATATCTAAAGCCAAGTTTTGCAAAAATAAATGTTACTGAACTTTTGAAATTCATAATAAAAATAATGTGTGTGAAGATAAATTTCGAAATTTTAAACCCTAGACACGAACCAGTTGTCATTACAGGGCTATGTTAAGCCGATAACAGAAGACCGTTAAACACGAAAAATCTAAAATCTTAACTATAAATTATAAATTTCGAAATTTATCTTCATACACACGTTTAATTCAGTGCAAAACTATTTTCAAAATATTAAATTGGTATAATTTACAAAATTCTCGACATTTTCTTGTATTTGCTTTTTTTCTTTCTTTTAAAAAAAATATTTACTTATTTCGGTTCCTAACTTGAGGTGCTGAAGACAGATTGTGCAAATTGGCACTTGTAATGTCAAAAAGAAAGTGTGGCCATCTGGCCAACAGGAACCGTAGCAACATGTCTCGACTAATCGCAGTGTTGAAAAATCACTGGCCAATAGACGGACTTGCTAGGAGGGCGGGGTTTCTTTATAGGAAAAGTGGGTTTTTCATCTTCTTCCCGAATGCTCGGCATGGAATTCTCCCTTGCAAAAATGGTTGTATAAGTAAATGCTAGCTAACCTTTTGAAATTATAAGACATTGCTCTAGGTGACCTTATTAGATTTGTCAATACTATTTGGGTTCTATAGCTCTGACGCGTAAATCAGGCTAATTTTGACCGAAGGCACAGTTTATTTTGATTTCGGGGGCCGCTGTAGTTTGCGGCTTATCTGCATAGACGAGCAACTTAAGAGAACCTCACAAGAAAAAGTCTAACGGCATCAAATCACACGATCACCTCCAAGTGATATGACCATGCCCTCAAATCACTTAAGCGGAATGGCCAATGTAGCATGAGCTGTGTGGCTTTTAGTATCGTCTCATTTAAACTTCATATCGTTAGTGCCCATATCATCCGATTCAGGCAAAAAGAAATTGGTAATCATCGACCTATAGCGCTCGCCATTGATGGTGATGACCTGGCCCCCTGGCCAGCCCAAAGCCCACAACAAACGATGGATTTTTAGTGATGCAATGGACGCTCCTGGTTAATTTTTGACATACCCATTCATCTAGAAATGGATTAAGATTATGGCAAAGCACTCGGAACGTTGCCAGAACAGAACACCCACTTTGGTAAAGCAATTTCCTCATTTGTACGTATTGTTGAACGCTCTATCCGTCCCTGGTAATTTGGAAAAACAGACTGAACGAATGACAGCCAATTCGACAGATATAGTTTCAATAATATGAGAGTTATCAACTGCCAACGTTTGAAGGTCGCTATTGGGAGGGCCATTATTTGACTACTTGTGTTTACCTTTAACTTTTCATTTGATTTCCAACTCAAACAAAGTCACACGTCTGGAGTGACAACAGAAAAAAATTTGTATACACCGACGCTCTACTTATTAAACAGAACACAAACTCATGAAAATAAACAAATACGAATAAATATTTACAAAACTGGCAAAAAAAGGAAACAAAAATATACAAAATTTTGTTTAGAAAATAAACATTAAGATTTTGATTTGACCTGACAGGCGTAAAAGAGACCCAGAATAATGAATTAAAATTTTATGTAAAATAAACTTAGTCCTGTGTTTTTTTTTCATGGAAAAACAATCAGTTTAAAATCTGACTTTTTGTCTAAAAAATTAGATCAATTTTGTAACAGTTAGAAACTAAATAAATATTTGTAGAAGACCAAATCAGCCAAATCAGCTTTGCACAATTTTGTATCGGTTGAAAAATTCATCTTTCACGCTACTACAACAAACAAACGAAAACCATTCACCAAAAATGTTTGATGATAAAACTACAAGAAAAGGGTTTTTGTATCATAAATCAGCATGTGGATGTATTGCAGTTGTTTCTTGTTTTTTTTTTTTGTTGTTGCTACTCTTTAGTTGTTTGTTAAAATAATGCTCTAGATGCATGCGTGGCCGCTTGAAGCACAACCATACATAATAAAATCATAAAATTTTCATAAAAATAGAACACCAAACAGACAAAGTCCTGTTATAAATTATCACTTACAAACGGCTTAAATTGTATTCGAGCATTTCACAAAATGAGAGAATATTTGAATCTTTTTCTGTATGTTTTATGATTTTTATGGCATTAATAAATAGAGCGTTCGGCAATTTGACAACAAAACACACGGTGGAAACTTCACGGTGTATTTTTGTAATAAGACAGCAGCAGAGAACATGAGGACAATAAGAAACATTCAATATGGAAGAGTTGCTATTGCTTCGAGGGGTTTTCTAACTCATGCAGGCAGGGCAGTGAAATACAGTTCAAAGACAAAAAGCGTGCTGTGGATCGTGATCCAATTGTGTTGTTATATTTTTCTTTCTTTATTTTTCATATTAAAATACGGATTCTCAAATTAATTATATAATGAATGCTTTGGAAGATTAAATTTTTTTTCAAAATTTTCCCTTTTATCTAAAATACATAATAAGATCCATAATTACGATCATTGTTAAGGGCAACTTAAAGTCTATAAAGTTATTTTATTAATTTTATTTATTTGGTATTAATATGCAGCGTTGCCAATTTAGCTTTTTACTCGCTTTATTTACCCATTTTTCATCCAGCTTGGCCAGAAGAAAATCTAATTTATTTATCCATTATTTTGCTTTAGCCATTTTTTCTATATAAGACATTTTAGACATTTTTTTCAACTACATAGTTTCGCAAATAAAAAAGCAGTTTTATAATATTCAATAGTATAACACTATAGAATATATTTTTGAGAACAGAGATACTGTTGGAAGTAGAATAAAAATAAAAAATATAACTGATCTCACTTCCATGGCCAAATGCAGAAGTAGCAAAGGTTTTCAGCCAAATTAATCTTGTTAAGGGGCTATTATTATAACTTGGGGTAGTTAAAGGTACGACTTTATCGGACGTATAAGCTGTTTTTCGTTATTCCAACTCTACCTTAACCTAAAAGTGAGCGATAAGCTAAAGGCAAGTTCATTCTACCTGTAACTTTTATAACGAGGTTTAGTCTGAATTTTTGAAGCTGCCATTTTTCTAATGTCTTCGCTAAGCATAACATAAATCCTAAAGTACTGAAGTTATGAACCAAAAGCATATTTTTTGTCACATTTAACAACAAAATTTTATTGAATGTTACTTTAAAGCTGACTTTAACAAAAGCTAATCTTTAACGATTGGGAACTTTAAAAGCAAGTTGTAATAATGAGCCTAAGTCTACAACAGGAAACAAACTCCACCTAATGACAGTTAATTCTATTGTATCAATAATATAAAAACTTCTTATAAATGATTATAAATTGGTATTATTGTTATATATAAATAATACTCATACAACGTGTTTTAACCGCAAAAAAACTCTTAAAGGACAAACACGAAATTTTACAGGAGAAGTGTTTTTGCTAACTTTTTTGCAATAAGTTTAAAACTTATTTTTCTTTAAATTTGCGATGTCACTTCTATCGATTTGCGATTTAAAAGCGAAAATAAAAAAATTATTTACTTAAGCTTTAGTGCCCACGATATTACTTCTATGAGTTTGTATTGAAAAGATCGGAGAGTTGTTGCTACGAGTATGAAATTTCTTTTAGGCACAAATGATGCATATGACAACAACAACAACAACAAAAAACAATGATGTCCATGAAGATTTTTTTAACAAAAATGGCCACGCCTTATTATGTATATATGCATATTTGGTACTTTTATTTACAGTATTTTTGTTTTTATTATTATTTTTCTTATACTAGTTCTAAATTTTGTAGTTTTTAAACAATTCCAATTTATGTTTTATTTTAGCATAAAGTCGTTCTTATTTTATTAAGAATTATATGGATATTTTGAGACTCTTTTAGTATCATGTTCAGAAAATTGTTTTTGATTTAAAATAAATATTAATATTTAACATACAAAATGAAATAAAAAGAGAATTTTGTTACCACATAAATATATTATAATAATAATAAATGCCCTCTTAAGATCCCTTACGGCAATAGGGAGGATGTAGTAGTACCCCAAATTATAGGAGCAGTACAGGTTATATGAGCAACAATTCAGACGGGTTGTATGGTCATATCAAAACGGAATGATCTGGATTCTACATGACAGTTAGTGTGCAGTAAAATACCAGGAAAACCGACTGACAAACCTAAACCCAACTTTAAAAAAATATCCCAATTTGTTGTAAAAAATAATATGATTTATTTCTAATATTTTTGTCTAGTACTCAGTATTTTTGCATTCAATGTCATTTAGCCATTTTTTGCTAGTTTTTCGCCAGTTTTTCTTATATTTTTTCTTTATATTTGGCCATACGAATGCTGGCAACACTGTTAATGTGTAAATTTTTATAGCACCTTGATTTCTTTTAACATCTTATGACTCCTATTGATTGTAATGTCTAGTCTCTAATTATAATACAGTGGTGTATTGTGCAGTCAGTTGATGTGGTTTTTTATTATCGATTATTACAACCAGAAAAAATTACTAAAATTCTCCATTAAATATAAAATTTATGTTGTAGATATTAATGCGCTATGACGTGCGATCACTTAAGACCATAAGATAAGACTTTTATAAGTCGGATTAAATATGGAATTTCAAATGAAAGAAGATAACACTTGTCCAAAAGTCTTAAATATTTTCATTAAAATTTTATCATTAAACCTGGTTACAATCGAACGTAGGTTAATATTTTTAAATATACATATGTAGTCGTGTACATATAGATTCATCTGGACACATGCATGCATGTATAAGTGTATGTTTTACAGAAAATGTTTCTAGGCACGACAAAAACTGTATACAATTATTGGAATGAATATTAGGGTGTGTCAAAAGCTTATTTTCCTTATTTATAATCATGTTTATTTTTTATATATTTTCAATCGATGTTAAATAGCTTAACATATATTGAGGCAACGATGCAGTTAAAACTTACACTTATATTTAACAAATACTAAAGGTTGATATTTTATAGTTCTTTATAATTTTGCTGAATATTTGTACCTTATGCAAATAGATTAAACCATTATATAACGTATAAAAATATAATAAATATGTATAAGACACTGAGGTACACTTTTAACCTTAAGCTAGAAAATTGCAAATTTGCTTGTCTATTGGTGTTCAATATCATATTTCTAGTTTTCAAAGTGCTTAAAGTTCACTGACGTTTTGGTTTAGCGTCTAACGAAATGTCAGCATGTGAAGAGCCAAGACCACAACAAACAAACTCTAATTGTTTAAACGATTAGTTGGGTAGAACATCACAAGTAATAAATTTCAATGTTAACTATTTCTAGATCAGTTTATACAAAATTATTTATTAACCGCTCTAGTTAAAAAAATTAACTCTCTTACAATACGTTTGTTTTGTTGCTATTTTTAATAAGTTTACGCTTACAAAAGAATGCTGCTTTCCCCTGTTTCCTATAAAGAGCAAAAAGATTTACAAATTTTTTTTGCGAAAAAAAGACCCACATGGCTTGGACAATATAGCAAAAAAAAAAATAAAATTAAAAAATAAATATGTAAATAAACAACCAAAGACACCTTGAAAGTCATTAACAGCAACCAGACTTATATGCATCCTAAGTTCATATTACGAAAATTGGTATAAAAATGCTTTAGTACAGCTTTAGTAGTAACAGAGAGCTTATTGGTATGTAGGTTTGTAATTTAATTTTTTTTTTTACAAATATTATATTTTTACAAATATTATATTTCTACAAATATATTTTTGATTGATTGATTTTTACAATGCAACAGATTTTTTTTTAAATTTTTTCTAAGGCGTCCCTTTGAGGTAATTGAAGAGACGTAATTGCAATATGGCTAATTTCTATCTGTTATCGACTTGAAAGTTCCTCTCATTTTGTATTTAAGTATTGAAGTTTTTTTTATGAACAATACTGGGAGTTACGACTACAGTTCAATTGGAAACACACTGAATAGTTTAAATATGCAGGAGATCTCGTACAAAGCGAAAACGACAACTGTCAGTTAAAATTTATTGAAAATTAAATAACTGAATAATATTTTTCAATTGCTTCCTTTATGATACAAAAAGGTAGTTGTTCCATAACACATGTTTTTATTCTGCCTTGGCATAAGCGGTGCTTATGAGAACCAAAAAAACCAAATGGTCTACAAGCAATGGGCGAATGGATCAAACGCGACTACATATCGCTAACGTCGATTACACGGTACCGCGGGATGCAACGGGATCCATCTGCTGGCCCACAATGGCAAAATCGCTAATACTAATAACCTGGCGATCAGGGCCAGAGTGCTGCAGTCAGAGACCCTCGTTAATGCGAATACCTTTGAGACTGCGAGAATTGAGTCGCAAAATTTTACGAAATTTTCCCACAGGACACTGTTGAATAGAGGAGTTGTGGGTAATACTACCAAAGTCCTATGGCCAGAGCTTGTTGAGATTAAAGAAGCCAGAGTTAAGTAAGTTGATTTTCATCTTGATGAGACACTTTAACTTACGAACACATCAAATCCATTTTTTTTCTGAGATTCAGTAAAAAAATTTCTAATGCTATTAATTTATTTTACTAAGAAGGCCTCATTTTATAAAATTGATCAGTGATGTATTTCATCAATAAATTCTTACGTCGAACACAAAATTATGTAAATCATTGAATTATAAAAAAATTTTGGCGAATGCGGAACAACACAGAATTTTTTAAATGTTGTCAACAAAATGAAAAAAAAAAAATGTTCTTCTATTCTAAAGACTCAAACTAATAATTAACCCCGACAATAAAATTTACTCTAGACGAAATATTTGTTTGTACAATTTTTGGCAATAAGTTGTTCAGACTAAATTTAAATACATCGTTTTTTGGTAATTTGATCGAAAAAATTTAATATTTAAAAAAAATTGTTTATTTCAATAAATATTTTCACTAAATTTGAACAAAAAATCAATGTGAAAAAAATTTATGAATTACTTAAAAAGAATTGTGCCAGTAGTTGTTTACTAAATAAACTTTAAACAACAAATTAAACAAATTTATAGAAAATAAAACGTTATTCGAAACAAATGTTTGTTAAAAAATAGGTTCGCAATAATTTTTGTATATTTTTAATTTTTTTTTTCTAAGGACAAATTAATAAAGGTGATAAGCCATTCGCTGGAAGTTTTAAAATAATTTTTTTAATGTTTCTAATATCTGTGCCATTTGTTTCGTATGTTTTTGAAACAATCAAAATAATTATCCTTTTCATTTCCAGCTTCTCAAGTTTTCTTATAATCTAATCAGTATCACATATTTGTTAAATCATAGAATACTATCCCACCGATCTGGTTTAAGGAGTATAATTCGCGAAAAGCATAGTGTAAATGGACTTTGTTACTAGTTTTAATTAATATAAAATTTGATTTATAATTATTTTAATGCATTTAATAAACAAATAAATCAAATTGAATTTATTTTCCCAACGCCCAAATGCAGCATTTACCATTTATTTAATTTCCCACTTATTTATGCATATTGTTTTATTATTTTATAACAACTATTTTTATAGCGGACATTTGTTTTATTAATTCATTACTGATTTAATTATTGTTATTTATTGTATAGGGAAATAAAGAGTTTGTTTGCACGCCAAATGAAAAAAAGGAGGAAAAGAATTTAATTGTTTTATAATGATCACCTGTTGAAAGTGTTCCCTCAGAAATTTATCTGTTTATGTGTGTAAATTCTTTTCATTTTTTTATATTTATATTTCTGCTCGTAAGTATTATTATAATGATTATTATATGACTCTTCAATCGTAAAAAGATATAAAAAGAAAATCCATATAATGCAGTTAAAATGTCATAAATCTTTAAAAAAAATTTTTGTATACTGTCGCTGTTGTTTCTGTTCCTAATTTGATTAGAAAACAGCATATTCTATGTGGATTCGGTCAAATGGTCCTAGTTCTACTGACAATAATAGCCAGCTGACGTCATATACCCGAATTGGAAATTTGGAAATTGTAATGTTAACGAAGTTTTATTTTTAATAGGAAACAATTAATACAAAAATTATGTGATTTATTTAATGAATCAGCAAAATAAAACTGTTTTTAAACTAAAATCATTCCAATTGGATATTAATTGTTTTAATTTTAAAATAAATGTATTTATAGTTTCTTGTAAAGAATTTTGAAGATTGAGTTTATTCTATTCAAAACTATTTTGTGGACAAAACTAAGTCACTGTAAATATTCTGCATTTCTTAAAAAGATAACGCAGCTTCGATATTTATTGTCATAGGTCCAAGTCGTTTAAAAAAATTTTCGGTGATGGCTAAGATTCGCTATATATTCTTTTTTTAATTTTGATATAAGATAACAAATTTAAAAAAGAAATTTTGAAAGCTTACAAAATATAGCTTACTATTTCATATAAAAACTCGATTTTCGATTTTTCCAATTTTGCGACTTTTCCGGAGGGATTTTCCAAAATTTTCTTCCATAAAAACCTTCTCCTCGCAAATGCGAACAACTGACAAACATTTTTTACAGAAATCGGCCAAGCCGTTCTCATTTTATGAATTATTGGATTCTGCCACGCCCCTCCGCCCACAGACCGAAAATCAAAAATCAGACTTCACAGTGTCACCCTGAAGGTTCCTTGAAAATTTCGTCAAAATCGGCCCAGCCGTTTTGGAGCCATTACGTTGCATACATACATACATACATACATACATACACACATCCTATTTTATATATATAGATAACTTATGCACAAAGTTTTTCTGAAATCTCAGCAAGGATATGGGTAATTATTTTTTGAACTATGCTATAAGGCAAACTAAGCAACTAAGAATTCAAGCAATTTGTCAGAGAATGCATAATAGATCTAGTAATTTGGGGACATTTTTTTTTTTAATCGCAGCAGGGATATAAGTACTTCTGATATATCCTTTTTTAATATTGATTTGAGGCAAACTAAATAACAAAGAATAACAAAAAACTGTCTGAAACCGCAAGCTAAAGTTTACAGTTTATGTATAATATAACTTTATTTAAGTAGCAGTAAGTAAGTATATCCTTTTTAGAAAAATTATCATATAAACTAAATGAAGCTAGCAAGAATAAAATAACATTACCAAGAGAATATATCCTTCTTTTAAATTATGAATTGAGCTGAGCTAAGCAACAAAGAAATAAAAAGAAACTTATACTCCTTAAACAATATCAAACCTTTACGAAAATTATTCTTTAAAGTCTCTATCAATTCCGATATTTCTACTGTTTTTTAAATATAGTGAAGGAAAACTTATTATTTTATCCCTAAAAACTGGCCTAAAATAAATGTTATTACAAAAAATTAGAATGAGTTCCTCTCTTGATACTCAGTAGAAGTGTCCTTGGACTACGTTTAAATTTTTATTAAAATATTTCTTTATTCACAATAACAAACTTTTAAAAGGTTTCAAATACCTAGATATAAAACTCATTTTCAGTGGACTTTTCATAATATTTCTATGACAAGCATAATCAAGTTATAACTTTCTATGATATCGTATATACTCAGTTGTCAAAAGAAAAACTAATTGGATCTAATTCCTTCACAAATCGAATTTTCAGCAATTATTTCCTTTATACATATGTATATTAAAATTATGAGAATTTATTGGAGAATTTACTATAAAAAAAATTTTCATATTAGATGTTTAGATAAGAGCCCGATGAAATTTTTTTCCCATTCATTTTCATCTATGAAACAACGCACTATTCGGTGGCTTGATTAATGAAAAATAGAGTCAGCGGCAACTTTTAACCACTGAATTTTGGATCTATAATTGTTATTCGGATTGTTTCAAGCGATTTTAAAACAGGCTTATTGTTGCAAAATATATTATTTAATGATTATTCATCGAATTCAAGTGTTATAAAAAAATTTTAATGTTTGGTTGCAAAGAAAACAATTTTGGAACCCACATGTGGCAATATGTAGGAATGAGAAAACAAAAGGATATGAAGGTACATGCATGCGTGTATTAGTTTCTCTTCGTCTTGCCAAGTGTAAACTGACAATAAGTTGGCATGCTAGTTTACAACGTATGTGTCACTGTACAGTTTAAAAGTCAGATGTAAAAAACCTGCCGTCTAAAACAATCATTAGATATGAAAATGATACAAGCTCATCCATACGGCAAACATAACCGCGAAAACAACAATATCTAAATATATTGCGCAAAAATAACAACTCCGAATAAATTTTTAATTGAAACGATTTTTCGGAATAATTTATTTGCAAATAGGTTTTAAATTGAAAACAAATCTTATTTAATTTTCGTATTATTTTACTTATTCATTAATTTCCTAAATATTTACTGCGTAAAATAGCTAGACAAAATATAATTTATACAATTAAATTGAAATTTCATTCATTAACCAAACAAATAATAAAAAATTTAAAAAAATAAAAGTTTTTTTACTTAATTATTAGATTAAAATCACAATAATAGATGAGCAAAAAGAGAGCAGCGTTCATAGACAATTTTTACCACACTGATTTACATACAATCATATATACATTTTTATTATTACAATTATTACTTTTTTAATACACAAATGAATACGTTTTTATTTGCATGTTTTTGGTTAAATTGTATGGGTTAAGATCATAATAATTTAATGTAAAAATTTGTTTAAAGCGAATACATCGTAATTTTTCATCGTCATAATTCATTCGTTCTCAATACCCAGCGACTTGAGTTTGTTTGAAGAGGATGACGTTGCAAAATCAAATAAACTCATTCATACAATCACTTTGAGCCATTTAGAAGTGAAAGAATAATAAAAATATTTATTTGAATTTATATGAGCAGATTATGTACATTTAAGTACAAGTTTGTAGCCAGAACAAACCGAAAAGATATAAAAGAATTATTTTTACAATCGTTTAAAAACACATCAAAAAATATATTAAAGCCTCAAAAAAGTGTTGAGCAGAGGTTTGAAGGAATTAAATGAATTTATTTTCAATATTATACTTGCATTTATTTCAGGATCTAGACTCAGGAGACAGAAATAAATTCAAATTTTATTTTAAACACTATATATATATATATATATATATATATATATATATATATATATATATATATATATATATATATATATATATATATATATATACCCCGTGATGTGGATCGAAATTTTAAGGGGCAATCTCATTATTCTTCTTAAAGCTTTTTTTTTAATATTACGTTGAAGTTGATCAGTTGATTTAGGTCACAAATTATCAGGCACATTCCCAGTAATTTTTATACACATATGAAAATATTTATAAAAACACAACAAAATATGCCCGTAATAAATATGTTCAACGAAATCGATAATTTTTAATATTTATAAAACCTCTATGCGTGTTTTATATATGTCACCTAATACTCGTAGACTCCTTCCAGCAAATTAGTCAATATTTAGTTCATAACCACTTGACTTTGACCAACTAATTTTGGGGTGTTACTTCTTGTATCCCTGTTGAAAATTGCTTAGATGTAATATCCATGTCAACAAATTAATTTGTTGCACAGCGTCGCCATCATTTTAAAATTGTAAACAAAATTATATTGCATCACAAATGAAAATGTCATAGTTTGGACACGTTTGTATGGTGTGAATTGCACAATATATGGAGAACTTCCAAGTCAACTATTCTTCTTCTTCTTGGACACGATGACCTACAGAAGCAGTGATTCGTTTCACTGTACTTTTTGCTTTTAGGTTTCCAATGAAAATCAAAATAGGAAGGCCACTATTTAAAAACTATAATTCCTTATTTATAGTGCCTTTGAAAATAAACTGAACTAAAAGTGAATTTTTAAAATTTAAATGTAATAAGTCCAGCCAATTTAAGGCTAAAAAATAGTTTCTACTGCTCTTCTATGATTATCGTTACGAATATTGCGTTCGGCTGAGAGTAAGAGTGTCTCTACTTCTTAGCTAAGTCTGGCACCTATAATTTGGAATACTGCGGGTTATCGGTCCTCATTTATCTTTGACCCGATCAGTAATCGACGTCCTGAGATGTCTCACATAGTGAGGTAATGTGCGCCTTCCTAACCAAAACCTTTTTTTTTGTCCGGAGCACACAAATCGAGTGTGGTAGCAACAATAATAATAATAACAATAATTAAAATAATAATGACATAACAATTAACAGGTATAGGTTTTCATATCTTTTGTTCAATTGAAAAAACATTTCGATATTTAAATATTGTTTAATAAATGGAAATTCACAACTTCTAGGGAAGAAATCGCTAAAGTTGCAAATCACCTTAAGCAGTAAAGTAATAAGTAAATGAATGAGAGAAGATATATAAATTATTTTGAAATTGTTCTAACCAAATATTTTAAATATTTTACACAGAGTCGATCTCTCGATTCCTGTTAATGACATGAACAGTTTTTTTGCTGAACAAGTTGGTACCGGTTGTTAGAGATGAAATATTATGAGGAACCTAAATACGCTACCGCAGTATGTTCACCTTTTTATAGGACTATCGCATTTTGTTGCTATTAAACTCATTTCTTCCTTTTGTTTTATGAGCTATTCAATGTTTCATACAGTAAAAACAAGAGGGAAAAACAAACAATTAAAGAATAGTGTTGGTGGTAGCTGCTATTGTTGCTTTCATTTATTGGTTGGCTCATAATTTTATTTAACGATCATTTAAAATGTCATAAAAATATCAATTGTAGTGTGCAAATGACTTAACACACAGTATTATGTATTTCTTTACACTCAAACTCACTGCCGAAAGCCGTAACAAATAATATCCATTATTGGGCGATTAAAATATTATAAAATTTTTAATTATTTATTTGTCTTCTCTATAATGTTCGACACATACAAAACTTTTTACAAAATGCAACATTCAATATGTAACAAAATAAAATATACTGTACATTATGATTTTCTTCATTTCAATTTGTTGCCTTCTTTCATTTGGGTATTGCTTTGTGTATTTCTTTCTGACAATCTGCAAGTAGGTTGGGTTTAATGTTTAAACATCCTACAAAAATAATTGTTGTTGTAATACTTTTTGTAAATTATTGTATTAAAGATCATTGCCTTAACGTCAGCCATTAATCTGTCTGTTTATCTCTTTTCTTCTGACTATGGTTGGGCAGGAACTTATAAGGTTTTAGTTTTATAAGTCATCTCTTTTACTTAACCACTACTCAACATGATGAGAGTACACAAGCAAATGAATGCTCCCTACATAAGAGAGACAAAACATGCAAATAATACAACACACAAGAGAAAAATATGATCATTATGGTTGACGAAAACAAAAGTAAAAAAAAGCAACAACACACATTTAGTACAATCATTTAATGATTGGCTGAATGTTTTTTTTTTGTTATGGTATTTCTCCTTTTATGAATGGCATCCGTCGGCGTTTGTGGAAAGTGTGAATTGAAAGGTGTAATGGTTGAAAATTTGGTTTTGTAATTCATTATTCTATTTAATTAATTGAGTAATTAAATCTGCAAAACTAAGCATTAATTTAATATGTATTTAATTGTGAAGTCACTGGATCACACGTGCCAAAAACTACACATCTAATATAATTAAAGTTATTTATTACTTTTAACCAACAAATGCATGATTTTTAATTTTTTTTAATGAATTACTAAAAGCATACACTTGGAAATCTACGAAGCTCTTACAAATTCAACTGTTAACTCGTATAGATAAAAAAAATATTTAATGAGGTGGAACTAAAAAAGATAAACAATATTTAATTTCCTTTAAATATGTACAATTTATTTTTATATGAACTTTTATTTTTGAACTTTTTAGTGTAACTTTTATCTACAATGTTTTATAATTAAATATTGCATTCCAAATATCTACGTATATTTATTTGAATTTTAAAGTTTGAATATTTTGATTTTTCTTCAGAAACAGGTGTGTGTTTTTAATTTTATTTGCATAGAGTGAATGACAATATGATGCAAATTTTTAAAATATTTATTCAAATATTTCTATAACTCATAAAAACATGACAGCATCTCTTATGGACTTTTTTTCTTGAATATAAAAGTTTTGCCATTGTTGCCCAAACCCTCATCATAGTGATGACTTTTTAAACTCACAATGCAAAAAAATCTTGCTTGAAATATTTAATATCCATATATAAAAAGCTTATTAACATTTCATACTAAAAATTATATTAAACAAAACATCTATTCCTACAAAGTTTGTTTACAAAACAGAGTAATATCTAGCCATAAAGTTGATATCATAATATGTTACATATACGTTTAATAAGCAAGATATTTAGAATAGAACATGCCGATTTTTTACATTACCATTAATTTTTGTTAGGAGGGATAACAAACAGACAGGAAGTGCAAAATATAAGTAAGATTTTTGTCACAAATGACAGCGCCATTAGAGAAGTAGCTACACCACGAGGATGTCGGTAACACATACAAAGTGTTCTCCATTTGAGAAAAGAATATGCCGATTTATTGCAATATCGGTCATTATTATTAGAAGAGATCACAAAAAAGGGCAAAAATTTTTTCCGAATCGAAAACGCCATTAGAAGCTAATCCTCGAGGATGTCAGTATACAGAAATTTCTCTATTTTTATGGAAATATTTTTCTTTACAGAAATAAAAACTATAATAATAAAATTAATAGCCTCTCGGTATACTATTTAAATTGAATACTGCTCTCCACTTTTTGCTTTAGATTTTTACTTATACTGCTGACATCTTTATTGAATATTTAACACAAAGCATCACAATTTAAAAATTCCCTCAGAAAACTTATTTTATATCGATGGTACAATACAAACTTAAATCTTTTATTTTATTAATAAAAAAAAACAAATTTATTTTATTTCAATATTTCAAGGGTGTGCACTATTCCACAATATATGTAGGTGACATTTCTCAATTGTATTTCTGATAGTAAAGTAAACAAAGCCATAGTAACATTCTATAGTAACCATTTTAAAAATGAAGTCTTAAATCATTGTTCATCTTGGTATAAAATAATAATATCATATAAGTCCTTACACAGCTGCAGTGGGATTTACCACACTCAAAACATTTCAAGGTTAGAACAAATAAAATTTATGCGACTACGTTTAGGCCACACAAAACTAAACTTTGCCTCTTTGTGCAATCATAATTTTATATATCCTTGTAACTGTAATACACGTTCTAAAACTAATCCATATCATATCCTCTGTGAATGTCCTAAACAACAAACCATTAGACATATCTTATTTAAAAACACTAACCCATTAAAGCTCCTTGCCCACCACTCACCTCTAAACATTAAATTAATTAATGAATTTTTGAAAAGAACAAAATTGTATAATGAAATATAATAATCTATAACTGATTACTTAGTACATAGAACATATCACATATAAATATAGTCACAACTGTAAGTTTATAAATATTTTAAGAAAATATTGAGCTGAAGGCCAACGCTGCCATTGCCTCAACTATATTACCTTATAATTTTAATTATAAGTTAATTTGACAATAAATAAATAAATAAATAAATTGTAGTTTTAATAAAACTCTGAACACGACTTTTCATGAAGTTACTTTTTAGTTTTTATCTCCTATATCTATTTACTTGATTTTTTTCTCTCTATTAATTTATTATTCTAATGATTTAATTTTTCCTTGCGATACTATTTTTACTGAAGAGTAATTAAATTTGTTTTATAAATTCCTGAAAAATATCCTTGAACTTGTAAAACAAAAATATATATTCATATATTTAGATTTCCCCCCCTTTTAACTGTGCCATCAATTATTTATTTCCCGTACTTTATAATATTGTCAATCAAAATAAGACAAAAAAAAAAAAAAAACTCATTAGTTGCTGTTTTTATTTATTACTCCATTTTTCTAATTCATATTGTACAAACATTTTTGCCGTCGGATAGGCACGTATGGAAAAGAACAGCGTTGAGTGTAACAAAAATTTTGCTAGAACTTAACACAAAATTTAATTATAATCACTGGCCTAGAAAGGACAGTTCTGGAGGTTGCATTGCCTACCTCACATTGGTTGCTGCCTCCCTCCATCTTTGAATTTTGAAGGCCAACATTATTTAATTACGCTTTTTATAATTTAACCAACAAATGTTCTATTTGTATATTTATTCAACAAATCGCAAGCGATTTTCCAAATGTTAAGAAAAGTAGATTTTTTTTGCTTTTTTTCATATTTAATTATGATTTCATATTAAATTACAAAAAATCTTTTTACTACTAGAAACCGAAATCTGTAAAAATGATAGCTTAATTAAAAAATTAAAAAAAAAAATATTTTTATTGAAACTGATGGACATGAGTACGTTTTTTGGCAATAAAATTTTTTCCTAAGACTTGAACTGTATTGTGTGGGTTGGTAGAAATAACAAAGGTTAACGATGATAAAACTTGTTAAATAATTTTAATTTTTTTCTTTTCTTATTTAGAGTGCTGATTCTGAAAATAATAATAAAAACGCCAATTTCTCACATTCTTATATCAAAAAAAAAAAAAAAAAAACAAAAAAAAAAAAAAAAATAATAATAATAATAATAATAATAATAATAATAATAATAATAATAATAATAATAATAATAATAATAATAATAATAATAATAATAATAATAAATAAAAGGTGCTATTTGTTGTGCCATCATTGGAGCTAATATCCACTTATCAGTAGACTTTAACCTTCATATTTGAAAAGCGTTCAACCGCTTATGTTTTTTACAAAATCTTAAAAAAAAACTTACGAGAATTACTAAGTTGAAAAGTTGTGTGAAAATACACAACAACAAATAATTTATATTAATATATTATGCAAAATAAAGCTTCATATTACCGCGTATGATCAATAGTCTTTTAATATGGCTAACCATAGTTGTAAAAATTGTCCTGGAAATCGAGAAAAATGTTCGGTTCCTCAAAGACCACCTTGACTTGTTTTTCTGAGAACTATACTGCTATGATTGAAAAGAGAAGAGAACGCTTCAGAATATAAGACAGATAAAGAGATGATACTGGATACGCTGGAAGATCAACGTGATGGGTAACTAATGTTGGTCACTACAAATAGAAATCAAAATGTATCTTTTCGGAGAATATGCTATAAAAAATTTACGAAATATAGAGACATGAAGAATAGAATTTTATTTTTGTACCATTATTATAAAACAGAAAATTTTTTGTAAATATGAATTTGTTGTAAGATTTCAGTTTTTTTTTGTTTGTAATAAACAGCCTTAATTTTAGGAATGTTTGGATTATATGGTCTAGTAGACGGTTCGTTAAATATTAAAAAATGACCACAATAAATGCCGAAATAATGCAATATTGAAATATAATTGAGAAGTTAGGAAAAAACTGGTCATGTTTTCGTAATTGGCACATGAAAATACGGACCAACTATTTTTAATTCAAAAGTATTCAAAAAGTTTCATTTCGTTGGGCAACGTAATTTAAGTTTTAAATGAAAAATTTTCTTCTCTTCACAATTCGAGCAAATGCTTAGTGCAGTATCCTGTGGCATTCCACAATTAACCCAATTTGACCAAAGAGAGTTATTTTTATGTCAGATCATCTATTGAGGCAAAAATGTTGGACAGCATAAAAATTTACTCCACCAACATCAATAAGAACTATAATCAAAACCATTGCATATATGATAAATAATGTTAAGCTGAAAGTCCATACCATCCGTTCTATGCGTATGCTGTGTGTTCTATGCGTGAAGTTACATACAATGCGTTTCATGCGTCAACTTTTTTATTTTGATCATCTGTAGTGTAAATATTTTTATCAAATAGAACAAATTTCGGCAAAAATGGAATGTGAAATTATGATTTTAAAAGAATTTATGAGTTTATATACATAATATTTTGGTCCTACGGAAAGCTGTAAAAGACCACGGAACGAGAAGTGAGTGGTATTTTTGCAGCTTCAATGACATTATTTTCCCTTGTAGTTGATTAAAAAATAATAAATAAAACAGAGATGACACTCGGTACATAAAAGTAATCGATAACTGGAACGCAAATTATCTTAATGAAAAAAATATGATAAAAACTGACTTTAATATATTTTATCAATAAAAGTAGTTGTAAACTTTAGTGCGAAATGTTTTTCTTTTATTAAAAACTTTTTTAATGCAAAAAAAGAGAAAATTAAAATCCACCACACAAATTTTTAATCGATATCATTGAACATAAAATATAATTTGTCATCCCTGGTTACCAAAAAAACTGACCTTTTTCCACCACTTTCTCATGACGCATGAGACGCATAGAAAGGTAGAAAGTAAACCTACTTCATGCGCTCTATGCGTTCTATACGTTCTATGCGTTTTGCTATGTAACTTGTTACATACAATTACACAAAATCTACTTTTTTGACAGACGCATGAAACGCATCGACGCATAGAACGGATGGTATGGACTTTCAGCTTTAGTAACTACTTCTTCGGTTCCAGAACCTTTTGAAAAACCAAACGGGCAATCAACTTATAGTTAAATTTTATTTAAATAGTCACTTATTTTGGGATATTATCCCCAAACCAATCGTTTAAACAACTAGAGTTTCAGTGATTTACTGTTTGGAATGAAATGTGGACATATGAACAGCTAAAGCCAAAAATTATTTCTTAAACTATAATTGTTTAGTCACTTATTTGTTAAAAAAAGAAACTTTTCTAAAACAGGTAATATAGATACTGAACGGCTCTAATGAATTTTATTTAAATCAATACCTCTCGGTTTACAAAAAAATTAAAACGCAACTTAGAATAGAAATAAAATACTATTAAAACGAAAATATTTCGACATTAAATATTTCAAAGTTCATTGAGGAAAGAACAAGTTCAGAATGAAGTAAAATCGATCAAGGTAGAGGTAATAAAACATTGAAATTCCTATTCGTCTTAAAAGCGAAAACGATTTTTATTAATTTAAAAATATAAAAATATATAATAAAACTAATATGTCTTTAATTTCCAGTCCCTCTAACTTTCAATAAAGACAAATTTGATGCAATCTTGCAAAAAATGTAAATCAAATTCATATCAACATTGAACACAAATTGAGTTTATGTTGAATAATGTTAAAGATACAATTTTAAAACTTTGTCGTATTTTATGGCGACTTGAAACACCATCCAAAAAATATAATGAAACAATCTCACAAAAACTAAGCAGTTCTTTCATATGCACTAACACTTTTAAATTTTTGATATGAAATACGGCTCAAACGAAACGTAATAACAACGCCAACATAAATGGATTAACTAGGGACGAATTAAACCCACATTATAAGAAATTAAGAAGGAAATATTAATTTTAATTTGGCAGATAATTATAGAAATTTTAATTTATTTTTAATCGCTGGGATTTCTTATTTCAAACGAAATAAGATACCAAAAAAGTAAAAAAAAAACCCTCCCATAAACGTTATTTTTACCCACTGTAGTTCTTTGTGGGGTCTTATTTCATTTTTGGTTTGGGGGAGTTATTTTCACGAGGTTATTAAATGCCGCCGTTTTTCATGTATGATTTTTTTTCATTTCATTAATTCTAGAAGAAAACCGCTAATTTTTCATAGTTTTTCACTGAGTCTCTGATTATATTATAAAATGTATAGTGAAGAGTGGCCGTTAACATTAGCAATATATCACACGTATAGACTAGATTAACATCGAAAAATTATATGTATATAATATATTTTTATAAATACATTTTAAACAGGAACTTGTAGAAGCAAAAAAAAAAATGAGGATTGATAAATTTTCCTCAACATCTTTATTTGTAATACTTTTTACGACCATTAGGGAATCATGTTGTTTGTTATTATAAACTTGGCAGGACATTATGGCGCCACTCACATAAAACTTTCACTTTTCAACCCTTCGTAAATGAAATGTTGATGTAAGTAATACTACTTACACAGTTACGAAATTCTCTTAAACTTCTTAAGAGATTTTTTTAAAATAAAATATATTATATAAAAAAAAAACAAACAAACAAACTTATATTAAGGCCATAAACATTTTCAAGTTTAAATTTCCTAATTCATCCGGTTTTTTTTAACCATTTGTCATATTTAAGCTATAAAATCTAAATAAATAAAATTAAAATTATATACGAAATTTTTTCATATTATAAAAAATAAAAATGGAAATTTTTATTATTTAATAATGACCACAAGAGCAGCAAGTACTTTTAGTTGAGTTTTTCATAAACTTTTGTCCGTTACAATACTAACGGTTTTTGTTTTGTTTTATTAGCCATTATATTTAGCTTTTTTTATGTTACAAAATCGCTTAAAACTGGAAAGAAAGCGATAAATATGACGACTTGATAATTGTTGGAAAACGAAACGCTTTAATTTTGCCAGCCAGTGCTGCATTGAACAGATGAAAATTACTTGCTGTTAACATTTTATTTTTATCTTTACTTGCATATATGTAGTATATCTGTTAATAATTAAAAGAAAACGCCATGAGAAAACACACTGCATTGTACTTTCCTATTCTTGTGTCTGTTTAAAAATCATTATCCATGGAGTAAGTCATCATCATTGTTGCAAGGGGTTAGAAAAGTTGCATGCAGCATGCAGTCCATTCAGTTGGACAAAAAAAAATTAAAAAAAAACTATTTGCATAATTTTCCATGTTAGTTTTAGTTAAAGTTATTGTTGCTGAAAAACAAAAGGCGTGAAAAGTTGGCAAAACATTGATGAGAAAAAATGTTAAATACATCCGTCACAGACGGTCATAATGCATCATGATGATGATTCGTGTAAAATATAAATGTTTACTCAAGGAAATAAATAACGAACTCTTCTTCTCAATGGAGCTGTACGAGTGGCTCTTAGAACGCTTGCCGTAAATATTAATTTATTTGCCTAGAAAATCTACATGAAACGTCCGTTTGTCTTGTTATTATAGTCATTGTAATGATCAGCCATCATCATCGTCGTCATAATATTTTGTAACATAAACTTACTGCACTTCATCATTCATTTTACATAAAAGTTCTACTACGAACGAGCACGCAGATATAGAGACGGATAGACAGCCAACATTGGCAAACGTCGTTAGTTTGAGTGGCTTAAAAGTGCGGAAAAAAGATTTAATGGTCTGTGTGCAGCATGTTTTTCTTTCAGCCGTGGCGCTTAATATTATTTATGATCTATGAGTATATATGAATTATAACCAAACAACAATCATAAGAGACTAGACAAACAAATGATGGAAAAAAATCATATACAACATGCAACATGCGATTAATATTAAATGCATTATTTGGACTTTATAAATTTATTTATGTTTCCTTTGTTCACAACTATTTGTTTCTTATTTGTGGCAGTAAAGTTTTGTTAAAAATTAATGCGCCCATGCAGGGGTTGTCTGATAAATTTTTGGTTAATAAACATTTATTTGTTTCAAAACTACACTAATTGTAATTTCGTTGAATTAGTTGTACTTTTTTAAGCATAAAATATATTAAAGATTTAACTTTGAAAGAGAATAAAAGTATTACAAAGGACGACTAAATACATATAGATTAAAATAAGTGTTAGTAAGACACATTCTGGAGGAAAGCGAAGGATATTTGAAGATTAGTGATGGAGTTTCAATATTCAAACATTTCTAGTATCACTTGACTACTTTCACTGTGTGGTGGAATGTTGTCCAAGGATCTTTTGATGTATAACAATGGTTTCTTAATAATTAAACTGCCATTTTGAGCCACGACCTCTCCCTGATGCGAACTATACTCAGGTGCAAGGTGAGGTAGATTTTCGACAAATAAGAGAACTGCAGAGTTGCACGTACATACCTGTTATAAGATAAGAAAGAATAAACTAAAAAGTGCTTTGGGTTTTCATACACTCTTACACTTGAAATCCCAGACACCGCCCATGGATCCTCATACACTCTGAAAGAAGTCAATAACAGAAACGCTCGGGAAGAAAATAATAACGTAAATAAACGAATATGAAAAAATTGGTGACAACCGTAAAGTAAATAAAAATTTCCGGTAAAAAAAACTATGTTCCAAAGGAGTCAATAAGATCAAGAGCTTGTGATCGAGAATCATCTTGTATGATTTTAATATGGTCTTATCATTGTAATGTTCCATTTATCGTTCTTTCGTTTAATGGGTAGAAAGTGATATTTGCATAATGTACGAGTATGAAGAGAAATCATCCCTATGGAAGTACTTCAAATGTGATTCATCTCAGAGTGTATTTTTTATTGATATTGTTGTTGATTGGTATATGACTGCTGCTCGAAATATAGAATTTTAATTTATTAAGTCATATTTAAAAGTCAAAGTCAAATCACCTCCTAAAAGTTTATAAACCCACACTCACTGGGTAAAGTAAACGCCGAAGGAAACGATGAAAATGAAAACTCTATTATAATCCAAGATTTAATCGCTGAATTATTAATCCTATTACGAAAGTAAGCGTTTTTGGCAAACGAAATAATTATAAATATATTAAATTAATTAAACCCATTTAAGAGGTTGCCGACAGTTTCAATTCGATTCATTTTTTTCTCAAAATAAAGCAATTGTCTCTATTACATACATGTACATACATATACATTACATATATATGAAACGATTCCTTATTAAAAAAAAACTCATGTCACATTTTAACCAAGTGTATTCATCCCACTTTTTTATTTTTGCTTATAAAAGAGCTCGTGTTTAGTCGATATTTGACCTCTTGACTTCTTTGATTACCTTCAATATATAAGGGAACATAATTTTCTGTATATTAAACTTTAAAAGATGGCGGACATCTGTGCGAGGAGAGGGGCTGAGGGGAACTTCATTGGACCCACCCCATCTTTTAGGTTCAACGAAAGTCTCCTTAAGGGAAAGATTTCGAAATGGACATCGTCCAGGATTGCACAACATTGGAATGACATCAATGGGTTATGTCACTCCAAGAAATTCCTATACTTTGACGCTGGGAGGGCGGATCTGGCTCTAAGACTGGACAGAAAAAGCCTACGGACGCTGGTAGGGTCGCTGACAGGCCATTACACTTGCAAAGCCCACCTATACAGAATGGGCTTATCTGACACGGACATCTGCAGATTTTGCGGTGAGGAGGAGGAGTCGATGGAACACTTGATAGCAAATTGTGGGGCATTGGGCCACAGAAGACACACGACTCCACATGCATAACGCTCCCATTGAAGGAGCTGATCCTATATTGATTATAAACTACAAATCATAATTTATTTAAATTATAAATTACAAATCATAATGACGAAATAAAAATAAATTCTGATTGCTAAAGAGAATTATGAGAATTGGAAGCAAAAATAAATTCCTGAACTCCTATGGCGACAAAATTTCCACACAAAAAATATATTATTTCATAAAAAATCATTAAGAACAATTAGCAGAGTAAACATCATTGTCAAACGATTACTGATTTTTCTCGAGTGATTTCGTTCTGGGCGCTAGTCTGAAAAGCATTCGATGAGCCACAGCCGCAGGTTTCTCATGTTTCATGTGAAAAGTAATTTAAAATTTTGATAAGCAATGAAATGTATTTTTTTCTTCAAAAAGCCCTTTTAAATAAAGGACATCCTTTTGAATGTGTTCATTAGTTTATGCTGACAGATGTACAATTTTGTGGCAAATACTACATACGAGTATATAGTTCGTGCGTAATACATTTAAATCTAACGATTTTTCATAACATAAATAATTTAAAGGACTATTTTCGTTAACACGCATGTACATACATAAAAGTTAATTTTAAATTAAATAAATAATATTAGCAGCACATATGCTCTGCTAAACTATTCATGAGAATTATACATGTGGTGGTGCAACATCGTGATATTTGCAAAAATAAATGTAAGCCATTTTGTAGATTTTTGCACCCTGCACAAATAGAACTTAAATTCATGTTGATGCATGTTGACACATATAATTAACGCCTTTTTTGTGAAAAGTGTATATATTTATTTGTATTTGTATTTCGCATCAATTTCTTTTGTTCATTCAACAAATCAATACATTATAATGACTTCATTTTACGACATTAAACAGTCAGGGGCAGCTTTCGAAACGTTGTCAAACTGTTATCCCAAGGATTTGTACAGCAACAGCAATACGTGTAAACAACCCCGAGTTCTTTTAATTAATCTAATTGATGTTAAGATATATAAACATTTCATTAAGAAATGTTTCAAGTTTTTCTGTTTAAATATCTTGCACTTTTTTTGTCCGTCTTGTTTCTAAACTAAATAATTTGCAAAAAGAAAAGAGGAAATTTTCAGAAATAGCAAAAGAAATCTGTATATAATGCTAATGATCTTCTTCCCTCGTTATTGTACAGACAAAGTAAATTGGAGGAAAAGCGCAAAAATACGAGAAAAAAATCACGTTTAATTAAAAAGTTTTGCAATCGTAAAAAAATTGCGTTCACAACTGTGTAATTAAAAAGTCTGTTTAGCCAGAAAGTGGCATGCGAGAGTGAGTGTAAGTGTTTGGTCAGCGAGGCAAGCAAAACGAGCTAAGCTCTAGCAACATAGACTTGTATGTATAGAAAATACTAAATTTGTTGCTGACAATGATAATGATGGCGGTGATGATGATGATGATGTGATGATGACGAAAACGACTGCGATGATGAACATTAATAAAAATAATTGTCAGTGGTTTTGCCACTATTTAAAACATTTTACGACTTTGCAAGTTTAATTAAAAAAAAACATCGTTTGTTTTTTTGTTCATTCGCTTGCTCACTCACCGAACCACTCACTTGGCGGCCCACTTTTATTAACATTCAAGTTTTCGATTGAATTTCTGGTTCCTCTTGATGTCTTTATACCTGTAGTTTTAATGAATTATTTAAGTTTTTTTAAGGTCGAGTAGTTGTTGATGAGAAATATTTAAGTATGACTATAATTTCTAAAATATTTTTTCTTTGTATATTTCAATACTCGTAATATGTATGAACATAAATCGCCATGCGATCGAGGTCATTTTGTTAAAACTTAATTTTAATTTTGACAGAGATCCATCAAGGAGAAAGGCTGATATCAAGATGATTATGATTATTATTTGAAAAAGCTTTCGAAGTTGTTATGCACTTTCAGTATTCCAATATTCATTCAATAATGGATATAAGCAAATACATTTATCGTTTATTTTATTTCATTTGTATTATTTGTAGAATATAACTTTTTTAAGATACAGTGTGAAACGTAGAAACTTCAACTATTCAAAAATATAAGTTTAATTTATTTTCTCGAGCTTAACGTCTCTTTTTTTAATTTTATTAATCGATATTTCGGTACTCATCGAGTATCATCTTCAGGATATTTTTGTTTATTTTAAATTTATATAAAATAAACAAATATTCTGAAAATGGTGTTCAATGAGTTCCCAAATATGGACTAATAAGATTAAAAAGAGGGGACCTTAAGCTTGAGAAAGTAAATTAAATTTATAAATTAAAGTAAAACGGTCAAAAAACTAAAACATCTCTTCTATTTTTTTTTGCATTTTCACTTTTCCCATCAAAAAATTTGATATTTTTCATCCCGATTGTCGGTAATCGAGTTTTTATTGGATTTCGACGTTTGAGGCCCTATTCCGATAAGTAAATCTTTATATAACATGAATTTTTACCCTTCTGTATTGCGTCCTTTTTTGTCCAGTTTCCTTTCAAGTTCATTTTCTATAGAAATTCCCAAAAAATTCAATAAATTTTTTTTTCTACTGATCAAAATGTTGGGTGTTCTGACAGCTGGGGGTCATAAAGCAGCACTATATATTTAAATAATATTGATTTTTAAGCACACGTTTTTTTCAAGTTCTTCTGGAATTTGTCATCTAGACAAATACCAAATTTTAAGAAAAAAAATGAGAAAATTCTACTTTTTCGTAGTCTGACCACTGCGAGTCATAAGATAGCATTTGAGTGCCTTCGTAGACTAGTAGCTAGTGAACTAGACTGGTAGTCCGAATGTTGCAGGTTCGACTCAGACTCCGGGTGTCTCTGCAGATAAGCCAAGTAGCTTCGCAGTTTGCGTTTGTTAATTTAAAAAAAAAATTTAGTCCTCAAATAACATATTTCTACTTGTCCAATTTTCTGCTTTTCCTGGAATTCATCTTATAAAGGTATAAAGGAGCACTAAATATTTAAAAAATTATAATTTTTACTCACATATTTTATACGTTTTACTGGAATTCATCATCTGATATTTCTCAAAATTAAAAAAATGCAATAAAACCAATACTTTTTGGTATGCTGACCAGGGGTGTCACAAGCACTTGAATAAAATTTTCCTGGTTCTCCTGGAATTCGTCACCTAGAGAAATTCCAAATTTGGGAAACTTAGGAAAACTGAACTTTTTTTACTGAAAGTCTCACTATGCCCAAAACGGACGACCGATGATCGTAAAGGAGCGCCAAATCTACATATAACATAAATTCTTAATGGAGAAAATTAATTGTTTTTACTGAAAGTGCCACTGTTGGGTATCCCGACAACCTGGTGTCATAGGAGTGCATGAAATCCCTAATAGCATAAATGTTTACCCGTAATTTTTCCTGGAATTTTCAATAATTCTTTAAAGAATTTAGACTTTTTTAATGTGAAAAAATTAAGGTCCCAGTGTGTGTTTCGATTAAGTTTATATATTTTCTTTTAAACTATGGAATAAGTACCATGTCTATTATATATTGTTCATTTTGGACAAAAATACAAGCCTAATTCCACTTAGAAAACACATTCCTAAATTTCTCATGTTTAATTGCGCTGTGTTTTGGTGCTACAGAAATTAGTAATGACAACTGGTTTGTGTCTAGGCTTACAAGTATTGAAATTTGTCTTCCAATAAATTACATATCGAGCCTTTGCTGCAATAACGTAGTAATTCAAAAAAGCTTGTTTTGCAGAAATTTAGTTTAAAGTTTTGAACTTACACACAACTTAATGGTAAAAGAAAATTTGGTTCTTTTCTCAAGAGCTGAGTACACAAAATATTTTTATGAAAATTTTACAGAATATAAAAAACGACAAGGCGAATAATTTCGTAATATAACCTTAAAAAATTCAAATTTTGAGTTACTACGGTATTGCACCAAAGGCTCGATATGTTTCCTTTAATTAAATAATAGCATATGGCCGATATCTTGGTTGACCGTTCTAGTCATATTATAAAAATAACTGCGGGTATTCTTTGTAACTTCGATTACATATTTTGACTTTTTAAACTTTAACGACTGAGTATTTCAATTGGTTGGAAAAATATCGTTATCGAAAAATTTCACAAATTTTATTTTTTTAACTACTGATTTCAGTTGCTTGCAAGGTTAACTATATTTTTTTGGGTTTTGGTTGTTATTATTTCATATTTTTTATAAAATTTTCCACGTCTGATATTTCAACAAGCGAAAATATGGAAAAATTTGGAAACGTGAACGCCCCTGGTAAAAAGAACTGCATGTTAACGGGGGACCACTATGATTTCGGCCAATATCATATACTTTTTGAAATCATATCAGTATCCTAAATGTTAGAATTTGTTTGCGCAAACTATTGTTGATTATTTTGGAAATGGCATCCATGTATTTATGTACGTAAATACTTATGTACTTATATGAACAATTTGTAAGATTGCTAATCAAAACTGAAGGAATCTAAACGCTGATTTGCTCAATTTACATTTCTGCAGTTATATTCAACTTCAAATGAAATAAATTTCATTTATCTTCAGACCACACGCGCATGTTAAAATTATACAAATTGTATACATTCGTATAATGGAAGGAAAATATCTAGTCAATTTATATTTTGAATACAAAATATATGTATATATATTATCATGTTTAAACCATACGCATCCATTCGTGCTACTCTTTTGATGGAATTTTTATGTACAAACACCAGGAGACTGATTAGGTTTATCCCTGCCGTGCACACTTACATACGTACATACGTAAAATGATAGTAATACACTAAATCCTATGCAAAATATATTTATTTTTATATTGCACACGGAAAGGAAAAACATGACTGATTTATTTAAACACAATCACAAAATGTCATTAATGCCTGTCATTATGACTATATCAAGCATTTTTTATGTTAATCACAACTATGAGAAATATTTTATAAAGCTTATTATCATGTTTTTTTTTTACATTTGTAAATGTTTTCTATTTAAAATTCATTTATGTAGGGTATGTAGAGTGCCTTCGTAGAATAGCAGTTAGTGCACTAGTTAGAGGATCACACGTTCGATCCCGACCGTAGTCTCTCGGTTTTTTCTGCTTTCCGTCTTCCATACTCTTCTGTTTCCAATTTTCCATTCTTTAACTATTTGGGTTATAACAAGTGGTAGAAATTAGGGACCCAGAGAGCGAAAGCCGCCTGATGAACCAAATCTACCATTTCTATAGCATATTCAGAACCTTAACTCTTCATTTACTTATTATTAAAAAAATTGCTTTTCAATTTCTTTGAAAATAATTTTTCAAAAACAATTTTTTTACATTTTCAACTGCAAACAAAAATATTTAATTGAAGTGTTAACTTTGTAGAAACAAAAGTTTGTAATATTATTCAAGGCATCATTTCGTGGTATAAAATCATACATTATTGATAAAATTCTCCTTTTAAATTAATGATTTTAATTGTCCCAATCATGCATGAGAGGAGTGAGCATAAAATGATTGTAATTATCATTTATCAATCATGTTTTTCTCAGAGCATGCACTGTGGTTCATAGCTGATTTAATACAGAACCAAATGGAAACTTTGAAGTTACACTTAAAGAAAATGGCCACGATGACCGAAATTTTAAACCAAAAATTTATTTCAAAAATTATATACTGAAAATAAACAACAACACAAAATTTCGGAGAGGAGGGATTTTTCTTGCCTTTTCGGGGTTTTTTATATATTGGTGTTATTTTCCATTTTAAAAAACAATTGTTTTCGACCGATTTGTGTACAGAATATGTGTATGGGACTCCTCTCTCATAATCGTTTGTTAGAAGAAAGAAAAAAACACCAAAAACCTTTATAAATCATATATAAATACAAACACATATGTAGGTGTGCATGTTTATATAAGTATATATTGAAATTGTTTTCTTTCCTTGTATATCTTTAACTTTAGCTCATGCTCTAGCGATTTTTGTGGTGAAGTCTAGTAAACTAATCGTAAGTGTACTGCTAGACTGGGGATGTTTGTTTGGATGCTGTATCATAAAAAAACAACATACATACAAGAACTTTGCATATAAACGAGGCCGATCTGAAGAGGATCGGGGAGATGATTTTGTTTCATTTATTTAGAAAAGTCCAGTATTCCTTTTAGACAGACACATATACAGCATTTCCTCTGTCATTGTAGAGTTGTTATACAAAAGATAATAAGGCAGGCGGGAGTAAATATAGTGACTCTGAGCAAAGCACATGATCTCCAATATTCGGATATTAAATATGGCATAGTGAATTATAACGTTGTGCAAAAGATCACACGGATTGCTGAGCATTATGCTTCACTTAATAATGATAATAGGAATAGGCCAATAATCACTCAGCGGCCAAGTAACCTATGGCCATTAAATGACTGTCTGCCTTTTAAGGGGCTTGACACCCTTCTACGGTTGTGATGTGGGGCTAGGGGTTAATCACTCTCTTATAGTGGAATCATAGAATGCAATAGAAATGATCAATATATGGGTTTATTATCTGATCATTTCCGGCTATAATATATTTTGTGGAGAAGTAGTATTACTCCCACTGATGATTTGTTTACCACTAATAAAATATCGATGAATGAGTAGCTAAATCTGTACCAAACAGAACCTTATTATTTGTTTTATAATGAGTTTCTTACTCAGAGGTTCTAAGTGTAAACTACGTTATGAACAACTCCAAATTCTTTGAACTCAGCCTCATGAAGAGTGTTATAAAACAAAAATAAAAGGATTAACCTGTCCGGTATCTTCGCATGGATCCAATTCGAATTGTTTTTAGAAAGAATCAGGCCGGACAGGGACATAAATTAGAAAAAATTATTCTTAATCATCCAAACTTTCAACAATTTAGCCAAAGGAAAAGGAAATATTCGTATTTTCCTTTCAATGGGATCTGTTTGAGCTGAAAGCGTTGGTAAGAAATAAACGAATAATGAAAGAGTAAGAAAAATTTATTTTATTTTCAACTCCATTTACTTTTGTATATTGTATGCATCTCTATCCACTGTCCATTCAATTAGAAGAGGTAAAAAAATACAACAACATTAAATGCTTTGGGGATCGGCCTCGTACTTACTTGCAATATTTAGTGTTTAAATAAGAAAAATATCATCTGGGCCGCATATTGACTATGTGTAGAAATTGTATTTTTATGTATAAGAATATCAACTTTTGTTATTACAAACGTGTATGTATATAAATACTATACATAAGTACATACTGTTATATGAAAGTATATACGGTTGGATATTAAAATTTATATGCACCCTACAAAGTTTCGAGCTGAAAAATATTTCATTTCTATGTATATGACTTATCATAAGCCAGCTTGTATATTTTTTCTCGGCCTGGATTGCCTATAATTGCAAACAGTTGGTTTGGTATAGAAAGTAAAAATTCTTAAATTTCCGAATTTTATTGAAAACTAATTCTAATTTCTGCAGTGACATTCAGTGCTAGAGGATACCCACGAAAATTTCGCAGGATACTCGAACATAAATGAGCAATCATTCTCTCGCCATACAAGCTTGAACATCTAAGTGAGTCAAAGATAAAGGATATCGTGTAAATTATTTAACATTTTTCAATATGGTATTTTTTTATCAATGTTTATCCTCCATGCAAGCAACGAGGATCAAATAGCCAATATTAATTACTCGCATTACTTAATTTGGTGGAAAAATAAATGTGTTGCGCGGAAATATGAGCCAAAATACCAAATTTGAAAAATTGTAATGAAAATACCATCGTTTCCTATTCTGACCACTGGGTATCATAAGACCTTAAATATCATAGCATATTTTTACTAGTCCATTTTCCCTCTTTTTCCAGCGTTTCGTCTCCTACAGAAATGTGGATTATACGGCGTTCCATGCTTTATAGTTAATTTGATAGAAAAATAATAATATGAGCAACTTTAATCAAAAACTCGCCCTCTCTTCATGCAGAAGATAAAGATCGATAGAAAAATAATATTAAACGTTTTTAAGCAAATACCTTAGATTTTCATCTCAACTAGATCGTTAAACTGGATATTTCATAGACTGCCAAATATTATAGACACACTATCTATAGCTTTTATTTCTTTTTGAACTTTTTTTAATGCACAAACTTCAATGTATACGAAATTAAATACACGTGCATTTATTATCTAAATCTGGTTGTAAAATGTCTACTGTAAGCGATAAGATGCAGTCGTACTGAGCGACTTAAAAAACTTATTTTATTGAATTTTTATTTTACATAATTTTCATTGCCTGCTTTTGCCCTTGTTTTAAATTGACAGATATGGTGAAGGCTTGTCTGGCATAACTTTAAGGCAATCTTGGACTCTGTGTGCCCACTTGACAAACAAGCAAACAGGCGTTTTACAGGGCTGATTGATAGCAGAAGGCATCTAATAGTTTTATTCCACTCTTTGGAATAAAACTGTCCCCTAAGGAAACCTAGCTGAGAATCAGATTTCTATAATTCAAACTTAGATCACAATTTTTATATGACTTCTGAAGAGGTCTCATCTATTAGAAGTCTAGTACAAAGCCCTGAAGACTTTCCATGTTAACGAATGAGACTTTGGTCAGTCATGATAAGAAAACACGTCCACCTATTTGTGGCAGAATAACACCAGGACATCGCATGCACTTATTGAAATTTTAATTGGCAATAAAATATTAATTTTTTTTGAGATATGCTCACCTTGGTAATTCATCATAATTGAATTCTGCAAAAAAATTTTGGCCTACATGGTCCAATTTAGCTAAAATAAGGTGTATACAACAAGGTCCCATGTTATGCAGTGATGGACCAAGGATTTTTTAAGCAAGTATATATTACTATATGATATGCGTTCATATTTTCACGAATATAATCGTTATTCTGTGGGTAGTCCATGACTGATAACAAGAAATTTTAGAATTAGTCTGATATAATGCATTAGCTATTACAGAGACAATTCGTTCTTTGGTCGAATGGCTCGTATGTGGAACGAGCTCCCTACAGATGTCTTTCCTGTCATTCCCAACGTGTAGAGGTTCAAATCGAGTATCCACAAACACTACTTCCTCTGTCCCCCCTCACATATTCTATTTTCCTAGTTCCAGCACAATTCACTGCATAAATAGGGGTCATCCCCTGAGAGCTGGTCCAATCAAGAAAAGAAAAAAAGAAATAGTACGTGGTACTGTCCCAGAACATTGTTATATTAAATGTGTAATGTCACATATTACGTTTAGTTTCGAAGTACTTCTTTACAAGGCTGTATGGACTAGTCGCGTTTTTTGCAGTGTACGTTAGAAAAATTTATATTTCAAAGAATATGACATAAAGAATGTCGTAGTATTTATGATGATTCAAGTTCCTATTCATTAAATTACCTCTAGTCTTTATCGGTTGATAACAAAGTGGCACACTTTAAGAGAAATTTGCCATAATAATATTGATCTACTAAGGACTAACTAACTAAGGACTGAAACCAAATGAACATATTTTTGATGGAATCCAGTTCCGATCTCATCAGACTCCGGTAGAGAATAATGTTTATTTTTTTAATATTTTCTATGATTAGAAAAGGCAGGAGAAATAAATTAGTCTACCACCTGGGGAAATATGTTCGGATTCTCTGAGTCGCCACAAACCTCATAACCTAAAAAGTCAAACCACCTGTGCCTGGTTTTTGTAATTTGCGAGCAGCTCTTGCATCAAAAAAAAACTTTAAAAATTATTTATATATAAAACAATACAATTTCTGAAAAATTATTCGTAGGATATTTAAATCAATTCTATAAAATATGTCAGAAACTTATTATTTGATTAAAAATTTTTGATTCGAAAAATTGCCACATCAGCTGCAGAAACGAGATATTGGGCAGAGCTTGTTCCAACATCATTCATACTGTTTCAACTACTTGCTAACTGAAGAAAGAATACGAGAATTGTTATTCTTCATCATCATGAAAGACATTAAAAAGAAAATATTTTTTGTGAATGTTAAAAAAAAACAGATGAAAGAAAATTATCCGGTAATTAGGTCAAACATGTTCTTTTTAAATGAGATTTTTATAAAATTAATATGTTCAATAAGTATAATGAAACTGTCTCTAATATAATATTGGGGAGAAATTCAATTTAATATGAATGATGTTGATAAATTCTTAATAACCATTAAAATGAATCTTTATAACGGGTGGTTTATATACAAGTATCTTTTCAAAAACTAAATGAACTGTGATGACTTGGTAATGACCTGCTGAAAGACATAGCGCGCCATCCTATTGAAACCATGGATTAACCAATGGCGATTTTTTAGCAACTTTATTTTTGGAAACACTGCTTATTTCACGTTTAGGGCCAGTCAATTGGCCGCCTAGATCGTGCAATTTAACGCCTTTAGACAATTTTTGTAGGGCTATGTTAACTCTCATGTCTATAGTGACAAGCCCGCAATGTTTGATGCTGTAAAAGCCAATATTGAAGAATTTATTCGTGAGATACCGGCCGATATGTTGGAGAAAGTATGTCAAAATTGGACTCAGCGTATGTACTATTTGAGGTGTAGTCGCGGTCAATATTTACATGAAATCATCCTTAAAAATTGGATTAATTATATAGATCTCTTAATTTTATGTGTTTTTTAAATCAAATCCGAAAGCTCTTAAAAAAACACCCTTTACATTTCATTTCAGGCTATAAAAAGGCCGTAATGATGACTCTGTAGTATTTTTCTTTGACTGAAATGACGTTTTCAGCCAATGATGCCATCACTCCAAAATGTACGCCATACTGTCACTCTCTGTGGATGCATTGCTTACTCGACAAGGACGTACGGGTTTCCAAGAAGCGACAAATTTCGTTTACTGACATAACAGACGAGATGAAAATGCCCTTGTCGGAGAATATGATTTTTACTCCGAATTCTATGACCGATTGTTTTTCAATAATTCCCAACGTTGTTCAAGTGTAAAGCGGTTCATTGGGGTTCGCGAAGGAATGAATGATATTGATCGATAGTAAATATTTCGGATAGAAAAAATCTATTATTGTCAATATAAAATATGTATGATTTAAAAATATATTTGGACCAGAACTTCATGGTGATTAAGAGTTTATCATCAGCGTTCATTTTAAGCTGAATTTCTGCTCAAGTATTTTTCTTTTCAAATACAAATTTGATAATCGTATTTAAACTTTATTCTGTGACTGTACAATTGTGTATCTATGTATCTATATACGCGATCGTAATGTTGTAGAGTGTTGCTAATGCTGCTTCTGTTTCTGTGTTATTGCTGGTTGGTGGCATTCATTGCTTATTTTCTTCCATTCCATTTTAGACAAACCCAACATTTCAGTCCTCATATTCATCGTGTTTTGCTTTAGCTTTTTTGTATTTATTTTGTAGTTGTTTTATATTTTATGTTTTTTTTGTTGTGTATTTTTATTCGTTTAAAGTAAAAAGAAAAAAATATTGAATTAAATTTTTTTATTTACTGTTTGTTAGTAGCAATTTAACAATTTTCGAGTCGTTATCGCATGCGCGCGTCGCATTATTTTATAAATTTTTATTTAATTTTCATGAATTTATTTCGATTGTTTCTTTCAAATGCAAAATTATTTTAATTACATTAAAATGCCTCAAAAATTATAATATTTGCTACAAATATAAAAAAACCAATAAAATGCCCGTTAAAAGCAGCGATGTTCGAAGTGTTTTTTTTTAATTATCGAAATTCAATATAAAAATCATTAATGAAAATTTATTGAATTTGAAACATATAACAAAAAAAGTTATCATTTGTCTGTATGTAAATGGAGTTAAAAAAATATATATTAATAGTTAAAGAAGTAAATTTTAATAATGAATTATATAGCAAAAAAAAAACTTGTTAGTGAAGAAATAAATTATTCATAAAGTGTTTTTAAAGCTCTTCAACAACAGAAAAAGTTATAATAAAAAAAAAGAATAAAAAGTTTTAAGTTTTGCAAATGTTATTGTTCCTTTAAAGTTGCAAAGCGCTCACTGCTGGTTCAAAGCAAATATCTGCTGCGGTAAGTACAACGAGAGATTCGATATGAATATTGATTTTAATCAATGATCTGTTTTACAAATTATTATTTCATTTAAAAATAAATATTAAATTTATGATTAAAATAATTGTCAGTGTTTTCCATTTCAAAGCGATAACACTCACACACACACACACCCGCCCATATTCACCAGTATCTGGGGTTCATTTTATTTGCGTTATCAACAATTCAATATACTATGCTTTTTTCTTTTTGTTTCTTAATGTCATTTATTATATTTATAACATTTTGTTGAAATTAATTTTAAAATTAATACTGCTCTGTTATTTGTATGAATGTGTAGAATTTGATCTCACAATTAATTTCAACATCCATAAATGTCAGCACATTTTGATGGAGATGTCATTAGCAACTGTATCGTTGATATTGTTTTGTTTGACTTGATTTTATTTTAGGTTTTCTTTATTAATTTTTTTATTATAATTGCTGTTTGTATTGTTGTGTGAAAATGTTTATTTTTACACATAATTTCAAATAAAAATTTTAGATAAAAGTTATGAAACAAAAAGCATTTTTTATAGAAACCTCAAACTTTATCTGTATGAGAAAAAAGGAGTTGCAATTTTTGATAATACGAAAAATTGCTAAAAATCAAGAACATAGTTTTCAGCCAAATATGGTTACATGTAATCATATAAATTTAGCTCACGAAACTATTAATTTATTAAACCACTGAGTCATGTGTTCTTTGCGAATATAACAAATTTTTCAGAAAACTTATAATAAAATGTGATCCATACTCCAAAAGTCAAGGCTATTGTTTAAAACGAAAAAATATGAAGGATTGTTTGGCTTTTTTACTGGGCCAAAATACTCGTAGTGATGTGTCACATTTTGTAATTTGCTGTGCTACTAGTAAATAGTTGTTAATATCACAACTCCTAAGCAAGCGGCTCTTCTGATCTCCACAGAGGGCGAACTATTATCAAAATGAATTTTTTTTAAATAGATATATCAATAATTTTAATTCAAGGAGCTGCTTGAAATATAGTCTTAGCAAAAAATATTATTTTGTACGCTTAAGAGACTACAGATTGAGGAATACTTTTTCCTCAATCAAAAACTCAACAATTTTGATTTTTGGAATATGCTCGCAAGTAGCGATATGTTAGCAGTTTCAACTATGTATCATTCTTTGTTTGTTCATCACAGGCCTAAAGGTTAAAAGTGTTTGGTTTGTACCGCGAATTTCCTACTGTCGGAAAAATGGATCGAGAAATTGCCATTAAGTTTCGTGTAAAAATTTAACTTGTATACTCGCAAATATTTCTAATGTTGACAGTGGGATGTGGTCAACCTATGGTAAGAAAAAAATGTTTACAGGTAATATAATTCCTCCCAAGAACAGCGAGAATGTTCCAATGACAAACCCAATATAGAAACTACAGCGCGTCAACAACTGTTTAAAACCGCTTAAGAAGTGAAACAATCGAATCGTCGCACCATTATTTTAGAAGTTGCTGATAAGATTTCGCCATCTCAGCTGGATCGTATCATATAATTTACTCTAAATTTTTAGGCATGAAATGTGTGTCAGTGGAGTTTGTCCCTCTAAACTAAGCTAAAAAAGAATATCATTAAATTAGTACATAAGCCATTGGAAAACCTGATCGTGTTTAGGTTAGAAAATATTACAGAGGTTAAGATAGATTACAGAATAATAGTCGAATCACTTGATTCCAGCTTGATCCCTTTGTGCTGAATGAGTATCGATACGTTGAGAGATCTTGGATCATATATATCCTCTTGTGGTTAGATACTGAACCAACCCCAATTCTCAAATAAAAGATCTTATTCCTTTGATTCCGCAGTAAGAAAGTTCAGCGATTAGTGCATAAAGGAGCTGCTCATCTGACTCATTCTCTTATTTGATAGCGCTGGACGATTACTGTTTCATCCTCCTTTTCATCATAGCGAATTCTGCAGAAATCTTTAAAGGAAAGATCCAATCCATTGGTATAAGAAATTACACGACATTGTACCGTCAGCACTGCTGCCGTTACTAGCAGCTATTGCCGTGCTTGATTTTGTGTAGAAAAATTTATTTCGGAAAAGTCATTCTTTATTAAAAATGGGAAATTAGAAAGCGTTGAACGCAATGGAGGCGGACGATTTATCCAATTCACTTCTGTTACGAATTCAATCCATAATTTTTTTCATAAAATCAGGCCTGACATACACTACAGAAGCAGCTAGCAGATGGCTTAATTGTTATTTTTTAATCTTGGAACATCCTTGGTTTAATGTCGTTAGAACTTAAATTAGATACAACAACAATCGAAACATTGGCGTCACAAAGTCTTCATAGACATGAAATGACTTCGAGTTGATTAAAGAGTTCAATGAGGCGTTTCTAAAGAAACGTCAATTACGGGGCATTGCGCGTAGTTCCAGTATGGGAGCACTTAATTTACATAGTAAGGCTGTTCGTTTTTACATCGAGATATCGTTTATGTAATTTTGGAATCCTCAGGTTAGTTATTTAATCCCGCAAAGGCAGAAAATTTCACGAACCCCACCGTAATTTAAAATTCTGATTCCAACTATTATCCCACCGTTGCCTGTCATCAGCCTTATAAGAATTTCCAAAACTTTTTTCCCTATTCTAAAGAGATTTCCGATCCCTAAATTTTCTATGCAGCCTACAAAACCATTCAGTTATAACATATTCTCTTCGCCACAGACCACTGTTGCCAGTTTTATCAGTTTTATCTGCCTGGGCAGCAGTCACAAAAATATGGAGCTTCATTGTTCGGGCATATAAAGTTGTCATTTTCCATTTGCTATTAAATACAGAGTGATGCAGAATTAATGCTTGCAAATTTGCATTTAAAATTTACAGTGTATACAGTCAGAGAATTAGTTGGCGACAAGCCAAGAGGCGATACACAACTGAAGAATAAACTCTTTAGCAAAATAGATCTATATTTGCCTTAACAATCCCTAAATCGGAAAAATATATCGTTCTAACTATTTTCCCAATAAAAGAGTAAAAATTTTTGCTTATTTTTCTAGTAACCCGAATATTTATTTGCTACGAAATTCTTTCTATTACCAAACAAAAACAGCGACTAGTAAAGAAAGAAAATATTCATAGTTTTGGTGACTTTTGCATTTCGTTCCTGTATAAAATATATATTTGTATAATATAGAAATGACACAACAGTCAGTATATAATATCAGAATATTTCAGAATAGTCTGATCTTCTTATATTTAGTTTCAGTTCTTGGCACGTTAAGGTGTTTCCTCAAACAGTTTTGAATTGACAATGAAATGAATTGATCACAATGACAATGAACGAAGACACCACACACGCATTTCATCCTTAAGCCATCATACTATACAAATCTAGTGCATTTTGATACGGCGCCAAAGGTCCCTGTCAGAGAATAACAATGAGACACTTATGAGTAATTCGTTGCCAAATCTGTATGAAAGAGTAAGAGTATGCGTTAAAGTCGTACTTAGACGCAACTTATTCATGTGAATTTTGCATAGGAATATGTCATGAGTGTACATTAAATGTACAGAGATGATCAACCTTATGACAGGGATGGTAACAAAAATGTAATATTTAACGTTTAGAATTTTTTTATTATTATAGACATGTTTTGTTATATTTATATCTATATATAGCGAAGTTTCGAATATATATCGCTGTATACTGTATTAAATGCTCATGTGATAGTTTTATTTCTTATTGCATATAGTTCAGCTTTGAAATTTAAATCGGCTTGTACAGCTTTCATCAGCAAACTAATAATTAAATTTTCTTTTTTATTCTTTCAGACATTCACTTGAACGTAATTGATATCTCCAATTAAAAAGCGATATACGGTATGTACAAAATTTATTTCATTTTAAGTTTTTGTATTTCTTAAAAATTCAAGTTTCGAAAACCATAAATTTTATAATATTGAGTATGTTTCCTGTAATCGTATGTAACGATTATTTCTATTAAAAAAGAAAATTTAAGAATAAAGTGATCACTAAAAGGACCATTATTTTCTTGTTATTAGAATGATTTTTGTAGCAGTTGTCTGTTTTCATTTCTAAGTGTGAATTGAGTACATAAACTAGGTTAATGGCAGAACAAGCTACGTAACGTAATAATGGCTACAATCATTATTTGTAGCGTCAGCTGAGAGAAAAAGGGCTAAATGACATAAAACATTTTTGCCAATATTTTATTTTATTTCCCAATTTTCTTCATTTTATTTTTATTTTATTTGATTTCGTTTTACCAAACAGTGTTTTTATAGATTTAAATTTTTATTACCTTCGCATAATGTTGCATTGTAACCAACGATATGATTGAATGGATTTTTTTACTATCCATGTTATACCTTTTTAACTTTATGACCAAAACGATTCTCAGAGATTCTTAACAGCAACATTATTCACATGTGCCGATACATTTGCTCAAAACAGAGTCGAAAAGGAGTCTATACAAGTTATTATTCGAAGAATAAAAATATATAATTTTTTGTGTTGATTTAATATTTAATTTTAAGTGAAATATTTGGTACTCACATTTTTTGATCAAGTGTATAAAAGTTCTTATAGTATAGTTTCCGAAATAATTTTAGATACTTTTTAATTAGGAACTGGAAAATATTTCTATATGTTTTCCTCACTTTTCAACTAGAGTGATGAAAACAGTTGTTGTCCGGTTTCTTGTTCAAGTTTCAATTCAGCTGGGGAAAAAAATAACGATAGGAATACATACTTGTTCTGTCTTTCTTCCAGATGAATTGATACTTTAAGCAAGAAAATTTGACGTGCGTGAAATAGGTATAACGCGTATCGCATTGTACTTGTGTAACGAACACAATATAATATATCTTGCGTGAATAAATAAAAACTTAATGAAAAAAATATGAGGAAAGATTTTTAGTGAAAAATAAAGTAGAAACGATTAACAAGTGTCAGATTTGAGCGAAAGGCATAATATGATTACCTCGTGACCATGGCCCTAACTCATGAAGTGCAAATAGGAAAAAAGGTTATGATAAGGAGGATAGTGCAAGTAGTGTCTGTAGACATTAGATTTGAAGTGTTCCTCATTTAAAGTGACAGAAATGGCTTTTGCAGGGAGATTATTCCACACACAAACAGTTTGGCTAAATAACGAATTTTCTCTGTAATGCGAAGTTTAGTTTGCTGGCACATCGATCACAAATGAATGTACTTTTGATGAAAGACGAGTTGTCCGCAAAAAAGGTCAGCTCTCGGGAAAAACTTGCCTGACGTCATCAGAGCACATGCAATTCTAGTATCGATAGAACAGCGTGATACAGTCCATACTTTGTCGATATTCCCATCTGTCAATAGAGTTTGGCCCACTACTGCCAAAAAGTTTCTTCCACCTCTCTTGTACCCGGTTAGGAAACTTTAACATATACTTTGAAGCACTGGACAATGCATAGACTTGTATTATATTTTTTCGGTCGGATGTAGTTGGTGTAAATAGTGAGGAGATCAGAAGTTGTTAAGTATCTGATACACCATTCTAAAAAAAAAAACTAGGCACTTAAAAGCTTGTTTAGCGAAATGAAAAATGTGCTCAGTCCATCAAACATCCGACTCGATTTTAATGCCAAGAACCTTAGAGCTTTTCAAAGTTTGATAGAAAAGGTCATTGAGAAATAGAAAAAAGAACAGAGCCCTGAAATTATTTTGAAGTCATCTGATAAGATTTTATCAATAACAACTCGTATAACACCATCTCTAAGGAAGCTTGATATTAATCGAGAGAAGTCATCACCGACACGATGGTAGATAATTAAGTTGTCTGTCTTAAGAAATCTTTGTTTCATGTTATCTTGCACTTGCACAAACAAAACAAAATGTCTTGCTCCAGTTGGTGTCCTGAAGTTGTCGATTCAGATTAATAATCAAATGGCGGAAAAATTTTTAGTTCGAACTGCAAATTCAGTTCCATTTGAGTAAATCACGATCATCATTGAAGTTACTAAGCAGCTAATGAGGCATGTTCATATAACAGATATAATCGGTGAAAGTTCTCTGACGTACGTCTTATTCTCAGCAAATCCTTAGAAACCTCAGAAACTAATCTAATTTAGATTTGACGAATTCGTAACTTTAATTCACTTCACTTTGTGACGTCCAGAGCGAGATTCATCATTAGCATCTTGTTAGAAACCGGGATCACTTGTAATCATTTTCTTAAAAAAATATTTTTTACTAAATTTGTATCCTTACGTGCTCTTTCCTGATAAATTTGCGGTTATTTTTTTATTATTATTTTTTTTTTTTTTTGAAAGCGAAAATATGTTACACTTCTTAGAGTAGATCCATCATCGTATGCCACTATCATTATATTAAGTAAACTTAAATCCAATTTTCAAAGAAATTTTTCATATTCTTTGATTAATTTTTTTTTCGACAACAGAAAATTGACTATTAACTATTATGCTTATAGCAAAAAAAAAGAAAAAAAAACAATGTAAAGATATTAAGGACACGTAAGGACATACGTTTTAAAAATAATAATAATAAAATTGACTTTAGGTATTCCCAAGTAGGCCATTAACTATCTAACATCCTTGGTTAGGTTGGCAGGATAGCCCGCAATGACGAGTTGTGGGTATATTCGGAAAACTACACCCTTTGAATGCCTAAAAATTTGTTGAAGCCTACCTGCTAAGAACCACATAGAACTTCCAACAAAATCCAATGGACCGGTCAGTAGCACTTCCCTGACCACATGTCTTAGCATGCGAATGACGTGCTGAGCAAATTTCCAATAAGTTGGATCTCAACTTCAGATTACATATAAACCTATTTTAAGGTTGCATCGAAGATGGAATTTCATGAAAACTATTTAGTTCTGACCGCCAAATGTATGCTTAATATTGGGTACAATGCCTACTTTGACCAGGGATATACTGATTTGAAATTTTAAAGCCTAAAGAGTAATTCTATGCAAAAAAATAATTTGGGTACAATTTTTTTAGTATATAGAATTGCTCTTACGAAACTAGCACAACTATCTAGCTCTGGGGTCCTGAGTATGATGTAAAACAGAACCATTGATATTATTTCGACTTTCCAGCACCCAACATGTCTAAGATGTTAAGAAGATGTTTTAAACCTTCTAATTTGTATGTTCCATATCCCCTTGTTATTTTTATAAAATAAAAAATTCTTTGACTCCTTTAAGGTCCTCGAAAGAATGCCAACTGTTCATACTTAAATTTTCGGATTGGTAACTTACACGCTTAAGCATGTTTATTTGGCAGTTTGTTTACATATTTAGGGATATTCAACATACATACACACACTCACAGTTAAATACCAGTATCCATGTATGAATATTCCTTGTAAAATGAATAAAAATAGCAACAACATGAGAGCAGCGCCTTGGGAACATTGCATTAACATTAAATTCTAAATTGTTTTTATATGTGGACGAGAGCATATATACAACAGCCCCGTGAACTCTTACCTACAAAGGAGGGAGGGGGAGGGGAAAGGCGACGGGGGAGGTGGACTATTAAAAATGGTCATAAATAAAATAAAGTGCGCTGAGTACATGATTTCCTTGTTAAAGTGTTTTCTTTGTACGAGTGTGTATGAGTACATACACACATATACAGGATATTCAAACATGATGCAAGAAAAAAAATTGTCGATGGAGAAATGTTCAATGACTTAAAATGTAGCTGCTGTGATATGTGGTCAATCAAGGGTCACCCCTTATGGCCTTTGAATTACAAACAAGCTTTGACTCCTTTTTATTTCGTCGCTCTGCTTGCCGTTTGCCGTTTGCTATTGCTTTTTTGGTATTGTTATTGTTGTCGTGCAAGAGGGCTCACTGGCCAATTGTGGTAAATCGGAAGTTAAAACAGGCAATAAAATGGCGCTATAAAAATCTATGAATGACACATTAAATCAATCGTCAAAAAAATAAAAAATAATAAAGCCGAATTTCTCCAGGCCTTAGAATCATAGAGCGAAATTCACAAAAATAAAAAGAAATTAAAATAATACTGAAACGAATAAATATTAAGTGAGACCCACTTAAGAGCTACATATAGCACTAAGATGATTAAAAGTCTATAAAAGTTGGAATATGAGGGTGGGGGATAATAAAATGAATTATGAAACATATTGTTGTAGCTTATGCTTCCACAGTGACCATTAAGGTCTCTGCTGTTGCCTGTAACATCAAACAGGAATATAATGCTGAAGATTAGAAATCAACTTTATATGTATGAAAAATTATGAAAAGTCATTATCGAGTATTATTAAGCCATTTTAATGGAGTAGAAAAGGTGAAGACCATAGAAAAATAAACAATTTGTTGCTTTGTAATCTACTGCAGCTACAAACTCTAATCACTTGATTAAATGCAGTTTCTGTGCGCCCTTTTAGATTTAAACTAAAATTAAATTTTTATACTCCAGACTTACACTAAGCAGCTGTTGTTGAAAGGCGCTATTTTGTTTGAACGCTTTGTTGCATGAGCAGGCCCCCGCACGAAAATGGAAAATTTTTGATTTAAACGAGTCAGGTGTTTGAATTGTGTTCCTCTAACTATTAATACTAAAAGTAAATGGTTTGTATATTTTGTACCTGAATAAAAATATAGAATTTTTAATGATGTGCTGACATTTCAGCTAAATGTTCATTATAAAATTCTTTTTTTTTGTGTGTGTATGTTTCTTTTTATCTTGAGATAATTTTTTGGAAAAAAAAAATACAATAGAGTGTAGCAGGAAAAAATTTTAACAAGAAAAGAATTATAATTTTATTACTTTTTTTCTAAATAAACAAAGAACAATTCACCGACAATGGCGTTGATCATCTTTTGATTCTAGCTTCAAATTAATTCCAATTGTTAACAAAAAAATTAGAAGAGTGAGCGAAACACTTGTTCCCGTATCTTTATTTTATCCTTTGCCGTTCCCATAAAATGTCTTCATCATTTTTGAATTTTTATCGTAAAAAGCATTTGGTATTTTTTCTTCAATGCCGCTGCTATTTCTTCTCACAGCTTAAGTACGACGGTTTCCAAGACAAGTAATTTTTGGTAGAAAAAAAAAATAATTCAATATACGAGGAATAATAGTTTAATTTCTTATAACGTGGGCAACAATTGCTTAACATAAGGACACATGGTTTTAAAGAATTTTATTACGTTTAGATCAGCTGTTGAAACAAATTAATTTATTCCACTTGATTTAATTTAATAGAAGATCATTTTTGAGGTAGAATAGATTTTAGTTGTACATACTTAAATCGTAGAAAAGTTTTTTTTTTTTTAATTATAATATATGTAATTTGAAGGAAGCCAAATATCACAACATTAGTTAGAATGTTTTCTTTTATCAAAAAAAGTGCAACTTATTAATTTTTAATTTATATAAAAAATTCATTTATAATTATAAATTAAAGAATTTAAGAGCGTAGTTTTAATTTATATGACAATCAGTTTAAAAATTTAAAAATTCTTGAAAATTTCTTTCTGTTTCTCATTCAAATTTTAAAACTTTCGACAGGCAACAAAACAACTTGTGAATTTCTACACATTTATTTGATAAATAAAAACGAATTAAAAAAATTTCAGAAATTTTGTTTTTGCGTTTCATCTAAATTTCACTTGTTGACATGATCTACAAGATTAAGGACTAAGTTCTCTGTTTCCATTTTCATAAGAAAAAAACATGTTACACTTTTTTAATAAAAAGGAAATGCCATTAGATGCGTGAAATAGTTTCTTCACAACTTGATAATTATTTAAAATTATAAAATTATACTTAATATGGAAATTCATTATTTGGGATATTCTCCCCAACTAATCGTTAGAAACAATTAGAGCTTTTGCAAACTGCATAGAAAAATAAAAATTTTGTTGTGTGTTGAGAGAAAAATAAAATAGACTCACGTTGAGTGAATTGTTTGTTGTGTTTGTTTGTATAGAAACATTCTAAACGTACTATGATTATGTATTTGTTGTAATTCATATGCAATATTGAAATTCTCATATTGTATTTGATTTATGTGGCATAAACATCAGAGGTTAAATGTTTTCAAACTGCTTAAACTTCACTGCCGATTTGGTTTTAGCAACCAATGAAATGTCGGCATATGAAGAGCTAAAGCCACAACAAACTTTTGAATATTATAAAATTATTTAAAATACATTAAAAGTGATTAGGAAGGGGAGAGCTAGCCGCCATATACACCAGTTCACAGGTACTTAAAATAGATCATTATGAAAATTTGATCTACTTTAAGATACAGATTCACTTATTATATTCAATTTGATCCGTTTAGACAGATATTAAAACTAAAATCAAACTTCTTATTCAATCATATATTCCTATTTATAAAAGAAATTCAATGAAAATTTGGAGTCATTTATACGGATGTAGAACTAAATCTTATATTTTCTAATCATTTAACATGGGCCTATCATCGAAATACTCAATATATTGAAAAAAGGAGATTTGTTTTATGTTTTTTTTAATAGTCTTATATTAAACTACCATAAGCAATTATTCACTGAATGTCGATTGACGATGAAAAATTTTCAAAACCTGGTAATAGTCACAATTTGATTTATATGAAAATAATAGACCATTAATAAATTGAAATAAATTAAGTTGTTTTATTTGAAGAGTATTTTTGTTTATTTTTATCAAGTGATTTGCAGAACAAAGAATACATTTTGCAACTTCTTAGGAAGTTAAGTCGAAATATTATTGATTATATACAAATAAAACTTATTTCTTTCAATTTATAAGAAAACATAAATTTTCTTCTCTTGTTATGAAAAACATTATTTTCCCCTAAGAAAATAGAAATTGCAACCAAGTGCAAATTTTTAATCTTTCGCAGCCTTTGATTTCTAATATTGAATTGCTTATCACAATTAAATATAAAGTAGTTTTCTCTGCAAAGAAAAAAATGTATCACGGGTTCTGGATCTTATTGACTCCTTTGGAAGTTAATTCTTTAATAGGGTACATACGAGTATAATGTTTTCCCATCAGCGAGGAAATTATTACTGAGTTCCAGTATAAGCTGAGCCCCAATACGACAATTGTTTTGAGCCTAAAAAAAATTATCCTGCATTTTAGTCATGATAGTCAGTGAAAGGATAAAGAATATGTTCCCAAATTTAAGAGAATACTTCTATGGAACTTTTAATAGTTTTCATATATAATTTATTTTGCAAAATTCGGTCATAAAACTCTCAGAACAGTATCGCACAAAAGGAAATAAATCATTTTAATAATTTTAATAATTTTGTTATTGTTATTGTTGTACAAATGCCTGTCTTTTGCCTAAATAATAATTTCGTTTTTTTCATTTTCTTTTGAAGGCAAATTGCTAAAATTAGAAAGACATTCTAAACAAAAACTTAGATTTCTATTTGATGTCTTATTTTAAATTTTGAGGTCTTTCTTTTTGATGACTTAATCGTATCTTTATTTGAGTCCAGTTAAAATTATTTAGAAGTGCGACATTTTTGTGTTTCTGTTTTTTTATTTTTTATTTTTTTACTAAATTCTTCCAATATTAATTATTAGTTTGTTTATTTTGTTTATCTCTGACTCCTTATTAACATTATCTTGTTTTTTCATTTCATTTTACTCTGCTGAATGAACCTTTTGGCCCCTTGCTAAGAATTTATCTATCTGTTGAATACATCTCTTTGCCTACGTCCAAGTGTCTCCCTGCCTGAGTGCGACTGTCAGTTATTTGTTGAAGGCATATAAAATTGTATAAATTATGGGAAAAGGCGTTTGTTTTGTAACCATGATACTCTGATCATGGGTACAGCCATATTTTAAAATTTTTATTTTTTGTTTTGTTTTCTTCCTCCTCTTCAGTTCTCATATTATATTCAGATACAAGTGTTTCTATTTAACAAGAGTCACGAATATGCAGATGAAATACAAGCATACTAACTAAGCTGGAGACATTTTTTTCTTTTGCTCTTTCGTAGGCCATTAGGCAGTTGGCTGAAATGGGTTTCCACTTAAAGGAAATATGTACCTACATACATATTTATAAATTCAAATTAAGTAACTTTTTTGTTGTTGTCGTTGCTGGCTCTTGTTCTAGCTAAAATGAAAATTCAATTTTATCTGACCAATAGACCAGGAATGAATAAAAAGAGTAAGTGGTCAGGAGTAAACAATTTCAAGGCATCTCACGTAATCTGCTGTTTGCTAAAGACAAAAACTCATAAAATGTTAAATTTATATTTCAATTAATAATGTCATCGAAAAAAGTCACGACATGGTCAGCATTGGCTTCAAAAAAAGTCTTGACTTGTCTTGGTTTGGCTTATTGGTTGGTTTGTTTTTGGTCGCAGTCACCAAATGCGAATGTGTATTATCGATTGTATCTGTATCTCTATCTGCTTATAATTCTTCTCTACCATTTTCAACATTGGAATTACCTGTTATTATGCATTTATACAGACAGACATAAACATTTTTTTATTATACAAAGAGAAGTTGAATAAGAAAGAAACATGTTTATTGTAATTCATGCCGTATGACTGTTTGCTGATCACCGATATGAACTTCATTTGAAAATGCAGTCGTGCTCTTAGTCTTTCTTTCCTCAAGTTTTTTTTTCTTTTTTGATATTTTTTACAATACAAAGAAATTCTTAATGGCGGCAACACCTTTTCATTAAAAAAAATTCATTTTAATAAAAAATTCCTTTAAGGGAATAAAGCCATATAAATTAGAACAGGCGGCAGGGTTTATTTTTACTCATCTTTCTTTAATAAATTAAATTATTTAATGTGTTAAGGGTGTAGCAATTAAAAGAAATATATATATATATATATATATATATATATATATATATATATATATATATATATATATATATATATATATATATATATATATATATATATAATAGAATAATGGGAGTTGTCACAGGGCACTCTCAACTACTGGCACATCTTAAACGCGTCGGAATAGTGGGAGGAGATGAATGTAGAGCATGTGGGGAGGAGAGCGAAACATTGGAACACTATTTGTGCCAATGCCCCACCTTCTCACAAATAAGATCCCGATATCTTGGGGGTGATATCTTACCGGACATAAGCCGATTACGGGGAATATGCTGGAGGAAATTAAGGAACTTTGTGAGTGACACGGAGTTTCTCTAGACCTTTGGGTCAATGTGTTATGGTTAAACTCAAAGGAGCGCACAACAAGCCTTCACTGGCTTAGGTGTATGTCGTATGACATGGGCTGACATACCCCTCCAATCAACCTAACCTAACCTAACCTATATATGACAACTTCCCAAAGTCATGAAAATTCTAGGATTAGGATCCGAAAGTAGTCCGTGTTTGTACCATTTCAATGATCTTGATATGGCCTTGTTATTGCAGAATATTCTATATTTGGATTCCTCTTAACCGATTTGCAAGCTGTCTTCATTACTTGAGATGAAAAGGAAAATAATTTTATATTAAATTACCATTGGAATAAAACTTCACAACTTTTTCCTTATGTGGAAAAGTTGTCATGACTTATTGAATGAAAAAAATTGTGTTTTGAGATAAATTTTTTTTTTCACTAATTTTATTTATTGTATCTTCATTAATCTGAACTAACAATAAGTATTCAAATCTTAAATATAGATATAATAATTAGGCCCAACCAGTGTCGGACATAAACTTAGTGATAGTAATTAAAAATACATAAATGTAGAGTTAAGCACAAAAAATATTTTCAAAAAGTTTCATCTGCAGTGTGGCGTATTAGAGCCGTAATATCCCTCTTTTTTAAGCGGATGTGTCCAGTAAAGTTCAAGATATTACGAGCAAGGGGATTAGGATGGAACTCGAGTTTTGTTAAATATTTGCCTGCATATTTTGCAATTTCAGCTGTCACAAGTGGCATATTTAAATCACGATGTAAAATTAAATTTTTGATGTACCATGGAGCCGATGTTATTAACCTTAAAATTTTGTTTTGCATACGTTGGATTCTCTCTACATTGGAAGCTGAAGCAGTGCCCCATAGCTGAATTCCGTAACACCATATGGGTTTCAAAAGCGACTTGTATATTAAAAGTTTACAATCTAGACTGAGGGTAGAATTTCTACCAATCAGCCAGTGTATCTGGGTTAATTTAAGCTTCATTTGTGTCAGCTTAGAGTCAATGTGGTGTTTCCATGTAAGCCGTCGGTCGAGGTGAATACCAAGATATTTCACATGTGAATGTTGAGGAACAACTTGATTGTTGATTTGAATGGGGGAACAAGTATCTCTTCGTAGGGTAAATGTAACATGAACACACTTTTGTTCATTTACTTTTATTCTCCATAAGTTCAACCACAATTCCAACAGGTTAATATGTTCCTAGAGATATCGCGATAACTCGTGAGGGTTTTCATGCATACTAAGGCAGGCTGTATCATCAGCAAATGTAGAAGTGAGGATATTACTGCTCAAAGGCATATCACAGGTATAAATCAAATATAAAACTGGTCCCAGTATACTACCCTGTGGCACACCGGATGAGATAGTTTCGGGCACACTCATGAAGTCTCCTTCCACGACAGTGAACTTCCGGGCAAGAATGTAACTTTCCAATAGATTCACAATGTTCATTGGTAGATATGTCCTCAATTTCAAAATCAGGCCCTCATGCCACACTTTATCAAATGCCTGAGAAACATCAAAAAAGAGGGAAGAGCAATACTTCTTTTCTTCAAATGTTCTTCTTATAAAATGTACCAATCTATGACATTGTTCAATGGTGCTATGCTGACTTCTAAAACCAAATTGATGGTCCGGTATGCAACCAATATCAGTTAGAATTGGGGACAATTTTGTCATGAGCAGCTTTTCGAAGAGCTTTGAAATTGTTGACAGCAAACTTATTGGCCTATAAGACTCAGCCTTGGTAAGATCTTTGCCCGCCTTTGGAATCATTTTGACCATGGCAAGTTTCCAGCTGTGTGGATAATACTCCAGTCGTAAAATGCCATTAAAAATAAACAACAGGATTCTAATAGCAATACGAGGCAACCTCATCAGCATCTTGTTACTAATTCCATCAATACCCGGAGCCTTCTTTGGGTTGGTTTCAGCAATTAGTTTATTTACATCACGCATCTTAAACTTTATGGGTCGAGGGGGTAGAGCAACTACACTCGGCAAATTAACAGCACCAGTACATGTGTTTGGGGTAAATACGTTTTTTAAATGACCAGCAAATATGTTACCTTTTTCAGTATTGGTTCGTGCCCAACCTCCGGTAGAAGTGCGCAGGGGTGGTTTAGACTCAACGGGTGTTTTAAGTTTTTTAGCAGCGCGCCACAAGGAGTAATTAGATGCTGCTGTGACATCAAGACCTTCCAGATAGTTCCTAAGAGAAGCAGATTTTTCAGATGCAAGCAACTCTTGGAGTCGTTTAGTGCATTCTCTAAGTCTGATTTTATGTTGGGGCGATCTGTGCTGTTGCCATTCCCTTCTAGCTCTTCTTTTTTCACATACGAGACGTTCAATGTCCGCAGAATAAATTCTATTAAACCCAGTCTGCGGATGGGAGGTAGTGGCATGTTTAGCAGCCTGTTTAATATTCTCGGTAAGATTGGCAATGTTAAGTTCAATATCATCGGGAGTTCTAAGCCTGATGTTTTCCGCACAATGACTACTAAGATATTTTTTGAACCCCAGCCAATTAACATTATTTATCATCTTCGCATATGGGTGAGGTAAGTCACTTCTTAGTGGGCTACAAATTGTAACGATCATGGGAGAGTGATCAGAGGAGAGATCATGGGAAGCTTCAACATGAATTAAATCCCTAGAGATATTTTTCATGACACCAAAATCTATAACATCCGGAATTTTTTGTATGTCAGTAGGCCAGTAAGTAGGCTCCCCGCTCGAAATGACATCCAAACCCATTTTTGAAATTGTGTTGAACAATGCTCGACCTCTAGGAGTAATAAGACGCGATCCCCAGAACGTATGTTTTGCATTGTATTCCCCAGCTGCTACGAAACAAGGTCCAAGAGTTTTGTAAAAATCCTCGTATTGATCCTCAGTGAATGAAAATCTGGGAGGGGAGTAAACTGATGATATCACAAAATTTGAACAAAAATTTTCGATGCAAATATTTGTTGCTTGTAGATGGTCATCACAAGTGTTCTCAAGAATATAGTGTTTGAGTCTTGACTTTATTAGAACTGCTGATCCTCCGCATGCTCTTCCTCTCGGGTCCTTTGTATCATATAACGTGTAGCCACTCATTTTAAAAAAGCTTCTCGGAGTCAAATGAGTCTCAGATACCAACATTATATCAATATTTTTTTCCGTGAGGAAGTGCTCAAGTTCATATTTGTGTTGGCGAATGCCGTTTGCGTTCCAGAGACATACTTTTAACGTGTTCATGGCTTATTAACTAATGCTAGAAGCAGTGTGTTCTGCATTCTCAGCATTTCTTGCATCATGCTAGTCATATTTGTCGTAAAGTTGTTTATAGTTTGCACCAAATTGTCTATAGTAGCTTCAAGTCGACTGAAATTAAAGCTTGGGTTTGCACTTGTTGTATTAGATGGTGGTGACACTTTTTGAACGGGAATAGAGTTGATCTTCACAGCGTCAGCATACGATACATGTGAAGTGATTGGTTGGGCCATTAGGAGATGAGTAGCGGAGTACGTATTTCCTGCTTGCACTGGGGTTACTTTAGGCTTTTGACTCATAGCCTGTTTAACGAAAGAATATACAGGACATCCCCTGTAGTTAGCAGAGTGATTACCTCCACAATTACTGCACTTCTTTTCCTTCTGGTCCTTCGACTTATTGCAAATAGCAGTGTTGTGTAATTCACCGCACACAACACAAACAGTAGGTAATTTACAATAAGTTTTGGTATGGCCGTATTCTTGACAATTATGGCACTGTACGGGTCCAGAACGCTTGTGTGGTTCTTCAACTGTGATTTTTCGGTATAGGAGATATTTTAGGTTATAAATTGGATGGGTCTCATTTTTCTTCAATTTTATATCATTTGGCTCCAATTCAACACGAAATAAAGGTTGGGGGATCTTCTCCCTATTTATTATGTTAGAGACATTCTTTACCTTAAATCCCTGGAGGGTGAGAGCATCTTTTATTTCCTCAGGAACAACATAAGAATCTATGCCTTTCAATACGATCTGTAGGCCTTTAGCACTCTTCAGCTGGAATGTGTAGACACTTGTTTTATTCTTTTCGAGTTCGTTAACCATTTTGCGGAAATCTTTTTCTTCGTATATTTGAATCTTTGTTTCATCAATATTACCACGTTTGATTGGGACAATGTGAAATGCCTTTTCACCAATGACCGAAATTAATTTTTTAATAAGGGTGTTAGAATTTTTTTCCCTCAAATAGATTGGTGGTGGTTTTGAAGTTTTATTCGAGGGTAAGTCGGGTTTGTCGGTGATATCTTGCAGAATTTTAAAACGGTTTAGACGGTTAGCTGAGTTGGCGTCAATATCCCTGGATATCTTGGGAGCCGATGAGATTTTAGATGAATTTGGGCTTCGCCCGCGCTTTACTACTGTGATATATCTGTCCATTCCGACAGGCACTTTAGGTTTCTCAATATTATTGCTTATAGTGATAACTGGGTTAAGTGATGAACACGAGCCCGGAGCGGATAATGGCGCTGATTTGAATAAAGAAGTAGTAGGCAGCGGTAATGTTATAGAATCACTACTTGGCATCGGATTAAGCGAATTTGATCGCTCACGTAAAATTGGCTTTGCCGTTAGAAAAAGACTATCATCAAATTTTTTATTTTTATTGTTTGCATTAAGAGCTTCAGAACTCACAGTAAAGTAGGCATTTCTGCCGTTAGAACTCACTTCACAATTTTTTGTTTTTGAGGTACTCATACAGAGTATTCCTCAGTCACTTTGTTTGTGGTTTTTTGTTTGTTTTTGTTGTTTCAGTTTATACGAAAAATATTATTAATGCAAGTAAAGCAAATTTAACAAAAACTGTACTTATTACGAATCAGTACTTATTAAGAATATTTTTTTTTTTTTTTTTTTTGTAATTTTTGTTTGTTTAGTATGTAAGAAAAAACTCCGCTAATACGTCCGTTCACTACGAAGGTTCAACAACATATGAGATAAATTAAAAAAAAATACATTTTTTTATAATGTTGTCAAATCAAAAGATGACCAGTTACATCTTTTTATCAACTTGACTTCATAGAAGTTAAAAAAAATTAAGTATTGAGTTTTTTCGAAAGCAATTAAAATATTACTCTTTGAATATGGCATCCACTTTTTCACTGGGAATATGCGACAAACAGAGGGAGATCACTATTTTATATAGCACCGATTTGAAAATGTTGAAATACTATTTATTTGATCTTCTTGTTTTAATCGTTAGATATAGAAATAATTCCAGGATTTCTGATATTTACTGAGTCAAAATGAAAAGCAACGTCGATGATTTTTCTTGAAAGTGATGCTCAGAAAGTTTCGAATAAATCAACTTTCTCCAAATATTAATTAAAGAATTATTTATAGAAATTATTAAAACATGCGACCTTTACTTATTTTAACCTTTTGAATTGGTTTAAAATTAATATTACCACCATTTTTGCAGAGCTAGACAAAAGATGGCACAGTTCTTATCACATATATCTCCATAAGAAATAAGCCATTATCACTTTAACAATCATTATTCTGATTTTTGCACAAGCAGTTAGAATATTTTAAAGTGCTCCATATAAAAGTCTTCTTATCATAGAATTCGTAGTCGGTCGAAAACAAACTGCGTAATTTTATAAATTGAAACAAAAATATATCCTGTTAACATTTATGCTAAATATGTTAATAAAAATCTTTGAACGAAATTTCAATTGAACAAAACCGTCGGTAAATGGTATTAAACAAACTTTTACAAAATTCCACTTACTTCACAAATTTATTTATTCCTAAAACTTGAATAGAACTTCTATTCATTGTCAAATATATGTACATACAAGGTGTTTGTATTGTGTTATCGTTTGTATTATGTTGTTACTTTACAGGAGTGTATACCTGCTTGTTGATAATTTTCAATGAAAACATGTGATATGTGTGTTCCCATTGATCCTCTAAGGAGCATAAGACCTGTGATAGAACCATACAATTTTATTCCATATGTTTTTGGAAAAATTATATTGAGTCCAGAGCTTGAATTATTTTCTTTATTTAATTTATCACTTAAAATCTTTTTAACATGAACTCGCCAGAATTTAACTTTAATTATACGCCTTCATACTTGTAAGGCATTGTTGCCAAAATATTTACCCAATTTTACTTAAAATTTTAATTAAAAAATTATTATGAGTTTAGTTTTGATTTTTATCAAAACAAAATAAACTGGCTGTTCGAAAAGTAAACCTGACTGTTCACAAGATCAATTTCAAAGGCGTATTGACAAAAACCATACAAGATACAAGGAGAATTCGTTACAAACATTTTAGCTTTTCTTTTGTTGTTTTCAAAATAAATGTTTGGATGAAATTGATATACAAATTTATAAGATCAGAAAGTTGAAAAAGCATTTTGTAAAATGAATCAATGCAAAATGTTTCAAATTTATATGGAAAATACCAAAAATTCCATACAACTTTCAAACGTTTAGAAATGTTTCGTTTTACAAAATTAGGCTATTAGTCTGTACTTTTTATTATTTTCAAAATACTTTGCATTACAACACAATGACAAATTTAAGCAATTGTCAATCCCGTGATTTACAAAATAAATCTAACAATCGAAGAAATGGAAGTAGTTAAATTACACTAACGAAATTAAAATTGATTTACATTGACTTACCAATATAAACTGGTGACAATTCTAGAGTCGTTTGGCATTTCTTTAAGGTATTCCTGCAAATAAAGTTTATAAAATTTTTTTGTTAGTTGATTTTTGTAGTATAATATTAAAAAATGGTTTCAGTTGTTAATCAATAAGAACTATATTTCTAGAGTTAAAGGGATCTAAAAGCAACATTATTTGTTAAGTTGGGCAGATGATAGACAGTTTTCTAAAAGTCACCGTTCAGGTTTAAAAAATTATCAAGGACGATCGTTTTAAATTCTGTTACGAATTTGTTCTTAGAAAATGTCCTCACTTTCAACATTTTTAATTGCTTCAATTTCTGGTTATTAGTAATTTTTTTAAACACATTCATCACTACAAGATGGATAGTAATATTTTTTAATTTTTTAACGTTAAAAATTAAGTTAAAAGTTTCGATTTTGATGCATTAAAAACTGGTCGATTTCGTTTAATGGCTTGATTAAAGTTCACTTATCGCAATTAAACTATTGGACTTTTTCTGCTCCTCCCTACTAAATTATGTATTTATGTACGAGGATATGAATTTTTTACAAGTAAATTGTATTGATTTTTTTATCGATTGGACTAGTACAGGGGCTGACCACTATTTACACAATGTATTGTGCTTAAACTAGGTAAATAAGTCATGAGAGGGAGGATAGAAAAAGTAGTATTTGTGGACATTCGATTTAAGCCTCTCCAAGCTGAGATAAAAGAAAAGACATCTGATAGGAGCTCATTCAATATACGAGCCATTAGACTAATGAATAAATTAATTTTTTAATGCGTAGTACGATTGAGTGGTATATCGACCAGAAATAGATGTGCTCTTAATGAAGAACGTGTTGTTCGCAAATAAGAGCGACACTCGGGAGCATATAGAGCAAATAGAGTTGGCTACACTACTGTCAAGGATGAGTGGGTTGGCCCACTAGTGAACAAGGTCTAACAACTTTAAAATGGACTTTGAAGAACCGACCTAAACATGAGAGTTGTATTCGTTCTTCGGACGGATACAAGTGGTATTAATATTAAGGAGATCCGAAGGAGTTAAGTATCTCTTACACCGTCTTAAAAAACCAAGCCACTTAAAAACTGTTGTCAGTCCATCGAACATCACACTAGTTTTTCATGCCATGAACATCAAGAGCTTCTGGCTCCCCAATACGTATATCACCCGTAATTACAAATGGAGCAGCAGTAACGGTCATACTGTTATATGTGATTACGCATAACGATTTACAAATACTTTGCTCGACATTGAGCCGTTTTTAAATATTTACATTCGATTATAATCAATATAATTTAACTATCAAATATTTTTACTTTTGGTTATTAATCGAATCATCACTAATAGAGACGTAATTTCATAGGAAAAATTTGGTATATGACAGAATATTGATAAATTTTACATTATCAATCTACCGAACTATATATATTCGCATCCAAATATTTATCAAGCAACATTTCTATATATACATACATCTATCATTGATTTATAAAGGTCTGATAATTTAAGGAATAAAGAATAATTTTAACCAGCGAAAAATAATTTTTTAAGAATAGATGACTCATTACTGGGATTTAATTTTTTCTATGGACTATTCAAACAGAAACAAAAGAAGGAAATTAGGTTGACTTATAGCAGCCATATCTAATGTTTTGCATGTTAAAATTATATTCCTTTTTTGTGGCATTCATATCTAATTTTTTTCTAAACAACCACTTTAAAAAAAATTTAATTAAAAAATACATCAAATCTTAAAATACTATAAAACCGTGAAAAATCAAAGCTAATCCCTTAAAAAGAAGAAAGCAAAATCTGTCTTGAACAACAAAGTACTAAAATTAAAATAAAAAGAAAAACAAATAAAATTCCCTTAAAGAAATACTAGGATTTAGTTGGCATATTTTCGTACACGTTTTCCTCATTTTCAAGCCAAACAGAATGAAGTGTGAATATAAAATATTCAGAATTCATAAAACTTTAAATCCCCAGCACAAGACAACATAAAAATTACAACAACAACAACAACAACAAAATTAAAAAGACGAAAAACAAAGAAAAAAAACCAAATAACAAAATCTTCTAATTCATGGGCGACTTCTGTAAACTTTTGTATTTATAATATTTGAGTTTGCTTAACTAGAAACCAAAATAATCACATAAAAAACATAAATAAGTGAAATTTTCATACTCAAGCTTTTCTTTTGCTATAATTGTATTTTTTTTTTTGCCATCCTTTTAAGTTAAACCAAGGGATGATTTCAGCTCATATCCTTTAAATAAACTTGATATAATTTTGCCTACACTTAACACTGACGAATGTTGTACAAATACTTTCAAATACATTTTATTCGTATGCATTTACATGAGCATAATTCCTAAATATTTTTATTTCTAAGCAAACTCATCAGATAAAATATAAACGAATTTCATAAATACATGTACGTGACTTAGTTAGTATCATGTTAAGAGGGAGACGCAACAACAATTGTAGATAACGTAGTTGCAACATTAACTACAATATCAAGAGGAAAAACAAAACAATAGAAAGATGTAGAAGAATACAAAGTCACAAAAAGAAGAAACACAAAAAACACCCATATAGAGTATAAGTTCAATGAATTATCCTTCATCTAAGTTTTCAGAAACAGAAAGCAATATTGTAAAAGAATGAGTTCTTAACTCGCGTTTAGCGCCTCTAGCATTTTGTAAGGTTAATAAAAGTCTAAGTGTTTTTTGAGGAACTATCTGCCTAATCGGCATACCAACATAAGAGATGAACATAGAAATCTTAGTATGCATTTTGCTAAATTTTAATGTTAGTCAAAATAAGGCAATTGTCAATTTCACAAAATGTTCATTTTGTTCGATGATAAACAAAATCTTCGCTATTTATTCGCGATAAGGGCGAATGAGACAAATAAATAAAATGTTATCAAACTATTTACGACATATCGGATTAAGGGACAAAAAAATTTCGTCTTCATTTCCCTGGATTAGGACATTTTGAAATGCAGGTAATTCCAGTTAAGGAAGTATTTTTTATAAATAAATTAAATGTATTAATCAATACAGAATGAGTATAATGCATTAAACACATTCGAGACAGCAGGCTACACGGCTACAAATGTCGCCCTGTAGCCAGCTAATTAATTATTTTGAAAACGACAGCTACATAGTAAACAGCAGTTGCAACAATTCAGTTATGTATGTTATAGTGGTGCATTTTTACCGCTTTTAATTTTTTAAATTCCCTTTTTTCATGGTACAAGTCCAGCCCAACTCAAAAAAAAAATATCTTAAAATGGAGCCTAAGAGCCTATTCGCTCCCTATCGTAGGATTTATGATCAGTAATATATTAAAGTTTTGAATGCCGTAACTCCGGAATCAAGAGAGAGCACCGAAAGAAATTACACTAAAATTTTTATGTTGAAAAGGGCTATTACCCTGTGATTTTCTTTTAATCTTCAACAATGTTGGTATTTTTGGAGCAAGTCAATATGATATATAACAATAAAACAAATAAATTTATTTATTTAAAAATTCTTAATGCATATCTTCTTATACATATATATAAAATAGGATGTGTGTATGTATGTACGTATGTATGTAACGTAATGGCTCCAAAAGGGCTGGGCCGATTTTGACGAAATTTTCAGGGAACCTTCAGAATACCCGGGCGGGTGACACTGTGAAGTCTGCTTTGTGATTTTCGGTCTGTGGGCGGAGGGGCGTGGAAAAATCCAATAATTCATAAAATGAGAACGGGTTGGCCGATTTCTGTAAAACTTTTTGTCAGTTGTTCGTATTTTCGAGAGGTTTTTATGGAAGAAAATTTTGGAAAATCCCTCCGGAAAAGTCGGAAAATTGGAAAAATCGAAAATCGAGTTTTTGTATGAAATTTTGTTTGAAATTATTACTTAATGGCTTTTCAAATTAAAAAATATAAAGTTTGTCTGAAGGCTTAAAATTGGGGCGAGGCGAAGTTCGCCTGGTCCGCTAGTATATTATAAGATATAAATTTTGGAACTTTCTTTTTTATTTTGCAATAACAAATATTTCTAATCGGTAATTTGCTTTACACATTTTGTTATATTGTCAACACTGTTTTTGTTTTGTAGCCAACAAAAATGGGAATTAGTATAATTTGACTACACGGAAAAAGTAGCAAGGACAACAACGTGCAGTCGTGTAGCCATGCAGTTGTGAAAATAATCATTTTCATATACACACATGTATTCTATTTTTGACAGGTTGTAGTCGGTAGACTGCTGTCTCGAATGTGTTTAATGCATAAGATTGTTTTTTTATATTTATATTTCAATAATACAATTCACAATCTTGTGCAAATGTTGTGGCATTATAGCACTTGCAAAATGGCATATTTTTCTCTAGACTGGCAAAATTTATCAATTCACACATGCTACGAGTACACTTTTATATAAGCAACACTTAAATTCATACTTTGTATTCACTCTATGTATGCAACACTTGATTGCAAATTGACAGCTGACAATAATAAAAGAAACACAAGAAAATTATATTAGAAAACTAATTAGCTTGAAAGTAAATAAATTTAAAAGCGTATTTATAGAGATGAAAGTGAAAAATATTTATATATTTTGTCAATTTATATATTTTGGCAAACTTTTATTTTTCTTCTTAATTTTCACTATTTGCAACTCATATCATTTCCTTTTCTAATTGAAGAATAAAATTTTTGGACCTTTAAAATAAAACAAAGGAATTTAGTATTCTTTAGCAAGCGCAAAGTTATTAGAAAAGAGTACACAATCCTCTAAGAAAACTAAATATATTAAAGCGATAAATAGATTTTTTGTATGTACAAATTGATCAACAAAATATTACACGCTGTCCAGAAAAGAAAACACCATTAAATATCCCTTTAAAAGATATTAGTTTGATTAAATTTATAGCTTTTATCATAAATCAGCCATCAAGTTATATATCAGAAAATAAAAAAGTTGAATAAATAATAGTAATAATAATAATAGATCAGTTTTTCTCAATGAAATGTTGGAAATAAACTTTATTTACATTTTTAAAATGTCTAAACGAAGACCATATTCGTTGTAAGAAAGTAATTTTATTTTTTTCGAATAGAGCACAGTCCTTGTTCTTGGAAAATGGCAAACTTATAAGAAAAGAGCACACAATCCTGTAGGGAAGTAAATTTTTTCTTAATTAGAACAATAAATAGTTGTTTATTTAAGCGCAAGTTGAAAACAATTCTCAATCAGTATTGAAATATCGATTTTTAAAAATAAAATTTTTTAACCATTAAATATTGTTATGAGAAGGTCAAAAAATATTGAGTTATTACTGATAGTTAATTTTATTATGTAATTAAAATTATCAATATTAATAGGAAATTTTTAATAAATGCCGGTAAAAAAACAAAGATCTTTTACTAAAATTTAGCACAAAATTCTAATGTTAAATATGTTAAGTTTGGTCTATAATTTAATCATAAATTGACTTACAATTACAACTCAAGTCTGTCACTTTTTTACCTTTTTAATTAAAATAAACAAATAATTTTAATATTCTGTTGTTTGTTGTTGACTTAGCTAGGTATATGCCTGCATTTCATTGGCGCTAACCAAATCATCAGTACCCTTTTAGCCGAATCATGATTGAAAGCATTCAAAGCTCGTATACTTATGCCACAGAATTCTCATATAGTGTTTGTAGTCTGTGGCATAAGTATACGAGCTTTGAATGTTTTCAATCATGATTTGTCTAAAAGGGTACTGATGATTTGGTTAGCGCCAATGAAATGCAGGCATATACCTAGCTAAGCCAACAACAAACAATAGAATATTAAAATGGTTATTTTGGAGAATATCTCGAATAACGAATTTGATAAATATAAACAAATAATTTATTTATTTTTTTAATTCTTGATATATTACAGTATTGTTCGGCACTAATTTTATTTAACAAAATAAGTGTCATTTAGTTTAAAGAATTATTTATTTTATTTTGAGCCTTTTAAATATTTTGCCATAACTTCGAGTGGCATTAATAGTAAGAAAATTTTGTTTGAAAATTACAAACCCCAACAAACATTTATTTCATCAAAAATTCTTATGTGGACTGTCCTGGTAGACAAGTGATTGTAAATGTTCATGTGTAAAGATTTAAAAAAAATCAATAAGGGTCTTTTATCTAATATTGCATTTATTAAAGGTTCATGAACTAAGATTTTGGAAAATTTTATAAATTTCATTGAAAAGTTTTATTAAAAAATTGTGAAAAACATTAAAAGTTCTATCTAAAATTCAGTTAATTTAAGGTATATTTTCCTTAAAATAAGAATTTCTTCTGATAATAATCCATAATTCCTACTAACAGCGGAGATGATGCTACTGAAACCCAATAAAAATGGCTTTGCCGTCATATAATAGCCAAGGAGCATTTTGTTTAATTCCTGCTCATAATTTTTTGGGCATTTTTTTACAGAAGTGTTTAATCACAAAATGCCTACAAAATACAAGTTGTTTCTTAAAAATTTTGAATTTTCTATTTAAAAAATATAACGTTCACTTTAACCAAAACTCAAAAATGTGTAAAAGAACAACAACTAATTCCTTATTAAATGACACCACTCGTTGCAGCATCTGTAATCCTAAATAAAACAACAACAAAAACGAGCACATTTCAAGTCAGCAAAATATTTATTCAAATGGCGTGCTACTACTCCCTTAAGGTTAATTTTAACATTTTTCTCTATATCAACTAAATCTATACAAAAACACAAGCACACACTCACATACATATACACACACACAAAATCTAAGTTTATACACAAACAATTGAAAGTCCTTAAAAAACACCCCCTTTTTGTTGCCTTTGTTCATCATGTTGAGCATCATTATGGAGGAGAATAAAAAAAAACTACTTTATAGAATGAATATATGGATGAGTGGAATGGCTGGTTGGATGTACGACGAGATGGTAGGAAATATGTTTCATTTTACTTCTAAAATCCATGTTTTTTTTCTTTTAAGGAAACCACCCCCAACAAGAATTTTTTAGATTCAATTTAAGTTAAAGGCATATGTACATATATTTGACAGACTATCAATCTGTCGGTTCGTCTGCCTGATACTAATGGGAGCGTAAGGTCTTACTACATTCACTAGATCTGTCTGTCAGTTTCAATGTCTGTCGTTCTCAATGTATCTATAACATATAAATTTATTTATGTCTGTCTGTTGGTATTATTTGCCTTATGTCGTAGTTGTTATTGTACACTTTAAGTCTGCACAACATGCGATAAACGATTTTCCTTGCTGCCTTTGATAATAGGACACACAACACTCGGTTGGCATTCCAGGCTGATCACAATAAGAAATTTTGTTACATGAAATCAGCTCCAATGTATATATATATATATATATATATATATATATATATATATATATATATATATATATATATATATATATATATATATATAATTTTTTATTCGTTGTTTTTTTTTCATTCCTTGTTTTTTTTATTCGCTGGAGCCAAGTTTTGTGCTGGTGTTGAATGAAAATTTCGTTGAACTTGTTTTTTCCATTCTGTTTCCACACCATCATCATCATCATCATACAACATTTTGTGCCACAGTTTGAAAAATATCGATCCCTGTTGGGTCGTTGCCTGTTCGTTATTCAGTCTTTTTAGCTTTCTCTTCTTTTGTATACTTACATTTTCAAATACAAAAATATACATTCATACATACATACATATTTTGTATGTACGTATGAGTATGTAGGTATATAAATTTGTATATAAATGTATAACTTTGTGTGTATCCGTATCTTTGTATAAGCAACTAAATGTAAAGTTTTCTTAGTCAGATGGTGCTGGTAGTAACAAGATTTTTTTCTTTTTATTTTCATTTTGCTTTATACAGTCTAGTTTGTAAAGTTTAATATTTCGTTTTGTTCATTTAAGGTTGCTTGTAATGGCCCAAAACAAAAAAAAAAATCCGGCTAGTACGCACACTCATATCGAAATCACTTTTGCAATATGTGTATGCGTGTGTGAGAGTGTGTGTATGTGAATGTTGCTTTTCATTAAATACAATTTCCAGTTCGTTATGTTTGCTATGGAAATATAGGGATTAATTGAAAATATAACAAAAATTATATAGCGGCCAGCCTATAAAGATTATAAAGTTATTGAAATTCGGATACTGTGGAATTCTCGATCTCCGGATTCGTATCAAGACTTTGTCCTTTGAGGTATTTGTAAACATTGCCGAAAGTCAAAAATTGTAACGGCAACAATTTGAAACCCAGTTTACACATTTTTTTTCATCGAAACTGCTCAAACTACTATATTAATTGATCTAATGACGTTTGCTTTTCTAAAAAAAGTTTTACATTTTGTAGATCAGTTTATAAAAAAAGACACCTCTTTAATTTAAAAAATCACGGAATTACGTGCTCTTTCCTGATACATTTCCGTTCATTAACGAACACTTAATTGCCTCTTTTCTCTTTTAAGGGGTAAACAATTTTACACTATTTTTAGAAGAGAAAACACCACAATGATCACACTCTACAAGTACATAGCAAAAGAAAATTTCAGAAAAAATTAATTAACAAATTCCCCACAATTGATTCTACTAAAAAGGCGATTTGACAGTTTCATTTCAGAAAGAGAGAGGGAAAGAAAAAAAGAGTTAAATTTCCCCATTTTCTACACTCTTATGAGGAATCGGCATAGAAAATCATACAGCTTGCCTTGGATGGTCATAGACCTCGCATGGACCAGAAGTGGCCCTTAGCGATACCAGCGGATGACAATAACATTATCAGTTTGGCATCTCAGTTTGTTTTGCGCGTTCCGAACGGCTACTACATAGATTTAGCAAATTTTAGCAATGTACATAGTCCTATTTTCGATACAAGTTCAAGTGTGAAAACCAAGACTTTTATATATATTGTGTGACCCGGAGCCGGTGTTCCATTGTCATATTAACTCCTTCTTCTCGTGGAGGTACTGTCGAGGATCTCACCCACTTTGACAGCATGTTTAACTGTCCAACAGTGTCCCCTTAATGCCTCTACAGTCACTTCTCGTCAGTGATAAAAAGAACTTAGAGGTTTTAGGGTCATAAGAGCTCCACATAACCTATTCATCGTTCAAACTAGAGTCTATGACGCTCTTCAGATTCTGATCTGCAAACTGACATTCTCTCTCTCTCTCTCCTTAGGTGCCCAGTTCATCCGCCATCTCATTTCCAAGAACGTCCTCATGTTCATGAACACAATATATATGTACCTGTCTGCTGGCACATAATGCATAAATGGTGTCCTTGCACATAAATACAATCATTATTTTGTAGCAATTAGCAGCTGAGACATCAGATCTTTTAATGCAGCCATTTTGAGAGCATAGATTTCTGCCTTGAAAATACTAAAGTACCCCGTGATCCTTAATATTACTATATGCCGAGCTCCCAACCCGTCAGTAAAAAAAAATATAAAAAATTATGCTCGCAACCCCTATAGTTAAGACGCTTAATATGGCCTTCCTCTTCTATAGTAATGTGTAGTTCACGCCCGAAATTCATGGTCAAAATGATGTAGTCTGAACTACAAATCCATATTCTCCAATAGTGTATAGTGACCAAGAGGTCTATATGTCATCAGCCCTAAGAAAAATAGCGGATATGCATTCTGTGTTTACTACAGTTAGTCCCATTATTTTAAGATCCAATAAGACGTCTAAAGCCACAGCGGGCGAACTGTTCGGATCTCTAGGGTTAGATAACATCCTTTTTCACTTTTCTCAATTTTCGTTGGACACTTTTCTTTTTGCATGAGAGGTTTACAAAAAATTTATACATTTTTAGAAATGGACAAAAAATTTTTCTAGCAACTATTTTTATTTTATTGAGGCATCATATTGCAAGGATATTCGTAACATGTATAGCAAAATTTTTAAATCAGAATAGAAAACGTTATTAAAAGTGCTGCGATTAGCAAAGTGGCCAATAACATTTTTTGTTCTATAATTAATTTGATTAGAAATGTGCCCAAATAGTTATAGAGAAAATGGCGGTAAGTTCGAGCAGTTTTATTTTGAACTTTATAAGAATAAAATTGTTGTAATAACTTTCCATGTAACATTATCACACTCAATATCGATTTCAAACATTTCACATTCTACAGTTAAAGTGGCTTTAAAATCTAACTGAAAATAAAAAAGGAGAGAGCAGAGGATATAAAACAAATAAAAAATTACAACTTTTACTTTCGCAGTTCCAGGTAAAACTATTTACGATTATGATACGATACACATACATATATATATATATATATATATATATATATATATATATATATATATATATATATATATATATACATATAACAAAATTTTAAATTATACAAAAAAATGTAAATTATACAAATTTAAAAGGCCTTTATATATTTTCACAAATACACTCCCATATAATTATGTGTTGGTATGTGTATGCATTTAAGGAATAATCAAACAAAGGACATGTGAACCACAAAATAATAATTATTTTTTATTGAATATTTTACGAATAAAACTAAACCGGACTGACAAATAGACAATGATTGCATATATGTATTTGTATTTAAATGTATGTATGTATGTATGTATGGCTCTGTAATAAAATAATAAATAAATAGTGGTCGCTGGTTTATGAGCACAAAATATTACGAGTACAATAATAACAATCATAAAAATTAAACATCATCATAAAACTGTGCTATTGCACGAGGCATATGAAGCAAGTGAACAGAAAATAACTCATTTCTTGTTATTTTTTTGTAAGCGCGATTGCTCGTAATAAATTATTTCTTAACCTATTTAATAGCCCCTCGTACTTGTATGCTAAAACAATTATGTATACTCGCATATAAAAAGTCAAGTTCTTAAAAGCGGTAAAGAAATGTCGCTTTCTAATTTTTTGGCCACACTGAAACGCAGAATGATTGATTTAAACGACCTTCAACTTATAAAAATTATACAACAGTAGGGAAAATAAAAGAAATAGGAAATTAATAGCGTATTTAGCTTTTATTTGCTGTCCGTTAATAGAGTGGCAAAAAAGGCAAGAAGCAAACAGAATTGTTTTACATTTTATTGTGGCATTGAATGAATTTAAATTGCAATAAAATATTTAGCAAATATCTCTAATTAATATTCATTAGTACCCTTTAAATTTAAATCTTTTTCGGACTAATTAAGGCCCCAATTGTATTTTAGATATGATTTAATGATTTAATCAATTTATTAGGCTTAAAAATCATTTGATTAACGATCTCATAAATAAATGTATGTATTTAATGGTTTCAATGGCCTCATTTTCTAAAAAAATAGATTTCGAAATGCTACAAATTTGCATGAAAAATGCCACAAATTCCTTTAATGGTCTAGTGTTCATGCAAATTTTAAATGTTCAGAAATGTTTTACAATGTCGTTCTCCCAGCTTGAATTTTATGATATTTCCATTGGAATTTAATTTTTATGTATTAATTAGAAATATAACCCACAAACTAAATATTATTAAGAAATCAGTTGGTTTTATAACTGATTTAGTTTTAAATGAATTCCACAGAGCATCAGGAATATGTTAACAAGTAGTTAATTTATTGCAACGTTATGTTCGCCAAAAATGCTATAAAGCAGCTAATTTTTTTTAAATAATTTTAATACTAAACAGCTAAATAGCCCGATATTATACGACTTTTTTTGAATATAATTTTTTTCGAATTCATTAATTGTTAAAAAAAACAATGGTCTCATTATGTAAAACCAAAAGTTTGATATTTGTGTTGAAGAGGGATTTAAAATTTCCAGTATTTTGCTTTTGTACAAACTTCAAATTTATAGAACGTTTCCTTTATTAAAATAAGGCCACAAGAGGCTCAAAATTTTTCCAAGCTTTTGAAATTTGTATAGAAAAAGACCGAATATCCAAGAAAATTCTGAGTATTTTTCACATAAAATAATTGTTGCAAACAAAACCAACTTTACTTCAAAGAGCCAATCAAACAGATTAAAAAACCGAAGCAACTGGGGATTAATTTAAAAAAATTCATTTCTAATTCATATTTTACTCCCGGGAAACATTGAAATACCTTCCTTAATTTTTTTTTAAGTAGAGTTATGCCATAATCAATACTACATGAGGCCTTCCGATTTTGGAAAAATAATATGGGACTAGCCTGCAAACAAACAAAACAATTTGAAAATCACTTCACAAATGATAAAGTTGTACGTGTATAAACATTAAAAAAAATCGGTAAATAATAGATTTTACTGAGGTATTAAGAACTATTTCAGGATATTTTAAACAATACTTACTATCTCTCTAACAAATAAGCAAATTTTTTTGAAATTTGCGGCATCCGAAACTATTTTTCGAAAATTGAATGCATCACTATAATCGAGTTCATAAGAATTTTCAGAGCTATTAAGAAAAAATACCATTTTTGAAAGTTTTTGGCAATTAAATATTAATTTTTATTTAATGAAATTAAGCATTAATTGACCCATTAGCTTCACATTACGAACTGATAATGTTTAGGTTTCTTTTATAGCAGTAACTTGCAGGTTTATATTCACACGCAAAGTAAGAGAGATCCAAATCTGAAGACGGTTAATTTTTTTTTTTCAAATTTCCTTTGAATTGTTACAAAATTTTTTTAAAAATTTACCCTCTGAAAAACGGGCTTTGAACAAAATCAGGAAAATGCTGTGTTTTTTGTTCCAGATTAGAGTATGTGAAAACCCGGTTTTGAGAAAAAAAACCGGTTTTCGAATTAATCGAAAAATTGAAATTTTCAACGAATCCGGTTTCGAATAGGTTTATGGTAATTTTAATGAAACAAAAAAAGGAATAAACAGCAGTTCAAAAAAAAATATTTTTATGTCTGTACATATGTACATACATTAATAAAAAAATGTTCAATGAATGTATTCTTAAACATATATTTTTCAAATATAATGGCTTTTTAAATAAAGCAATCACATACTTGATTTAAAATTAACTTCCGCGTTAGTGAAACCTAAATTGAGTTTAAAACGTATTTTAAGATAAATTCTTCACAACAAATTTGATTTTTTTCATAGATACGGCAGTAAATTTAAAATTATATGATTGGATAAAATATACAATAGAGATCTAAATATATATTTTTAAATAATATATTAAAAATAATAAACTCCTACAGTTTTATTTTTAATAAAACTTGATGCAGAAAGTAAACGATCGCTAAGAGTTGAAGTTGCACAAAATGTCAAAGGGCAATTGTATATATAAGTTTTCTAACTCATGTGTCCTTTTGTTGCATTTATCCAAGTATATAAAATCGTCATATAATAATCTAATCTACTGAATAATCTAAATCTACTGAAATTACATTTACCACTTTTAAATCAAACAAAAGGCATACTAAAGTTTTACTGACACGAAAATCCATATCAAAAATAATGTTTGTGTTTTTTATATGGAGTTTGACAAGAAGGAGAGCGTAATTAAATGATGGGCTGTTTACTTGGATTTAAGCCCATAAATACACTTTTCATGCAATCGAATTCATGACAAAATAAAATCATAAAAAAGGATGTACTTGGAACAAAAATTCAGGAAATAACCATCCGAGGGGACCGGTTTCAACATGAGTGAGAGTTATTCAAAAATATAAATTATTCTATTCCGGGAGTAGTGAATATTCGAAGCATTTGCATAGTATTGTCATTGTAGTGCAAATTGATATATTGTTCAATGCTTATTCACCGATTTGGAAGCTATTTATTTATTTGTTTGTTTATGCAAAAAAATCAATTTTATATTAAATTAGGATTAGTTATAAGCAACTGTGAATTTACTCGTAATTTACACCTGGAAAGGATACAAACTTGCCAATTGTCATGATTTCTTTTCTAATTACGTGAAAAAATTTATTTTTATATTTTTTTTTTTTTTTTGCATAAAAAATATTTTCAAGAACGTTACCATATTTTCACAGTTTTTAAGTAAAAATTTTATCAACTTTCATTTTTGGAAGCATTAAAAATATCATGCCTTGAAAATGGCTTCGATTTTTATCAATGCTTGTCAAGTACAGTCACACAAACACATGTACGTACTTATATACATCCAAATGTCAACACAAAAATTTGTTAAAATAAATTTCTAGGACCTTAAAACCCCAACCAATATATGCTGAAATCTTAATTATCGAATATCGTTGCAAATTCAATAATGTCTAATTTTTTTTAAGTACGTGAAATTAAAAAAATCTCTATTAGTAAATTGGAAATTTCAGAACAGGAAAAATGTTATAGAGTTTCTAAGAAATCGATAATTTAATGTTAGTGAGGGAAAAGTGTTCTTCCATATCCTTTTTTATATAGAAAATATGTGAATCATATATATAAAGCATACGCATGCTTTACCTGCAACATTGAGATTTTTTCAAAGTGCTTATTTAAAAGCGCCGCTTCAATCCTTAACAGTTTTCATTTCAAATAAATTTTTTAGATAATGATTCTACTTTTTTTGAGATATGATATTATTGCATTAAAGAAGCAATATGTTCGGATTTTAAATCGTTTTCCATTCCATTGCAAAAAGCCATCAGCAACCAAACACTCGTAGAGTAACTTAATTTAGAAAAATGTCATCTTCAATTTAGCTTCTAATAGATACATTAAAAAACGACATATGTACATATAAAAACGAAATCTTTTTCTGTAAATGATGTATTTTTATTAATTCTTACCCGCTGTATCAAAAGATGAATTTACAAATTATATGGTCATTTTCAACTGAAGGTAACGAAATATGGTTTCTCATAGAGATAAATAGATTCAAAGGATTCAAATCGCATTTTTTTATTCAAATATGCTTAAGGATGCTTACTTATGTACACGTAAGTTTATACGTACTTATATACTAGTAATAATGTACATACATACATAGATACATACATATAATGATAACAAAATCGATTTGTTGCTACAAGCTTTCCCATTGCCCTCAGAAACAGAGCATTCCTATATTCTTTGGAATAAGAAGGAGATCTCTTGTAATTCACATGCCTTTTTTAAATGTTTCAATATCTTTACAGCTAATTCTAAGATGTATGTATTTAGCTCATGTGTTCTTTCATATTTAAATTTAAAAAAATTCAAAGAAATGAACAACGTCTTCCTTTACTAACACTTACACGTATGCACCATGTATATATATACTCCTATGTTTGTATGTATTTAAAAAGTTATACATTATTCTGGGTAAATGACTTTATTTTTTGTGAACAAAAACAAGAAACAAGAAAAAAAACGAGAAAAAGAGTAAATTTCAAAGAAATAAAGCCGCAATTAAGAAGACATAAAAAATCACTAAGAACACAACATGGTAAGAGAACAAGATACGAGTATAAAATAACAAAAAAAAAAAGATATAGAATATACAAAATGAAGTCAAAGTCGGAAAAGATCACTCGTTAAATCAGCTCTTCACTATGGTGTAGATGATGAGGCTGATTATGATGATGGTACATTTTTCATTTAATTCAACTACAACTACATGTTTCCTCCAGATTTCATTTTACCTCCAGTGGCAGAAGCTGCAGCTGTTTAGGAAACCTCTGTCGTTTAAACCTGATTTTGAAAAACCTTCGTCACGAGTGCGATGAAAGCTGTAGGTTTCTTCATTTTACCCCCAAAAATTCTTAAGAAGATTTTAACAAACATTAAAAAAGTGGTTAAAAGTCATTGAACTTTTTTCCACTTAATTAAATGAGAGCTTGTATTTTGTTAATTTAATTGAAAAACAAACAAAAATTCGTTCAAAATTCTTATTATTAATTTGAATATTTTGAATTCGAGCCACCAAAAATTAATAATTTATATAAATGTTTTTTGCTTACAAAAAAATATTACGGATATAAAAAGCCAAAAAATATATTTAAAAAAATACATAAAAAATATTTTTACAAGTTTTAACAATTCTTAATTTAGAGCTAATTAAACTTTCAAAACTTACGGGTACATGGAAAAAATTGCTATATTGAACCAATTTCCACTATTTCTAATAAAAATTTCAAACAGTTGAAAAGAAAAAGAGTTCGGAAAAATCTATTGCTCAATACACAAGTTCCAGTTGTAGCGTATATCGTTTATTGAAATACGCCTTGTAAATAGTCAGTTTTTAAATAACGAAATTAAATAAAATTGGGATTTTCTTCAGCATAAATGTACTGCAATTATGCACCAATGCAGGCAAACCCGAACTCTGATAACTGCCTTATAAAGATTTCAAGTGGTTAGTTAACCAAATTAATTACTCCCCGTTATGGATTCAATACAACTTTTCCAAGATCTATATAAAATGAAATTATATTGTTGTATATAATGGATTAAAAATTGAGCATTTATTTCAATGAAAACATTTTGTCAATTCACAAAGTATCCGATCGCCGACATTTGGCCATCATGAGCTAAAAAAAATTCAAACAAAAACTTTGAAAACAAAAAATAAATAATTAAAATTTTTTCGAGCATTACAACGATATGACTGACAGTATAATTTGTGAGTGGGTCAATTGTTTAAAAAGTTTTTAAAAATTCGTTTTTCTAAAAAATTCCCTATTTTAAAATTTATTGTGAAATTGAATAAAAGGCGATAAAATGATTGTGGGATCGATTCCTAAATAAGACTCTGGTCTGCATCACTACAAACGACTGTAGGTCCTTGTTACTATGTTCATTAAGTCCAAGCTTTAATGTAAATTTTAATTGTATTCATAGCATTTAAAGAAATTACTAAATAAATGTGTTATGTTGAGATAAAAGATTATAGATTCTGCTATACAGTGAAGTTCCCCTATAACGGTCATAGCAAAATATAAAGAACTTCGTTTATAGTGAACTCCCGCTTATACCAAACGTGTAGGGAAAGTGTTAGAAATTTTTTACCAATCAATTTGCATACATATTATAATTATAAAATATTTATGTTTATTTAGCGAAGTACAAAAAAATGAAACTTAGAAACTCACTTGCAGACAGACTTTTTTTCGAGTATAAAAGTCTCACATTCTATCTTCTATGTGAACAACGAAAAAAGCGTCAAAGAACTGCACATGTCCTTTCAGGAATTGTTTTTCCCATAAATAAGTGAATACCATTTTACTTAAAGGAACTTAATTCAGTTTTCTCTTTTGGGAAATGTGACTTTTTGCATTAGCATCCTTACAGACTTGAGAGCTCTTTCTTAATAGATTTGCGCCTATTTTATAATTTTTTTTAATGGACCATCACCTTTGCTAGTGCAATGCATTGCTTCGGAACTAGGCAAATTGGTTAAGTGAAGGGGGATGGAGGGACTAGTGTCTGTGGACATTCGATTTGAACTTTAGCAAGCTGAAAGTGACAGGAAGGACCTCTGCAGGCAGGTTATTCCACATACGAATTGTTCAGCTAACGAACGAGTTCTGTATGTAATGCGTGGTGCGATTCGCTGGCACATCGAACAATTTTCTTTTCTTTTTTAGCACTAGTGTTTATATATTAAATCTTCAATTTCATTGAACTAACAATAAGTATTCAAATCTTCAATCTAAATTATTATTTATTTAAGCCCAGCCAATGCCAGACGAAAGCACCACTTTCCACACTTTCCTCTGTGTTGTCTTCACATCTCTAGTGCTCGGCTAAAAGCAAAAGTGTTCCTCCTTTTCAGCCGAGTGTGGTCTCTGTAATAAAGAATGTTGCGGGCTAGTGGGTTTGGATGATATTCTAGTTCCTTTACATATGTTGTCACGTGTTTTGAAACCATTGTTTTAACCAAAGAAACAATTAAATCTTGATGAATCCGTGAATTTTTACATACCAAGGAGCGGCTGTAGTCATAAGCAGAATTTTATTTTGGCACCTTGGAATTTTTTCTATATTGGATGATGCTGAAGCAGTGCCCCACAACTGAATTCCATAGCACCATTTGGTTTTAGGACAACGAATGAACAATGAATTCAAACATGTTATAACGTTTTCTATTTAAAAAAAATTACCTTAAATATGGTGTAATTTTTCTTAAGTTCCCAATAGACTAAAAGTTTCAGCTTAATGTTACATTTACCATGAATATATATTTGATGATCCAAATATATAATGATAATTGTGCATATAATTATGTAGTTATAAGTATAAAATGTTGACACCTCTGATCAATTAAAATGACAAAATAAGCTTCTCATTTTCATCAGATGATGAGTAAGTGTGCAGTAATTAATTAATCAAGCTTTTGGCCTTTTTGTTTCTAAAGAAGTGCCCTTTCAAAGAGAGAAGAGGGAATTTAGAGGATAAACTTATTAGGAAATAGCACACATTCATGTAAGAAAGTTAAATTTGATTTTATTGTAAATTGATGAAAAAGCGTTACGTATTTTTTCGAATTGTGTTTTTTAAAGTGATTCCCGAATGTGACAATTCAAGTCACTAATTTTTTCGCACTATTTTTTTACTGAGAATTATTTATTACTATAAAACTGTACTCTTCCGTTCTGCTACTGTGATAATTGCCTTCTCCTTAATTTTTCCTAAATTAAAAAATATTTGAAGAAAAAAAATTGGATTATGTCGCGTTGTTAAAAACGCCATACTATTCTAAAACCATTTATTCTACTATACCCTTTAATTTTCTGGCGAATCAACCCTTTTCGACGGATCCTTTAAATGAATAAATTGTGATTCGGAATTAGCACAAAATTAAATAATTTGAATTAATTTTTAACACCGTAAAAAGTTGCCATTCATTTAGAAAATTAAGACTTTTACCACTTTTTTGTCGTCTTACATCACGGTGGAAATTACATCAGCCATCGTGTATTTAAAATTATTGAAAATTCTTTGATTTAAAAACATTCTAATCTAATTTGTATAATTGCTTATTACGTGTATGTTAATTAATTTTCATTGATAATTATTTTCATAGCCAATCACATTCTAATTTTTATTAAATAATTTGAATTTTTGTTTAATCACTTTCCTTTTCGATTTGAACGTGTTAGTGATGCAATAAATTAAACAAAAGCAACAACTTATTAATTAGCGTTGAAGTGCAATAAATGTTCAAATGACTTTATATGATCTACTTTAGTCAAAAGCAAACAATTGAATGAAGAAGGGAATAAAAAAGCCATGAAGTAAAAGATCATAAACGTTTTAATGAATTAACACCTTGTAAAAGGTAATTAACTGTTTTATAGGTCGCCCGGTCTTGTGATTGTTTTTGGTCATAAAGACCAAATTAACAAATCATAATTCGTTCTTGACTTTGTCTGTCAGACTTCTTTATTTAAAAAAAAATATATTAACTCTAAGGTTTGTCCATTTGTCTGTCTGTCCATTTATTTATTTGCAAATAAATATGACATAAAGATGATGTGGTGGAACAGTTGTGACGATAATGATGATGACGAGGTTAATGATGATGGACAGGATGATGATGTAGTGAGGTTTTTATGTCAATAAAATAGGGATAGCATTACTTGCCAGTAATAACAACTTTCCTTTTACAGAAATATGCACTTTTCTAATAAAAAGGCAAAGAAAAATAAAAATATTTTATTTGAAAAGGTTTAAAAAGATTTTTACATACTATTTGCAATAAAATCATATTGATGTATTTGAAAATATTGTCTTCCCTCTCCCAAGGCAAATCATAAGCACGTTTTTTTAACTTACAGGTATGAGTACCACGTGTACATGTATTAGTAGGTGTTATACTTTCCAAAACCTATTTTAATAACACAGGGTTATCACGTCATTTAAATGACTGCCTCTAGATTTGTTGCAGTAGTGGATCTTTTTGAGGTAGTTTTCGACCACTTTTTCGCACATTTCGGGCATTAACTCGACGATAACTTCGCGAACGTTAATTTTCAAATGCTCCAACATTATGGGATTATCTGTGTAGACGCAGGTATGGCGCCAAATCGCATGATCTTTGTTTCACCGTCCTGTTGAAACCACATCTCGTCCAGTTCATAATCTTCAATTGCAGGCCATAGCGCTCCAGCGTTGTTTTCAAACAAACTCGGCCCAATTACACCTACAGACCATAATACGCACCAAAAAGTCCCTTTTTCTGGATGCAATGGCTTTTCTACATTCGCTTGTGGATTCTCCCAGCCTCATATGTGACAACTTTACTTGTTTAGATAACCACCGAATGAGAAATGAGCTTCATCGCTGTAGAAAATTTTGTTCGAAAAAGCACGCAATCAGCATATCTGCGGCGTTGTGAATGGTCAACCGGATTTAATTGTTGCGCGAGTTAGCCTTTATATGGATGAAGGTGCAAATCCAAAGTAAAATAGTCGTAAGATAGGCCCATTTGCAGAGAAGGCCGTGGAATCGACAAATTCGGATTATCCGCCCCACTAACTGAATCGATATTCTAAGCAGTGCGCAAATCGCAATGGCGCTTAGGCCTGACTACATCTGTAACGCTTCCAGTCTCTTCAAATTTCTTTGTAAACTTGCCAATTCATTGCACTGTAGATCGATTATAACGATCATAATCACCCCCTTTGTGTCAGATTTAACTATTTTTATGCGTTCTTCGGTTGTTGAACGATCCATATTCATAAATGCCAAACCGTTTTACTAAATAAATGACATTTAAGATTACAGATATTTAACAGCCAACAGTCCTGAAACAAATAAATGGATAACCTGACCTATATTTTGTGTACATTTGCAGGAAATTGCCTTCGAAACTGTATATTTGTGTGTTGTATAATGTGAACGTCAGAGGGAGCAAAAGAACTCATCTTGCCTATTAATTATAAAAATGTGCCTATTTTATGCATTCCTGGTGTTTATCTATTTCGAAATTCAATGAAAAGAGAAACATTCTTCTTTAACCAAGACCAATATAAGTAAAATAGTACGAGTGTCTGTCAATAACGATAACATTTCTAAGTTTGTTAAAGATATTCTGGAGAATTCCTTTAACAAAACGTTTAGTTTCAAGCAATTTTAAAGGACCAATGAACTAAAAGTTTTTACTTCAATTTATCAAAAAAAAAAAATAATAATAATAAAGTTACTGATAATCGAGGGTTCACCAGGTCCCGGCATTTTGAGACCCTGCGAAATCATTTTAACCGTTTCGCTTTGATGATGCTGAGGATATAAGTATATGCGTATATGTGTGAATGTGTGCATTTAGGTGTGATTATATGTGGATTAATCACTCACTCACTTTTGAATCACTGAAATTGTCGGAACAAATTTTGGATCATTCCGATTATTACTCAAATGACATGTGAATGTGAATGAGACCTACGATTTTCGGAAAAAAATTTCAAAAATAATTTTATTTGTTTTGGAATATGCATCGGTGGTTTGGGACCCAGTTTATATAACACATATACATTCCATCGAATCGGTACAGAAGCAATTTCTATTATTTTGCCTCCGTAGTCTTCATTGGAATCCTTTATATCTCCCGCCGTACACCAGTCGTCTTTCACTCATTAAGCTGCCAACTCTTAAAAGTCGTAGGACTATGCTGAATGTATCATTTGTTTTGAATTTAATAAATGGTGACATTTGCTCACCTTACCTACTTAATAATATTTTGCTGAATCTTCCTAACCGTCCGTCTGTTTATTAAATACTACACATCTAGTTATGCAAATGCCCATCCATTCAGGAGGATGTGCTGCCAGTTTAATAACTTTTATAAAATCATAGATTTTTCTTTGTCTCCTAATTTAATTAAAAGTAAAATTATTAGTCTGTTAAATGAATTGTAATGTATAATATTTTCAATGTTTGGTAAATATAAGTTTACATATTTCAATATACATTTGAATATTTGTCTGTAAGGATATATTTATCCATAAACATATTATTAAATAAATAAATAAAATAAAAATAAATAAATAAATTATTTATTAAATAAATTTGTTAATACCAATTCTATGGAAACTAAAACCAAATCAGCTCTTAACCCAAAAAAATCAACAAATCCCACCTAAAAATGGCGGCATGATATACATATGAGCAGTAAAGAGGTGGTATACGAATATATGTTCTGCGGTGTAGGTTGGAATTAGAGTGTGCAAAAACTGGAAGCGAAGCGTGTTTTTGCATTTCTGAAAATAACCCGTTACGAAAAATTTATATTTTTTTAATAATTCGGCATGTTGGATTTTAATTACCACGTTGAAAGCGGTTACTTGAAATGGTTATTTCTTATATATTTTGTTTCAAGGACTTAGTTTTCTATATTTTTACTGCTTCACGTTTTTGCATACATGCAAAAATGAACAATTTATTGAAGTATATCATCTAATTATATCAGACTGACCTTCGTAGAATAGTAGGAAGTGTACTAAACTCGTAGTGCGAGGGTCCCAGGTTCGAATCCTGCCGCAGAACTCTGGCAGTTTGTGTCTGATAATTAAAGGGAGCGCGCAACAAGCCCTCCTACTGGCTTAAGTGTATGTCGTATGACATGGGCTATCACACCCTCCAATCAACCTAACCCAACCTAACCTTTATCAGTATAAGTATATCATCTAAAGTATGCGATTGCTTTATTTAGAAAGCCATTATATTTAAAATTTAAATTTAAAAATACATTAATTGAAAAAAATTATTGTGTTAATTCAACTGACCATCGTAGACTAGTAGATAGTGTACTACACTCGTAGTTCGAAGGTCCCAGGTTCGAATCCTGCCGCAGAACTCTGGCAGTTTGTGTTTGATAAATAAAAGGAACGCACAACAAGCTTTCACTGGCTTAAGTGTATGTCGTATGACATGGGCTATCACACCCCTCCAATCAACCTAACCTAAACTAACCTAATTCAAATATGTACAGACATATAAATATTTTTTCTTTTTGAAATAATTATTCGTTTTTGTTTTTAATAAAATTATCAAAAACAAAACCTAGGCGTAAATATAACCTGTTAACCGTTTCTTTTTCTGACCAAAACCTATTCGCGGACGGGTTTTAAAAAATCGGTCTTTTAAATGGAATTAAAATTTAATTTTCCTTATTGATTTAAGAACATTGCCTTGTGATTAATTATCTCTTTACTAAAAAACGTTACGGACATTAGCCTAGTAATACAAACTAAGAAAAAAATTATTAAATTGCTTTGTTTGAAAGGTATATTATTCGAAAATTTGTATTTTTATAGATTTGATTAGTTTTCGTAACATTTTAAGTTGCAGCGAATGACGCAAATTCAAAATCGGTTTTATTTCTCCAAAAAATTCGTTATGGAAGATTTTTCAGAACAGTATTCCTTTTAAATAACTCCGAAAATTATCAATTCGATATTAAGTTTGAAATTGTTTCAAATGCCGCGGTTTCGTTGTTCAAAATATATCGTTGAAGAAAAGTTTTCGATAATAGTCGTTTTTTAAATAACTCCGAAGGCTGTCACTGGGTTGAAAACAGGTTTTATTTTTATTACTCCGAAAACTCCTAAATCAAGATTCATAGGTATGGTCCACCAAATTTTTTTTTAATTTCATTTTGAGGGATATCAACTCGTTATGACAAAAAAACTGAATGATGGAGTTTTCTTAAAAACCAACGTCAGTATCATCTTTGACCTGCATTTACAAATTTAGTTTCCCAGAGTTCCTGATATATCGGATGAAGTACAAAACAGTATCGAGAAGTGGAAAAAATTAAAGATACAGGAAAGAAATTAAGTTTCAAGTGTAATATCTGGATAAGAAAAAAAGTCGCTAAAAATTATACAAAACTCGCAACATTTGCTCCACTCTTACTTAAATGTTGGCAAGTACGAATGTATTCGTTAAGGAATTTTTCAACTACAAACATCTACAACAGCAAAATATAAACAAATAATAAAAATTAATTTTATTATCATGCAATAATGTCCATTAAGGAATGACGAATGTTTGGCTGTTTGGCTGGATAAATGAAAGTATGAATGACCGTTTATTTGTTTGGATGGTTGGACTGTTGCTGCCAATTTGGTTGGTTGGCCAGCTTGGCAGTGAGCGACCAATAAAACCAAATCCAGTTAAGTATACAGCATATGACCACTAAACGCAAAAAGCGGAAAAATTATAAAAACTCTTAAAGCGTGAAACATGATAATAAATAAATATTGTTAATGTGAAAAAAGTAGACCAGGACCGTGTTCTAAAAACATTAATTCATAGAAAGGGTCATAAATAGTGTTTAAAATTTAAAAATATTCTGAACAGTAACTGGGCATGTTTCTTTCTTTTTCCTCAAAAACCTTAAAACAGCTTTTACTACAAACAAACATTGAGAGTTCTCTTAACTTCTTTTTTTTTGTTGTTGGAAAGAAAAATTATAAATATTTTCATATACATAAAATGCTTTACTTAGTTGGGGCCACATTGAATTCAAGTTTACAGCTGATGAAGTAGAGGCACTAGTTGTGAAATATTTTGAAAATGCGCTCTATATCCGTTGAGAAAATCATATGAGTTCTCCATATCTCTAGCAGTTAATTTAATGATGTAAAAATATTATATCAAATATAATTATTTCTCTTCTTAAATGAAATTTTGAAGTCTCTATTACAGTTCCATTAATCTTTGAGAAAGCTGTCATTTCCTGCTTTTTCCTAATCTTTGGCAATTTTCTATGATGTAATTTTTTCATTTCTTTGAAAACACTTGCTTCATTTGTTAATTAGTCCCTTAATAAAAAGTTAAAAAAAAAATATTTTAAAAAATGTTTTGTTTGTTGTGGCTTTAGCTGTTCATATGTCGAAATTTCATTGGTCGCCAAACCAAATTGTCAGTTTGAAAACATGCAACCTCGGATGTTTATGCCGAAATAAAATGGACTCACGTTGAGTAAATTGTTTGTTGTGTTGGTTTGTATAGAAACATTCTAAACCTACTATGATTATGTATTTGTTGTAATTCATATGCAATATTGAAATTCTCATATTGTATATGATTTATGTGGCATAAACATCCGAGGTTGAATGTTTTCAAACTGCTTAAACTTCACTGACGATTTGGTTTTAGCAACCAATGAAATGTCGGCATATGAAGAGGTAAAGCCACAACAAACTTTTGATTTTTGTATGCTCTAATTGTTTCTAACGATTAGTTGGGGAGAATATCCCAAATAATGGATTTTCAATATTGAGTATTTTAAATACTGAATATTAAAAATGTATTCTTTTGTAATATTCTCCCCAACTAATTGTTTAAACAATTGGACTTTTTTAAAATTTTTTTGTTTGTTGTGTTTTTAGCTGTTCTTATGTCGACATTTCATTAGCCGTTAAACCAAAACATTTTCTAAAAACTTTAATTGTCTTAACAATTAGTTGGGGTGAATATCCCAAAAAAAAATACATTTTCAATATAAACTATTTTTGTTCTCAATATTTTTCAATAACTTTGAGAAAAAATTATGGGAAAGTTGAATCATTTTCAATAATTTTAGCATAGTCTTATCATTTAAGGATGTTCTCTCTTTTGATGCATATCCAAAAATATTTAATGTATTTCTTGCAAACAAAATAATTTTATATTATATTGTGATTGTTTATTTACTACTGCGAATTGACTTTATATTATGGAAATGTTAGCAGCTTTTCATTAGCTACTTTTTCTTCATTCTCATGCGAACGTAATTTCATCAATTATTTATTGAAAATAAATTCAGATGGTGAATTTCGGCATTCGAGATCGAACGACATTTCTAAACATTTTAATAATTTTGTTTTAGAAATTTCGTATTTTGCCCCTGTTTTCATATAGAACTATAAAATAAATATTTTATTAATAAAAAAAAGGAGTTTTAAAATCGATAAGAGTTATTATTTTTTTAAACGTTTTAGTCAAAATTTTACTTCCTTGCAAGTTGGGAAGTTGCACTAATTTATTTTTGGTAGCAATGAAAATGCCATTGCTTTCTCTCACAGAGTTATTTTTTGTTCTGAAGAAGACACATAGTACCGTGTAGAAATATTCAGTTTAATGAATTTATTCTTAAGAAAATGGGGCACAAGCTTTTGAAAAGCAGTTACAACTATGGAAATTTTACTACTGCAACTATATTTTTATCAAAAAATGCTGAATATGCCAAAATCCACATCTGTACATCTGATATCATCCGTATTAATTTGAAAATATATATGTGCCCCTATCTGATCCACGTTACTAAAGACCACACCTAAAGACGTTACCAACTGAAGTGTGTGAAGGTTCAAAACCTAAAAAAAAACTGTTCCAGAGGGTGTTCACAATTGTAATATCGATTTGTACTTTTCATCTGAGTTCATCAAAAAGATCACGTCTGTCAATATTGAACTTGTCGTAGAAGTGAACATGAAAATGATTTTTCAATCTATCCATGTAAAGTTACCAAATAAATTTCAAAATTAATATTTGATATTGTAAAATCAAATAAATGTAAGTGAAAAAGTAAGTATAAGTCTCTTTTAAATTAAATCTTTATCAAAGTTGAAGCCCTCTTGTTCATATACTAAATAAAATGTATTAATTCTCCAATCGAATAATATTTTTAAGTTGTTGTAGATATCTATGCTTCAATGATTCAATTGGATGCAACCAACAAAATTCGCTTACCACAATGAATCTGTCTTCTTTATGTATTTATTAATATGAGAATGTATAAAGATAGAAGTGGAAATAATAGCACTAATTAGACCCAATGAAAAAATTAATTCTTAAGGAACAATATTTTCATTACTTCCAAATATCCATTAGTATGCATTTCTTCAATTTCCTAAATAGTCAAGTTAACAAAATTTTTCTAAAAAATTTCAGTTATTTCCAAAAGCCTTTGAAGCCTTGTTTGTCGTTTTAAAAAATAATTTTTTAAAGTACTTATTGCTTTAAACATTATTTTCCATAAATTATTTATAAGTAACAAAAATTAAATTATGACCATTAGCAAGTTTAGACTTTTTAGAATTGAAATCTATTCCCAATTGTAAATAACCAATTGCAGTTCAACATAAAACTATATTTTTTTTTTTTTGCAAAAAAACTTTATATATTTCCTTTTGCCATCGTACTGAAGACAGCTTTTAAATCCACGAATAAGCATCATAAAGGAAAAACTCCTGTAATAGTACAACTGCAGTCAAAATCATTGGAATTGATCCGAATTCGCATAATAGACCGGATAACGCTCGCAGCACTTTTTTCATCCTTTTTTACTTCTTCGGGAGCTCCTTTTTGCTGGGTATCAAAATAATATAAACTATATTAAAGTAGGAAAATATCAACTGAACTATATAGTTACGACATTTTGCGCTCCATTTGATGTTATTATAGAGGACGTTTACTACATACTCCTAGTTTCAGACATAGAAAATTAGTGGCTCAAAAGTTTCATTTTTATATCTTCCTATTTATTTGCCACGAGGACGCACTGTGAGGAGCAGAATATAATTTCTATACACCATCATTTTTTTATTGTATATGAAAATATATTTAAAATCTAAATCATCTTAAACAATACCTAAATTTTATCTATCCTGTAAAGGGGATCCTTCCATATTCTATTTTCTAACTTTCCTTTTTTTATATATTTTTAACAAAATATGGTAGTGAAAAATAAGCAATAAAATATAATTTTTCTCGCTACCCGTTCACCCGTATTCTTTTTATTTCAAAGTCATTGAAGAAAAAAACTTAACTTGAATAAACAGTTTTTAAAATAATAAAAAATTATAACGATCAATTGCAGCAATTAAACATTTCATGCTCAAATAAATATAATGGCTTGAGTTCATTTTTGTTCTTTTCTTTTTTGACTATAAGGAAAAAGCAAATATTTGTTTTAATGCGAGAGCATTGAAATTTAACAATATACAGTCATTGCACAGTGGGCCGAATTAAAAAACAAAGTAATAAAAGTAAAACTTATTTCGCTTTCTGTGCTGAAAAAGTAAAATTTTTTTTATCATTTAATGAAAACTATTTATTTTATCATTCAAGATTAAAAACTTGATTGCAGGCTCAATCCTAATAAGTTTGCGATTATTAGAGGACAATAAATTAATTACAATTGAAAGCGCAAAAAAGATACACTTTATTGCAGAAAAGAACAGGCAACTTTATTTTTAGAAACACTGTTTTTGGCACTGTGCAGGTTATTGAATTCTATTATCAAAATTCAAGCTCAGTTAAGAATGTGCATCGTCCACTTTTTATCGAATAATTGCGACGAAGCTTATTTCTGGTTGAATGGCTACGTGAACAATCGAAATCGCCGTATTTGGTGTGATGTTTGATGTGGAGTATGGGACGAAGGCAGCAACGTTACTAAGAATGGCGAGCGTTACCGTGCGATGATAACAATTGTTTTTGCAAAAAAAAGAAGAGCTGGACTTGGCTGACATGTGGTTTCAACAAGACGGTGCCACATGCCACACAGCACGCGAAACAATGGCCCAATTGATAGGCGTGCTCAGTGATCGGTTTATTTCACATTTGAAGCCGGTCAATTGGCCGGCTAGATCGTGCGATTTAACGCCTTTATACTACTTCTTGTAGAGCTATGTTAAGGTTCATGTCTATAGGGACCAGCCCGCAACGGTTGAGTATGCTAAAATTAGACCCAGCGTATTTTTATTTGACATGAACTCATCTTTAAAAATTTAATTATATAGATCGTTCTATCGACCCAAATAAAGATTTAATGCATTTCTCTAAATTGCATGTTTTTCTTTTTAATCAAATCCGAAAGGTCTTACAAAATCACCCTTTAGTAACGTTTAATAAAGTAAAAATAATTCAATTTTTTTCAAAGCGAATTCGGCTTTTGTGTCATTACAGAAATCCTGATATGGCATCAAATCTGTATAAGAGATTTTATTAAATTTCGACAGAAAAAAATTTGGTTAATTCGTTTTCTTTAGATGGTGCTTAGCTACTTAGAGCATATATATTTCTTTAATGAAACATAAGACACTCATGATACATTGGTGAATAATAAAATAGGCCTCGACTTTGTCGGGAAGTTAACATGACAAACTTTTGATTACATGTCTGAATCACTTCTAAAAACTTGAATCTACATTTGACACTATTACTCTCAAATAAGCAAACACAAATTGTGACCGTTGAAAAGTTGTACCCTTTCCAGACGGAAGCTTATGTCAAAATGATTGAAGATGCTCATAGTCTCAGCATTTTCATTAATTTTTTGGAACCTGTTTTTTGTTGGGATATTAAGAAAAGTATTTTTTTTTCTTTACATGGATGCCCTCTTATCACATATTGCCAGGACTTCTTCGATGGGACATTATTATGTCCAAACCAGCTAATTATTGAAAGAAGTCGCATATTTACTGCCATTATTTTTATTTCACACCACTGTGCTACCTCTATTATAACGAAAAACAGCTAAATACATGAATGCAACGACATAAATTAGTAAATAAAAGAGAAATGACAAATAACAACAATACAGAAATAGGAATGATATAAGTTTTACTCTAGTGTTCTCTTCGGCATTTAACGAATTACATAAAAACATAAATAAATAATCATCTATGTACATTCATGTACGACATACAATGTTTGTGAACATTGATTTGGAATAATAAAATCTTGATCAAAGGCTAAGAAAACATTGACAGCAGGACATTTATGTTCAGGCGTCAAGGGTAAATTTTCCTTAATGGAAAATTTAGCTGCGGAAAAAGAGTTAAAGTTTTCCTAACACTGTTCATGTGACAATTTTTGCATAAGTAGACGACAATTACACATAAAGAGAGATATTAATGTCTCGGAGTTGAAAAGTCATTAAGTTTATGACCTGATTTGTTTGATTTTCACACATTTTCTGTCTTCTTGTTTTATATCCAGGTATTGAATCATCCACACACGGACAGAATCTTTTCCATGTTGTTACATTTTATTATGCCATGTTTTTGTTCTCTAGCAAACAAAAGGAAGGAAGTACTCACTTAAGAGTTTTTTTACTCTCTCCTGCTCTAGCTGGCGCAAAAGATTGTTTCACGAAATGGAAATAAAATGAAAAGGAAAACGAATAATAGAGGAAGAATTTTGAAGACAAGTCATCCTTGGGTAATAAAACATTGAAATTTCCTTCTTCATGCTATATATAGAGTTTCAATATATTTTGTATGTAAGTATGTGATTTTATATAAAATGCATACTTATGTATAAACATATATACACATGCATACATACATCTATATGTATAATATGCGCCCTTGATGGAGCTGCTGCTGATAGTTTCAAGTTCCTATTCCGTATCTACAAAGCAGCCCTGTGCAGATATATAATTAACAGTCCCTGACTACATCATAGAAGAAATATATTTTTATGTAAATGCTTACTCAATGTTGAATATGTTGTACGTAAAAGCATATAATATATTTAATATCAACCAGAAATTTTTTCAATGGTCTGTGAAGGATTTTGGTCAATATTTAGCCACATCCTTAATTATCACTCATCCGTACCATAAGAGAAACAAAGTCAAGGATCTACACTATTTTATAATAAAAATTATATTTCTCAATTGCAGTTGCGAATTTTTGTAAAAAAGTTTGAAAAACACACTTCAAAAATGTTCAATGGTCTCTAATAGTTGTGGTCGTATTTGGCCCGTCACACTGTCTGCGCTATTCCACGACATAAGTGCCATTGCTAAATTCTTTTTGTGAATTAAAAAAAAAAATTGAAAATCTAAGCAAGAAAATTTGGAATGGTCTCTGAGGAATTTTTTCACATTCGATTTGATTTCGATTCGCTTTCGATGCGATTTTAATTCCAAGCATTATTTATTTTCCACACACTCCGAATGAGTGATTAATAAGGATGCGGCCAAATATAATCAAAATCCCTCAAAGACCATTGAAAAAGTTTATAGTTGATATTAAGTATGTTGCTTTCTTTTATGTGAAACATATTTATGTAGCTTTGAGTTAAATATATCGTGACGTAAGCTTTTACGTCGAAACATATTTAACTGGGCATATTTACCTTCATACACATAAAGTTTTTGCCTTTAAAAGAGACAAAAGGAAATTTTTTGTTCTGTAGTGGAAGAAAGCTTATCCTGTCAGGCATATAAATTTTTAAAATTAAAGCCATATACATATTTTGTTTTATAAATTTATTAACAAATTGTTGCACTATTCTCAGAAAAGAGAACGGTGCTAATGAAAATGTTTTTCATTTTATAGAATATTTTATGTATTTTAGAGGAGGGATGTATTTACTGAATTTCGCGAAAGTTTTTGGTAATTATTTTTATTACAACTAATATTTAAATCAAATTTATTTTCCTAAATTGATAAGCATTTAATATGTAGCATAGTTGGTATTTTGTAGAAATAAGTTTAAAAAATCTCCACATCAATAAAATTTATCAAAAATGCAACATTGAATGAAATTTCTTTTCTTAATATCAAAACAATTTTCATTAGATGTCTACTGGAAATAGCTCTAGCCATAAATTTTCCCTAACTTTAGGTCACTATTATTCTGACCTCGTCCAACAAAGAACAAAGAAACTATTCCGGTGTTCGGTAGATGATAAAGAAATAAAAAATTTTACCTTAAAAATAGGAAAACTTTAGATATACTAGAAATTTTGCAAATGTGTGGAATGCTAAAAATTCTATTCCACTAAGTTTTCATTAAGAGCACATCCATTTGTGGTCGTTATACCATTTATTCGCACTATGCATTATACAGAAAATTCGTTTTTTAGTCGAACAGCTCGTATGTGGAATAAGGTTCCTGCGAAGGTTTTTCCTGTCACTCCCAACGTGGAGAAGTTCAAGTCGAATGTCTGTAACCTCTATTTTACCTACTACCAGAGCAATGCACTCCATAAGTAGGAGTCTTACCTTGAATACTGGTCTAATTATAAAAAAAAGTTTGATGGGACAATTAAAGATCATTTTCCGAAAAATTCAAGTAAGAAAAAGTACTTGGCAATTTTAATATACAAATATTTTTTAAACAAAATTAAAACGAAGACTTAAATTATATACTGCCCCCGGTAAATAATATAAAAGTGCATTCCCTAATAAAAATTCTTACAGGATAGTGTCAACTACAGTAATTATTTGAATATAAAGCTAATAAAAAAAATAAAGTTCATTTAACTACTTCCCTGTATAATGTATGACAGTGGGCCCATCTAAAAAAAATTTAGACAGCATAAAAACTAATTTTAAATATATCTTATTACTAAAGTCTTAAACATAATTGATAGAAACTTAAAACTTTTCAACCTCGTTGTGTTTGATTTTCTCCCCACCAATATTTATTTACATGACAGACAGTGTGCATCAGCAACGACATATTTTTATTACTTCAAGCTCATTAGGTAAATACGACAAGATATTGTTATTTGTATTTGACAGAAACTAGAATATATTAAACTATATTAGATTTTAATTTGTTGTAAACTTAATTTCATATCCCATTCTATTGGGCGAAACACGTATTTTTTTTCTTCTAAAACATAATTTAAATTTCTATGCATATCAGCAATTAATATTGACACAAAGCCAAAATAAACTCGATTAAAGTATTTAAGCATGAACACAAAATGGGCAATAAAATTTAAATGTAAATGAATAAGTTTTTGAGACAAGTTATAGGTATCCAATTCAATTGTTCAATTCATTAGCCACCTGCATTGACTTGATTGTATTATGGTAATACTTAACAATAACGTAAGCTTGTTGTTTGTTGTTTTCAATAAAAGAATGCCATAATAATAATTCATTTTTATATGAATCAATGAAAAAGTTGAACTAATCTCTAGCAATCAGAGTAGTCATCAGCAACAGAATTAAGCTTTACATGTAACAATTCTTAGTTGTAGTAAGATTATACCAAACAATTTAATGAATTTGAATTGAAATATATTTTATATAAAATTTATTTTAAGTTTAGTTTTAATTTTTTATTTCTTGAAATTTATCAATATAAGAGTGACTTGACTGTTGTCCACAAGATGTATTTCAACAAAGCGTATTGAATGTACAACCGAAAAACAGGGCGACTAAAGAAACATTTTTATACTCATAAAAATTCCATATATAAAATAGCATTTTTATTCAAATCCAATATTTTATTAATAAAGTAATAATAAAAAAAAGTTAATAATAAGATTCTAGGGGGTCTTTAACATTTACCCTTTAACGAATAGGAAAATCTGCAATTCATTAGAAACTTCATAAGGAACATATTCCCGAACCCCTTCTGGCAGCGACTGTGTCCCATACTCCCTAACAAGACTTCCTACTACTATGGTTGCTATTTTCGCTTCGAAAGAAAGCTCAAGTTACAAAATTTAAGATTTTCTGTTTTTCACGACAATCGGTAATTTTCGATCACTAAAATTCTATCTGAAAATTTTATAACCGTTAAAAGTGGCATTACAAATTTAGATAAAATCAATTTTATAGCTACACTACAACTCAGTGCAGGATCATTTAATAAAAAAATCTTCTTTGCCGTAAAATTTTATGTTCGTCATTCACGTTTTTGGCGGCTAACTAAGCTTAATTTAATAAGTTTTACTTAAAAAAAAACATTTAAGCTGGATAAAGCCGTGCCTCAGCAATAGAACGCAGAGTGTTTTATTTCTGTAATGTCACCTCAAAGAAAATATTCATTAATTCACTAATTTCTCAAGGCACTCACCTTGGTGCACCTTCGACATTAATGTATATCATCTATTTCGTTTTTCATTAAGTCTATATAAACATTGTACTTGAAACTTAGTGTAAGTTAAAGTTTAAGTACAATTAAAAATTACCTCACCATAGAAAAAACCTAAATACGGATATTAAATCCCGGACATGCAACACTAATCTAAATGACCCAAACTTGAAAAAATGCAAACATACATTTAAAATATTTTCTGCGTAAAAATTCGCTAAAATTGTAATTTAAAATAAATGAAAATTCACTTGAAAACTGGTTCATTTATTTCTCCTTTAAGTTTAACGAAAAGCTTATTAAAGTTTCTTAATTAAAAAATTAGCTGCATTAAGGCCGTAAAAAATATTTTTTGTTCTTTTATTTTGTTTGTTTTAACTTACAAAAAAACAAGCAAGTAGAGAAGTAAATAAAATTAATGACACTTTCTTTACTTGGATTAATTTAACTGTCACAAGAATCAATCACAACTTCCGTAAAATTAAAGGATTTTTCTTTTGTTTCTGCTGTTTTTACTGCAAATAATCAAATCCAAGATAAATAGAAATGATTGAGTTAAAACAAGTCTGTAAGAAAATAAAACTTAGTACAGTTTTTTTTTTTTTTAATGAATGTTAGAATCAGAATTTGTATTTTAAATGCTGATGAATTTAAAAATGACTACGGAATACTTATTCAATAAACTGTACTCCGTTACTGTAATAATATTGTGAGTGTATGCGTTTTGGGAAAAATTGGAAACCCTCTGGAGAGTAGATCTTCTCACTTTTTACTCGATTCTAAGTTAACTCTTAATAAACACATAATAATGATGGTAAATAAAGCTCGAGGAGCACTCGGTTTTATTAAGCTCTCATCTCTGTGTATGGCCAATCATGGAGTATGGGTCAGTTGTATGACAACCAGACCGCACAATTAATTCTGATGGTCTTGAATCTGTGCAAAAGCAGTTGCAATTGTTTGAGGCATTCTTTCAGAGTTGATGCTGCGACTCTTGCATCTTATAAAGGCATGTTAACAATTATTAATTCTACCTACACAGAAAAACCTAAATATTATTTTCAGAATCAAATTATTTTTAATTAGTAGTACAATCAAGTTGTCGGCAAAGAGTTTTTCGAAATGTGTGGTATATCTTGTAAAACAAAAAATATTTTCTGTAAATGTGGACCTACAAATGTTATCAATTCTAATCATTTTTTCTTTAACTGGCGTAAAGTAATTTTTATTTGTGTTCTAAAAACGTCAATTAATAATTAATAGGGGCAGTAAAACAGTTTGACTAAAAATAAAACTTACTTTAGACAAACTGTTTGTTTGAAATTTTTTTTTGCAACAAATTTTTTGTATCGTTTTTGATTAATTTGATAAATGGTGATATCCTTAACGAATATCTGATCAGCAATATACATTTTAATGTATCATGTCAATTCACCCGTTATTACATAAAATTATATATATTTATATCTACCTGTATTTCGTACTAACTTTTCTAATGCTGACCCATATATTAAAAGGAGTACAAATTTTAATGATTTGTATAACCTGATTGATTTTACAGCAAGTGTTAATGTTGTTAAACATAATATAATCGTATCCTTAAATGCTTAATGTAAACTTTATTCTACATAATAGTCCGTAAGGATATAATTAAATAAAAAAGGGAAAAGTGAATTAAGGTCAAGCCAGTCCAAACTTCTTTGTAAGATGTATATAGAATTTTATTTCATTTGCTGGTAGATATATAAACCATCTTAGATTTATTATTTATATTTTTGTTTTATCTTATATTTTTCAAATCAAATCAATTTAATTTTCTTTTTTAATTTCACGACTGTGTTTTTTCATTCCAATTTCATTTGTTTTTTTATAACAAAAGCAAACTGTGAAGATAATTAGCTTATCTGCAGAGACACCCGTAGTCTAACAGCAGGAATCGAACCTGCGACCCTCAGGCTACTAGTCCAACACATCAGTCAATAGGTTAAGAGGGCAATCATCAAAACATCTAAATTGTTGATCATAAAATAAAATATTTACTAAACTTATTCGCTTTATTTTGCATATTTAAAAAGTTAACAAAGTTATCATTGTTTTCTTCTTTTTAAATATAAGCCTGACTCTTCAAAACGGTGGCATATATAATTGAGAAAATACACCTAAAATGGTAATGGGATATAAGAAATAATTAAGCAATTTACCATTAGTTCCGTTTTTCTAATATTTTTCAAATTTGAGTCAAATATTTTAAATTTAGTTTCGATATTTTGTATGATTTTCAATAATTCTATTGTTTTCAAATTTCTATCAATATTTTGTAGAATAGCTCCTCAGTAATTCTAACAATTTTCCAATTTCTATCAAACTTTTAAATTTATCTGATATTTTGTATTATTTTCAATTCTAATAATTAAATTTATATTTGCGTTCAACATTTTAAACTCATTGCGTCATTTATTTGGCATTGTTTGAATCACAATTCTTGTACATTTTTGCTGTTTTTCCCCTTCAAACTTCTCTCAACTTCATTCCACAAGTTCTCAATGGGATTCAAATCATCGGACCGAGCTGGCCACTCTTAAAACATTCACGCTTTGTTTCGCTAAACAAAGTTTCACAAGACGTGAAATGTGTTTCGAATCATGGCCGTGCACAGTTCTTTTTCAGCGAATGGCATCATCGCATTTTCCATTATATTTTTATTTATGTAAATGCTGTACCATTTTTGAAAAAAAAAATTTGCTATTGGTGAAAAAGCATGAAAAAGCAACCCAAACCATTAGATTAGCACCCCCATGTTGAAATGTTTTTATGGTGTACTTTGGATGATGCTGCTGATTAATGAGAGGTTAACTATAACATTTTTCATCAGATCGTTATTGACAGAACTTGGATTCATCACTCTAAAGCTTGTTTTTCAAAGAACTCATGTCTTATTGTCTTGCGGACACTTATAGTCCGTTTTAACATAAAATCTGCCTCACGAAAAAAAGAAAGTTCTTGTTGACGCACGTTTTCTCTTAAAGTGTGTCCGCTTGCTCGCACGATGAATTGATTGTAAGAATTTGTTATAAGAACAACATTATCCCTCCATATTATTTCCATTAAGTGTGTGGTTAATATGTAATGCATATGTGCCCAATTTGTCCAAGATAAAGGGATAGTAAGCAGAGGGTTTTTAATAAGCAAATCTAATCTAAAGAGTAAGTAAATTTCTATTTACATATTGAAGAACACAATTATTAACAATCAAATGTTTGAAAAAATTCCTGCTTTGTGTAAAGTTTTTGAAATTCCCTAAAGCTTGACAACCAGATGGAGCCGCTGTGCTGCAAAGCAAACAAATTGTAAAATTAAAAATTTATATAAATACATACTATAGGCAAACGTCAATATCTAGCATAATATATACAATATACACTTGCACAAATAGCCCCCCAATATGTACATGCATATGCACATACAGCCATACAAACAATTATGAACACAAGCATTTCTTATTCATTTTTGCTTTACAAAAACAAGTTGAGCAATGAAGATACAATGTGCTATAAATATACAAAATAATTTGTTTGTGTAGTTGTGTCTGAGCTTGCGCAAATAAAACTACATATTTAGTTGGAAAAATATATGAAATTTTTTAAATAAATTAAATTCAAGATACTATATGTATATAATTACCGCAAAATATTTTTTTAATTTTCTTATGAAATCTTAAGAGAAATTTAGTTTCAGTATCCAGTGGATACATTTCTATAAAACTTCACACGTACACGTGCTCTTTGTGAGCGTATTTCAATTGCCTGAGTTCTCTTGAATTAATTCACATGGATTTACAAAAGGGGAGTCACACGTATAGTGTCTGTGTATACATGTAAATTTACGATTTAAGAGAAAAGCTAATTTTCTTATTGAAATTTCATCCACCGTCCACATCCAATCTCATTCTGCTAAACTTAAATTTTGGATACATTTGACATAAGCAGCAGCAGCAACAACAACATTAATGTAGGAAGCACAAGCCGCTAAAAAAAATAAGAGCGCATGTTAGCTCAAACTTATGGAGCACCACCATCACTACTAATACACAGTTGAATTTCTTGTGTTATCAGACGTGTACGTACGTCGCACATCGATTTACATACGAGTACGTAAAAGAACAGTGAGAATTATGAATAAAATATTTGAAAGGTTTCTTTTGTTTATTGTATCTACACACGTTGGGTACGATAGTGTTTTTTTCTTTCGTGTTTTCAAGAGTATCTTTGAGTACGTTTTGTTGGAAGCAAACGAGTTTTTCTATTTTCTAAATTCTCCTGACTGGGAGAAAAACAAATGTGACGAATTTTCCTTTATTCAAAATATTGTTATTGCGCGCTTCTTGATTTCATTCGAGCGGACAACATTTAAGTAACTTGTATCGGTGTAAGAGTTTGTGCCTCTAACTGTCTGTCTGCCAGTCTGTCGGCCTGTGTGTACTAGTGGATGGATGGATAGATGGATGGATGGCCGATTGGAGTACGCTGCTTCAACGTTGTTTGTTGTATTTTCAACAGTGTGTACATATATGAAGACATTTTCAGTTTGTGTATGCGGACAAAAGAATCTCTGTTGTCAGTGTAGATTTGTACTCCGCTGCGTACGGTACAGGGCACACGGCATACAAAATAACCGTTTATTATTTTCTGTGACAACTCAATACAAAATTCACATAAAAGAAAAGCACATGCACATTCACCCAAACACACACACATTACAATAAAACAAAATCTTATTGTGTGTGCTATAAGTCAGAAAATTCAAGCAAAAATAAAAATCTTTTTTGAAAATTTCAACATTGAAAATGGAGAAAAGAAAATTTCCAATTAGAAAAGCAAAAAAATGAAATTGAAGTGTGCCTAATATTTAACTAAGATATTTTTGAAATAAACCAGATAACGATATATTTAGTCTAAACATTTGAAAGTGCAATAAAAAGAATCCAAAAATACAAGTAAAACAATTCAAAATTGTTTTAACTTTGTTAGACATACTCAAACACTTATAAGTTTATGGTTGATTGATAGAATTAAATTCTCTAACTAATTGAAAAAAAAAGAATAACAAACCAAATAACTAAATTAAAACTGTGTTTTATTTTCAATTTAATCCCACCAATTTCTCCCCAAAACTGACTGTCTTTGCAACATACAACAATCATAATATATTACAACAACAACAACACCTGCCTATTCACATTATGGGATAACTCATCTGCTTCTCCCACGACATAAAATGGCCATAAATTTCATTTTTATGAAACCGGCAAATTTTTTTTGCATGGAAAAAAAAACTAAAATAATTAAAAACTACTGCAACAATAAACAATGTGTTATTATATCATAATAAAACGTCATAATCTGCAACTACACCAACAACAACGAAAAATATTAATAAAAAAATATTAATTATTTGTTTTGATCGTAAAATGGATTTTTATGACCCGCTAAAATACCTCCAACAACAACAATAAAAATATATAAAAATACAACAACCGAATTAAAAAAAACGCCACAAAAACGAATAATTCAAATCGTAATGATATAAATAAATTCGCAATCAAATTAAATCATATTTTAATCAAACTCACGTATGAACAATAATTGTTTTTCAATACAAATTCTTTTGTCTTAATTTAAAAAAAAAAAAAAAACCTCAAACGTAAATTTAATACATTTATCAACACCCGGTGTTTATCTGAAAATTCTCTTAAATCTTTTAACAAAATTTATAAATGTTTGCTTTTGATCGAACCCTTAATTCAATTTGATTACAACAAAATTTTACACACACTGTACTCTTTTTGCATAATTAAACTATACTCTTGTGCGTTCTATTTAACGTTCTCTTAAAATCAAAACCTAAAACTAAATCAAATCACCACCACCACAATCATCGAAAACCAACATCGTCATTGTAAACACGAACACTGTCTGTGTCGCTGAAATGTGTTTATATGTGTTCAATACAAACACTGTGGCGTACGTGAAACGCATACAAATAAATCTGTTAAAATAATTAAATTTTCTTAAACGAATAAAAATTAACTTTTTTAAAATCTATTTAAAACCAATAAACGTTACATATTAATTGAAAATTGTTGCACTTGATTTTCTTTTTTGTCATATTTTTGTAATTTTGATCTTGTTTGAAATCGTAACGCGATCTTTTGAAAAAAATAAAAAATATTTCGTTGGTTATTGTCGTACGCGTTCGATTTGATTTAAATCGCGTTCAAAATAACCGTAAATATTCCACCCCTCCCCCAAACCCCAACCATCCCGCTGGCGTGCGCTCTATACGACCCCCACGATGTCTCGGCAGTCGGGTCGCACGCCGCTGCCGGGGCTTGGTGGGGGCCACATCATCACGCTACTCCACATCCATCCGCAACTGCTGCCACTTCCGCCCTTAATCATCATCAAACGGGAACTGGAACGACGCATCATCATCATCACCATCAACAATTGCATCATCCGGCCCACCACGCACATCCGCATTCCCATGCGCATTTGCATCCACATCATCAACCGCATCTGCAACATCATCACCTGCACCAACAACAACACAACTCATCCTCAACGGGCTTGGCATCATCGAATGCATCTTCTGCCTCCTCCTCCTTGTTGGGCACGGAAACTTCACTGCAACAACAACAACAAACATCACAACAATCCTCAACGCAACCAACAACACATTCCACACCGACTCATGCAGCTCTATATGAAGATCCCCCGCCTGTTCCTAATATAGTTCAACAACAACAGCAGCAGCAACAACAACAACAACAACAACAATTACATCTCCCGCATCAACAGCAACAACAACAGCAGCAGCAGCAGCAAACAAATAGTCAACAGCCCCACAATAACGTTGCAACTACACCGGTTGGTTGTCTAAGTCCTTCTGAAACGCCATCAGGCTCTACGCCCCAAACTCAGCAACATTTAACATCACCTCATAACCAGCAACAACAACAGTCAAACACAGTACCCTCTAGTGCTTCATCAAGTATTCAACAGCAACAACAAACACAGCAACAAAACACAGCAGTGGCGTCCGGCCAGACACAAATTGTGACGCCGACAGCGGCGAGTGTTTCCCCATCCAGTGTTAGTTCCCAACCTCCAGGTGAGTTTTTCAAAATTTTATTCAAATTTAAAAAAGTATTAATAGAAATATCACATCACATTTCGTTACAAAAATAAAAAAATTATATAAATTCGCAATCAGAAATAATGGAAAATTTTTCAAGTTTAATTGGAGTCAAATCAAGGAAAATTTTTTAATTTCTTCTAATATATTCTAATTCAATTAATATAATACTTAAGATTTTTATGATTTTCAATTCGAAATTCCACTCGACTGTGCCGAGTATTTAACAAGTTTGAATTTAATTATGATATATATATATATATATCTATATCTATATATATATATATATATATATATATATATATATATATATATATATATATATATATATATATATCGTATTTACACATGTAAATGTAAAATTATGCATGTGGTTTAATTTATATATTTTATTTCATTTCGTTTTTTAATCCAACTTTTCTAATGTATTTTGTTATATTTAACTTTATCATATTTTATATTTTATTTAACTCTATCTCATTTCAGCTATTTTTTGTTTATTTTATTTTGTTTCATTTTATTTTACAATATTTTATTTAACTCTATCTTATTCTTTATTTCATTCTGTTATATTCTAATAAATATTTTATTTTATTTAATTTTATTTTTTTATTTTATTTTATTTTATTTTATTTTATTTTATTTTTTTCTATTTTACTTTGTATTATTTTATTTTACTGTGTTTTAATTTATTTGATTTTATTTTATTCTATTATATTCTATTTTATTATTTAACTTTATGTTATTTAACATGTTATTTATTTAATTATTTATTTAACTTTATGTTATTTTATATAACTTTATTTAATTTTATTTTATTCTATTTTGATTTGATTTGATCTTGCCTAAATTAATTTAATTTTAATTTTATTATTTCATTTTATTTAATTAAATCTCATTTTATTGTAATTTAAATAATATTTAGTTCACTTTATTTTATTCAATTTTATTTTATCCATTTTTGTTTAAATTTAGTTTGTTTTATTTTATTTTATTCTATTCTATTTATTTATTGTTGAATTTTATTTATTTATTTTTATTTTATTTCATATTATTTCAAGTATGTACGTGGATATCTATTTAATTTAATCAGTTAAATTTATTTTATTTTGTTTTAATTTATTTTATTTTGTATGGTTTTGTTTTTCTTTTATTTAATTTTTTTATTATTTTATTTAGTTCTACTTCACTTTTGCTGGATTGTTTTTAATTTGATTTATATTTATTTATTTTTCATTATATATTAATTTAATTTTATTTAATATTATTTTAATTCAATTTATTCTATTTCATGCGGTTTTATTTTATTTCGCAATATTTTATTTATTTTATTATATTTTGTTTTATTTTGTTTAATTGAATTTTGTTTTATTTTATTTCATTTCATTTTATTCTATGCAGTTTTTATTTTGTGTTTTAATTGATCTTGATTAGATTATTTTATTTTATATAATCAGTTTTTTTAAAGGCCTTCCAATTATATATATTATTTTAATTAGAAATTATTGTGGCGATTTTTTCATCTCTTCGATTCTTTTAGTAATTTGTTTCTTTCCCATTCTGAAGGCATATACTGCATATTTTAAGCTGTACTGGATTTTTTTAATCATTTTTCCATTAAGAATTTTTTGTTTGTGATATTTTAGACTTTTTCGGTTTGTGTAACTCAAAGTTTTTCCAACACCAACTATCATTTATAAATATATACGAGTTTAAGCCAAAGTTTGATTAATTAATTTTATTTCTTTGTCATATGGAAATTTTAATTAATTACCGAACATGTATTATTAAATAAAAAAAAATATGATTACAATTTGAGTAAGAAAAGTAAATTATGTTGAAATTTCTATGTCGACGCTTCAGTGAGTAAAGCGATTATATCCACTTTAACATTTTTTACCGTTTTAATTCTTGATCTTAGAATTTTTTTGAAATCAGTATCTCAGAAATTTATTTTAAATGACAATGATGAAGTCTAAAATTAGTACTTTAAAATTAAATGTTACATAAATTAAAATTGTTTAATGAAATATTGACTTTTCAAAAATGTAATTATTGGCTTAAAATTTTTACTCTTTTCTATAACAATAGTTTTATTATGCGATAATTTGGTTTTTAGTTTTTCGTAGAGAAGACTAAAAAATTTGAAAATAATAACAACTATAAAAAATTTATCAAATCTGGCTCAAGTACGAGTCGTGAATTTTAAAATTCTGATTAATATTTTTTTAAGATTATTTTTTATTAAGGTGAAGCCAATTATTACACTAACAAAATGTATCAATATTGTCTTCGAAGGTCGCCAAACTGTTATGTAAATGAAGAACTTGTGAATGAATAAAGAATGCGAGAAGTGAATTGTTTCTTGCATTATTTTTTGTTGCAGCAATAGCAGCAAAGTTTGTTAGAATGAAATTCTAATATCGCCCCGCATTTGTTTTTTTAGCTTTCTAATATTCATCCCCAAATCGAAAACAAGACTTAAAAGAAATCGAACCGACGGTTTGACATTAAGCGATAAACACTTTGAGAATTATATTAAATGTGAAATGCTTTAAAATTATGTCTGGATAATTGCGTAAAAAATATACTTACTGTTTAGATTTTTAAGCATATAAAATGTACTATAATTGAAAATATTCACCCACTAAAGCACAAATCCGAATATATCTTTCAAAGAATATAAAACGAGAGCCGCAAAGGCGGGCCATTTCAAATGCTGTAGTAAAATATATATAGTTTGACTAAAACTGGAAGGTGTTATATTATGAATCTCTGAACAGATATTTAGGGGTTTAATTTCAGCGAACGACATGTTCAAATGGGAAGGCCACCTCGTATAAAATAACAGAATTTATCAGCTCGATCTGGTGTCCATTACTTATGATTTAGTTACATAAAAATTTATATGTTAGCTGCCAAAAGGCATTAGATAGTATGATGATATAAGATTAAGTTGAATTAACCAAAATGTTCTGCTGTAAAAATATAGATATATCGTTAAATAGTTCGCGAAAGTTGCATATATTTATCCCTCTTTCAAAGAATTTCATCTGTGTGGTTTGTTCAATAGTGAAAAAAATATTTGTCGATCCCATAAATAAGGGAATAGTTACTATTTTTTTATGCAAGAGATAAGCTCATCTGAATGATTAAATTTTTGGGTATTTTTGGTTAGAGATGACACAGTTAATATTAGCCTTAGATACATTAATTTTTCTCCTTATTAATAAAAAGCTACGACTCGAAAAAAATACAAAAATTCATTATATTAGAATCAAATTTTATTAGGAGTCGATTGTTATGCATAAAGCCCAAATAATGCGCTTATATAACCGCTAGATTGTACTGTCAAAAATAAAGTAATCAAAAAAAATTCTATAAAAAACAAAGCATTTTATATTCTTGAATTGCTGAATTATATCCTTGTAAAATTTCTTGAACTTCGTGCCAAGCCTACATATAAAATATATGTTAAGAATAACTTATATGTCTACTGATAGAAACCCATTCCTGCTTTCCCATTTTCCATTACAATTTTCAAGGATCAGGTTGATCTCTCATTAGGACTATTCCCTTAATATATGAATGTATGTGCGCTTGTTGTTTTTCTTCCTAAATAAACTATTGCAACATTTTTAACCCTTTCAAGGAGATAAAATGTATTGGTGTTCAATTAAAAAAAATCAAACTAGATCAAACTAAACAGATTTCTTCTTATAAATCGATTGACAAAATATTATTTTGATTAAAATATTATTTAAGCTCAAGGTCTTATTTAGTAGTTAAATAATTTTATTTGAAATTAACGATATTTCGATACTCATTGAGTATCATTTTCAGGAAAAGACTGTTTGTCTAATAAAAAAAATATTACAAAAAGGTCAAAAAATATAGACATATTAACAAAATAAAAAAATTACTTTTTCATAAAAGAAAACGCTAATAGATCTCTGACATGAAATATTTTTGAAAGCACAAATATTAGAGATCATCACACAGTAAAAACTAATTGTTTTAGCCATATATTTCCCACATAAGTATCCTACAATTTAGACAGAAAATATATATACCAACCTTCTGGCTTACGAAGTCAAATCTTTAACAAACCGAAAATTAAAATGAAATGGATCGACATTTCCATTTGAACGTATCATTATAGAACGATCAGATTGTTAACAAATCTTTAGGCGATCAAATTTCCCTGGATTTTTTTCGTATAGAAAATTCTTCATATCAAAGCCATAAGAAAAATTCAATTAATGAAAATTGTTTCGCAAAGAAACTGGTTTAATTATAATGCTTTTAAAACATATAATAAAAAAAATTATTTTTAATCACAAATCCTCATTATTACCAAATATAATCATAATATGTTTATTATGAACCTTATTATTATCAAATATACAAAAATTGTACCATACGATAATGATATTGTTAAAATCCTTCATAATATAACATTTTGTATTATTATTTATTACTATAGAATAATTGTACATGATCAACAGATACCAGTAGAAATTGCAAGTGTAATTGACCTAAAACAGACATTATCGTGAGTCAATCAAATGAGAATGGATCATTAGAATTGATCATTAGGCATAGTTCTTTCATCATTATTTTCGATAAACGTATTACATGGAATATTTCAACACCAAATCTAAAATTCTGAAATATAAATAGTGTGTAAGTGACAACAACTTACACAAGTTCTTTAACAAGAGGCTTGATAAGTGCAATGAATTATTTATGTTGCCACAATTTGTTATATATATATATATATATATATATATATATATATATATATATATATATATATATATATATATATATATATATATATATATATATGTATATATGTATATATATATATATATATATATATATATATATATATATATATATATATTCTTTATATGATAGTTTTTAAGAGTAAGAGAGTAAATTTTCATCACACAGTATTTTTAGAGAAAAACTACTCACAAACTTATCTCTAGCGAAAGCAGCAGATGTATTTAAATTTAATATTATAGATTACATTCAATTTGGTAACCGAACACCACAGAAACCTCTTAAGGTTAGATCACCGAAGCGCTTCTTATGCTATCGCCATATTTAAAAACCGAACCCTACCACTTGGGAACTAGACACATGGATAGTCTCTTGTTAGTTGTCTTCCTCTTGGGGTACAGTTGTTTACACTTTTATCGAACTATAAGGAATTTAAAAATTCTTTTCTGTTGCCTACAGTAAAAATTATAAGTTTGTGGACAAACATGACTATTTGAATTTTCTTTAGAGCCAGGAAGGAGCTTTTTAAAGCATGATCATGAGAGACTACTCTGGAGAGTGGACTTCTATAACTATACCGACGTAAATAGTTTAATTTCCAAGCAACTAATTTGGAAATTTGTTTGGGTGTGATATGTATCTCCATAAAAAATTTAAAGAATATAATAAAATTGTTCTTCTTTAATACAGCTGAATATATTTTATAATTTATTAGACCTTGTTTAGACCTTGCAAAAATCTTAGCCGATTTATCTCTTTCAAACTTGGTACATTTATATTTTCTTATTTCGAAGCATTTAATTTTTCATGTTTATTATTTAATACTTTTCTAAGTGGGGCAACATAATCGCCAATTTGGCGGCAAATATTTTGCGAGCAACAATTAAAAATGCCGTAGAACAAGCAAAATAATGCATCTACTCGGGATTTGGCCATTTGAGCGATATAATTTTTTCTACCATTTTTACACTTTCATTTTTAAACTTTTTATGAAAACATAGATCATATTTTCATTCATAACAAAATGGCAGCCAGTTCAAATTGTCACCTCTCCTTTGCACCACCCTCTACAATAAGAATCGTATCACCAACAAGATTTTCTCATTTAATTTCCTACCATTTTACGATGCTGTAAGTTTCAAAAGATTTTGTCAGTATCAAACAATTTAGTTTTCTATGTTAAATACATTGTCTTAAAGTTGTTTTTAATTTTCAACCATTATACTTAAATATTAGAATTCTTATATATATTTATATTTACCAAATATTTTCAAATTTGCTAAAACTAACAATAAGTTTAGTTGGTAATTTTTGCAGATCTTCTATCTATTTCGTTAGTCTCGGATCGACAGATTAAAATATTTTTTTATTGTGTTCCTTGTAACGCACGGATGGTGTGAGAACACAAATATTAAGAATAGGTGTGAGGAGAAGGGTACCGCCCCTACAAAATAGCTATTAATTATCTTAAATCAGTAGAACTACAATAGTGAGACTTTCAAAATTCAAAGAAGTAAACTATGGAAATAAAGGAAAGTTTTTTAGCAAAAGCCTAGCGGTATAATGTGGGGGGAGACGAGTACTGCCGATACAAAATAATTTTTAATTACAGCAGTGGAGATCTCTAAATTTGATGAAGGCTACGATAAAAGTAAGGGGCGTTTTTGAAATTATATGAGGGGACATAAGGGTACTCTTCGAACAATGCAAATATCAATTATCTTATAAGTATTTAGAAAACTAGAATAGTGAGACTCTCTAAATTTAATGTACACTATTATACAAATAAATTATATATGCTAACACTATTAAGGTGGTGAAGGAGGGGGAAACGTGTGTCCGTCACAAGAATATAATTACCTATTACATTATATGTACAATTTTGAGATTCGCGAAATTTTATATAGATAACGCCGACAGTAAAGTGCTTTCTCAAGCGAAAGTTGTAGGAGCGGAAGACGCTCAAATATAGTAGATATTAATTATCCATTATTACAATTATCCTTTGCTTTATAGGACTGAGTTATTAAATTTTACGTTGCTTTAAAGATGAAGTGCATTACTCAAGTAGAAATTCAATTGCAAAAGGCAGAAAAATGTAGGAGAGGGAGGCGGATGCCCTCAAATAAAACAGTTATTAATTATCCTTTATTTTGGGGACTATAAATTATGACTCAAATTTTGTGAGATGTTTTGAAGATGAAGTGCATAGTCAAGCAGAAATCTAATTGGATATGGCCGGGGGGAAAAAGTTGTCCTCTTACAAGAAAATCAGTTATTCTTTTTCAGGAGAGATAAAATAATAAGAAAAGTTATCGTATTGGCTTCTTTAAAAACTGAGCTCGTAGTAGATAAACGAAATGCAACATACTTATATACATGAGTATATAATTTTTGCTTATAAATATTTATATTACATTATATAAAGGCGGTCAGCGATGCACACCGGGAATGGCTAGCTTGTAATTAATTTTTAAATGGTAATCGGTTAGATTTTAGATCACTTACAACTAATGTAACGACATTAGTTGTAAGTGAAAGTTTCGTTTATTTTATTTATTTTCAAAATTATTTGAAAAGTAAATATTCTTGTTAAGTATGTTATTGAGAAAACCCGAAACAGCCTATTGATTTAAAACTGGACCCTAAATCACTGCATATGATATAAAGAGCAAAATTTATAGAATTTTTTAATTTTAGTACCGCGGCATTCGGTAATGAGTATTCAACCAAACTGCATCCCTACATCCCTCTCATACGATACGTCAGAGTCTATGAAAAAACGAATTATTAAAGCACTAAAAGTAAGTTTTGTTCCCATTTCGTTAAGGATATACATAACAAATTTTGGACATTGCGCTTTATTCCAAGACTACCAAGTAGTTATTCCCGTAAGTGTAAATGTGGCTACTTGCATCTTTCCTGTGTTCATGCGTCCGACAAGTTTTAACTTACAAATTATAAATTAAACTCCTCCTTTGCGAGTATTAATCTAGCTTTAATGCAAAAATTAAAACATACAAAAAATACTAAAACTTAAAAGTTTATTTAAGTTACGCAGTTACCGGCAATGGAAAAGCCATCACCCTTAACCATAATTTCTTTTCTAATGCATACGACACAACTTTTTCGCTCAATCTGATGAAAATAAATAAATTAATATTGAATTACTCATTATTACTATACTTTAGTTTCACATTTGGTTTAATTTAAATTGACATATTAATTGGCAGATACAGCTGCTTAATTTGCTTTTTATCGTTACGATTTGTTGATATTTAAAATATATTATAAATCTATATATTACATGTATCGAAATGTTATTCAATATGATAGTATTCTCGATATCGATTGCGATGTTTATTATTATCATAATAATTAAGAAGATTTAAAAAGTATTTCTTAAGATCACGACAAATTTGTCTATAAATATTTTACACTGAAAAGTTCCAAAAATTCCAAAGGCTTGGGAAAAAATTTCAAATTAGAAACATCATAAAAGTTTCTTCAAAATTTCGGAGAAATAACTAAAAGTCGGAAAGCCAGATTAATCGCGGAAGGAAAAAGGTAGAAGAAAGTAGCGAAAATTGATAACAAAACCTAAAATACGTCATAAGCCACAAAAATTGTAAAGTCAAGAATGTAAGATACGTTAATTGCGAAAAAAATGGTCAATTGTCGTTGCTTGCAAGAGGATCCTAGGACTCCAAGAAAATTTTCAATTTGCGCGAATTTCGTGGTAAAACTGATTTTGTTGCATTTTTTGTTTTTTAGTCTACTTAGTTTTATAAAGGATTGTTTTCGATATAATCAGTTTTTTTTTTGCATTATTATTTATTTTTATAAATAAACGAAATTTTTCGAAAATTTTTCAGTTTGGGAGACTTTGAATTAATTTTGTAGTTTCGTCATATACTGTGTAAGATTCATTTTATAAAATTTCAAGTTATCGCCACAACGAATGTGCTTATTAGTCCTTGATTGTATTACATTTAATATTTTTTTTTTTTTGGAAAATTTACTTCATTTTCTCGAAATTTTCGGAATCGTTGTACTTTCTTTGTAAAAATTGGACCAACTTTTGTAATTATTAGATTGACAGTGATTATTCAAATTCAGATAAATTTTCATATATTTATAAATGTTCAAAAGATTAGCCCGGACCTGTAGTATAAAAGACTGGTAGTCTGAGATTCGCGGTTTGATTTCTGTCAAATAATCTAGGTGTCTCTGAAGATAAGATAAAACGACATCATAGTTTGATTAGTTGGATTCAACTCAAGAATTTCCCATTGCAATATTTTCCCATTTTGGCACTCAATTAATTCCATTTTTCAATTAAAATAAACGATGCTGTGATAAAATTAAATATATATAATATATATATATATATATATATATATATATATATATATGTATATATATATATATATATATATATATATATATATATATATATATATATAATTAATAAGACTGAATGGAACAAACAAGCAAAACTTTGATTTTAATGCGATAAAATTTATTTTCTAAACGGTTTGAGATATTTTTCTTTGAAACGAAATAAGAAAACGTTATGAAAACAAATTTACTCATTTTCCAGAATACTATGAAGTTGTTTGTGCGAAATTAAAAATGTTTTTATCGAATGCCAACCCTTATATTTGAGCTGTAAATTCAAATATTGTTGAGTGCAACAACAAAATTTTTTTAACATTTGACTGTTTTTAATAACAATTTTAAAAAGTAAATAAAAATTTCAATTTTCTTTCAGACATGTCCCTCTCATTAGCACCATTGCATATACCCGCGATAAGGCCAGGTTTTGAAGCCGATGCAGCCAGTGCAGCCGTTAAACGGCATCCTCATCCGGCATGGCCGTATGAAAGTGATGGTTTCAGTTCGGCGCAATATCACCATGCATCGCAATATTATTTAGAAAGGGATCGCAAGCCTGTATTCTATGGTTATCCAGAAACGCAATTTCAGGTACATGTACATAATTAAATAAAAATAACCAAAAAGAAAATTTTTCATTTCAAATTAAAAGCGCGCTTAAAACAAGAATTATAAATGAATTGAAAAAAAATGTTTAGATAATAAATTTTTAAAAAACTAACTGAATTGACTGTGTTGTTTCATTTTGCAGCCATATTGGAATTACCGCGAACAACCCACATCCGCAGCAGCTGCGGCCTACATGAGTGCTACCGATGACAGACATGCCACTGTTAGTGCTGCTGCAGCAGCCAGACAATCGGTAGAGGGCACCTCACAGTCAAGTTATGAAACGCCAACTTATTCTTCGCCCAGTGGCCTACGAGCGTATCCAAGTGAAGCATATTCAAGTACAGGTGAATTTTATTTTTAATTAAATTCTTAAAAAAGGGAATATTTTTTCGTTCCTCGGCAAAAAGAAAAAAAAAACATCCACTTATTTAGCGAAACTTTTTATTTCATGTGATAAATATGTTTCCCTATTACCCGAGCTATTGAATAAATTGATAGTCTACATGTTTGTCCGCAGGCATAATATTCAGTGAGCAGAATGTACGTTTTAAATGGAAACATTTTTTTTTATTATTAAGAGCAGCTTTATGTTGAACTGACATGCAACATTCAATTAGCGCCTTTTTAGTCTGCATTGCACTTTTTACATTGAAGAAAACAGCCAGCGAATATATGGCGCAGTTTTTTTAAAATTCTCTGATAATTCTTTTTATTTTTTTTTTTTTATTTTGAGAATATGAATATTTGCAAAACATTTGTCACGATTAGCTTTAGAGTAGATAAAATAATTTCAAAGCAAAGCAGTCGTATAGAAGAACAAAAAATACGTTTAAAGTGCATTAAAAATTAAAAAAAAACAGCTTAAAAGTCAACGTTGCCGCGAGTTTTAACACGCTAAAATGAAATAAATTATAATAAAAAAAAAGATTTGACTCGCTCATGGAAACGTGGTTGGCGTTTAACATAAAACGCAAATGGCAACAAAATAATCCAAATATATTTACATATTATTATATTATTATTAGTATATATATATTTAAATTGTCCATTTAATGTTTGTTTTTTATAATTTATGATTAATAAAATCTTAAAATACGGCAAGAAAAGAAAGAAAAAATAATTCACAGAACTTAAAAAAAATATCTGTAAGTAGTTTTTTATTCTTTCCGTCTCAAATGATTTATGTTGATCGTAAAATTAATATATTTGTAATGCTATTTTCAGTAGTAATTCCTTAAAATTTAATCAAATTGTTCCATCATATTGCAAGAGAACACAATGTAAACAAGCTTTTTTACAAAGTGATGAAAGAAGGCATTCCTAGAGAAAAAATTTTTGTTGTTTCATACGTCATTGTGGCCAATTTAACTAAAACTCTAGTTGTAGATAAATTTTCTAGGCGTTTGAGATAAATTGGCTTATAAAAAATCTCTTGTTTTCGAATTACGAGATGTCAGGTAACATTTTCTACTTCGATACCAACAGACAACTTTCCTATTTCTATCTTATGCTGATACTCTCGTCTCCAGCGTATATTCGTAGTATCAACTATATAGCACTCGTTGTTTGTTTGTGGCAGAGTTAGAGAATATAAGGGCTCTTATGTGCTCTGTAATCTTCAGCTTTATACAAAAAAATGGAACCAAGAATTATCATAAAATTTTTTATAAAAAAAATGTGCAACCAAGTACTCCAATATACATACATAAAATGTTGGCAAGAACATATGGTGAGTATACGCCAAGTAAAAAACTATTATAAATAATACAGGAGCTTTCGAGAAGGTCGAGATGATACTAATAATGAACCTTGGCCTGGACGTTAAAGCGCTTCAACTACAAAAATGCTTGAATCGCCATTATTGAAAATGCTAATGACGACGGTATACCGATTGGCTCGTGCCATGGGGTTTTATCGAATGTTTTCTTTATGAAACTCGTACAAGAGTAACATGGTTCGATATCGCCTAATTTTGACCGGAATATTTTTTAGACAAATAAAACACCACAACTTTCCGTAACCATAACTGCTGCGGCCTACGAAAGAGTGGAGACTTACATCGCTAAACGAGCTCAAAAATATACCACCATATTTTTTGTGTACATCTCGTATTTATGAACGAGTTCGGGAATATATAAAATGAAAAAAGTCGAATAAATAGCCAAAATATTTCGTATTTTTTTACAAAACTTTATTCATTTAGTTTATTTTTCTTGGGCTTGTGACTTTATTTCATCTTTGGCGATTTTCGAAAAAATTCAAAGGTTTATACAATTTAATTGATTTGCCTCAACTTTCAGAGTGTTCTCATACTTTTGAAAGTAATTTATAGTGCGATATTTTTTTTCAAATTTCCAAAGCTGTGTTCTGCAGAAATAATTTTTCATCCACAGGCAGAGAGATATTCTTTAAATAGACTCCTCTGTCTTTATAAACCTAGAAGTGGAAAACTATTGAAAATTTCTTATCAGAAGAGTCTAATTGATTGCTGTTGCCATTAGTGTATTGATTATATCTGAGTGGAATAAAATTAAAGAAGTCACCATAAATATTTATAAACAAATAATATTTTTCAATAAAAATTATAAGTCAACTTACTTTTCGAACATACCTCGTATTTTATACTATCCTATAACCAAGTTTCAGATAAATTCAGGTATACTTCAAGGCTCCGATTATCCTCCTGCGCTATTATTTAATTGCTAAAATGATGTTCTATGTCAATTTTCCATTTCTGTCTACTCTTTTGCTCATGACAGCAGTATTTTCCATTCATATTCATTCATATTCGCATTGGTTATGGTTATACATAATTAAAATTATTCGGCATCTTGAAATCAACTATTCTAAGGCTCCTTAGAGATTTTCTCTGTTCTTGGCGCAAAAATTCATCACAGTGTCCATTGGACTGAAGACATATTTTTCAATTCGTATAAGAAGCATTCAAGTGCCTAGTTTTAAAACGGTTTAGCAGAAGCTTTGCTCCTTCTGATTGATTTATCATTTAGGTTCCATGGAACAAGGACCGGTGCTGCAGACTCTATTTTGGACATTTTGCGATTGCAGAAGGGGGTTAATGTATTAGCTGGTAACAATGAGAATCTTATAAAAAACTTTAACCACCATCATAATGTAGAGATTCTGTCACATTTCTATATTTATTACAATAGAATATGATGTAATGAAATTAGGAAACATGTTCTAGATTCCCAGTATATTCTGTCACATAATTCTACAACAGGACACCTTTTTTGTGGTTGACTTTATTATTAGGACTACTACTACTACTAGTGTAGGTTATAAGCTTCTTATATTGCTTTTCCATCCATATGCAATATTAGGAAGTTTAACTCAAATATCAACCAACACCAACCTGCCACCTATACCCAAATGTGAGTTTTTCGAATTCAGTGCATTGCTTGAATTAGGATCACTTCCTACTATTAATGTGAACGAGAAAGTGTCAAAACAGATACATATAAATGGACCTAAATCGTTTTATTCATGGAGGCAGGTATACACAACAGAATGTGTACCACGTTATTAGTCTGAGAAAATATTTTATGTCCAGAAGAGTTTCCTCCTTGCTTCCTAGTACTAATCTCAATTTCAACATTTATTTTCTATTTTAAGGTGGAACTGGCGGTCTGTCGGTAGGCGCTGTTGGCCCCTGTACGCCCACCAATGCTCTGCATGAATGGACTGGTCAAGTTTCGGTTAGAAAAAAGCGCAAACCCTATTCGAAATTTCAAACCTTAGAACTAGAAAAGGAGTTCTTATACAATGCCTACGTGTCCAAACAAAAGCGCTGGGAATTGGCAAGAAATTTGAATTTAACCGAAAGACAAGTAAGTACTTTGTTTAGGAATTCAACGCAAAAAAATAGTGTTGTTAAATATATATAACAATTGCATTAAACGTTTAGGTGAAAATTTGGTTCCAAAATCGCCGAATGAAAAATAAGAAAAACTCACAACGTCAGGCTAATCAGCAAAACAACAACAATAGTTCAAATAGTAATCACAATCACAGCCAGGCAGCGCAACAGCATCACAATAATCATCACTTGGGCTTGGGTTTGAGCATGGGTCATCATGCCACTAAAATGCATCAGTGACCTTTGGATAACAGCAGTGCTGGCACTATGGGATTTCCAACTTACTAACATTTAGCGAATATTAAAACGGAAACGTTTACCGAATATTAGTAACATATAAACACAAACGCAGACATCTACAAACACACAGGAACACACACACACATACACACAACTTTTCAAACATACAGAGCCACTTCTATTTACACATGTTTTACAAAATTAAAACAAAAACATACAGAAACTTCACTGCAAAAGAAAAATAAATAAATACGTCAATACAAATATCTATATGCATCCCAAATTGTAAGATTTCAAATGTCAGACACTGTTGTTATCAACTCTCTGAAACAACTACAACAACTGAAAATTCATTTATACACAGACAGAGACTAATGTTCATACATAAGTTTTATAAATGTATGTTTAGAATTCTTACAACATACATTTATGTACATACATACATACATACATATAAAAAAAAACATACTAAATATAAATATTTAACGATTTTCCTTTTTTTATAAATTAAGTATAAAATCTCAATAATCGTACACGCTCACGACCCAACACTCACATTCACACACACGTCGATCCACAAATAAATTTAAACAAGAGATTCGCGTTAATTTTCTTCAGAGAAAACGTGAAAAAAGTAAAAACAAAACCATGAAAAATATTTTTTTAACCAATGAAACCATATTGAAACACACACATACACAAACATACAAAAACACTCAGTCAAGTCATTTTGAAATGATTTAGTTTTTTAAATCTAAATACACATTTAACCCAAATATAAATATTAACTTGAAAAATGAAGGAGAAATTTGTTTGAAAAAAATAAGAGATAAAATGAAATACAATTGTATTTTAAATAATTAATTTTAAATCGAAAAAGTAAGAAAAAACAATTACTTTAAGTAAATGTTTAATCATTGAAAAAATATTATTGAAATTTAATTAATTTGCCAAAAAAAATTTTAACCAAAATTATTCAATTGAAAGAGATTACATACGTAAAGAATGAAAATTTTGGTTTTAAGAATGACATTTGTTTTCAGTTTAAATGCTTTGTTTACGAACCCATTGTGCAATATAAATTTTAAGATGTACTTGGTCGACTTGCGTGCGGACTGCTGTCTGGACAATGTAAACGTTAAAATATTGGCGCCTTCAACGTTAATCATTGGGGAGGACGTCACGTTGGCCCCACAGCAAAGTAACGCACACGTTGCCGACAACAATTAACTACTGCTGATACATATGTTGCAGATGCTCTCTAATGGCGTTTTTATTTTATTTATTTATTTTTATTTTCTTTCATAAAAAGGTATGCAATATTTTTTGCCCTTTCAAAGAAAAAAAAGAGAATTTGGTTAAAATATTATTCAAGCTTGGGGTCTTATTTGGTGTTTAAAAACATTTTTTTTTTAAATTATCGATATTATCTTCAGGAAAATTTTGAAGTTGATACTCAATGAGTATCGAAATATCGATAATTCCAAATAAAATTGTTTAACCACTAAACAAGCTTGAATAATATTTTAATAAAATTGTTATAAAAAAGTCAAAAAATATAGAGATGTTAGAAAAAAGAGAATTTAAATGTCTTTTATAACAGCAAACTTATTAGCCAAGAACGTGCAATCCTGCAATGTTACAAATTTTTTTTTAGAAAAGAACACACCATAAGTGCTAAAAAATTATAAGTTCTAAAAAATTATAAGTGACCGTCAATATTATTCAACTGCTGTTGACAACAGCTACGCAAGAGCAGATAATTTGCTGTCACTTTGGCGTGACATCGACAGTAACTTACATTCTAAGCGAGATTATCTGCTAGCGTGTAATATTTATGCAGGAATGGCACTACAGTGGGTTAAAATAATCATTCTTGGTATGAAAAACTAAAATTTATTTTGAATTTTAAAGAAATGAAAGCGATATGTGTTATAGTTTTGCATTGAATTTTAAAAGATTAACAAATTTACTTGCTTGCAGCATCTAGAATAAACCAATTTTGGAATTTTAGCATGACTCTCTTTGTGTTGGAGCTGTAAACTTTTAAAGTGTTCAAAATATACATTTTGTATTTCGTAACATTTCCTACTCGATATATGAATTGTTGTAGAATTTGGCATGTATTAGTTTTTATTTAAAAATAAACGTTTTGGGTACTTCTTTAAGATACGTATATGCTTAAGAAATATTTCTGCACAACATTTCATATAAATAATTTCTAATCGTTTTCCAGAGATTTTCGTCTTTTTTTAATTTTTTACTAATTTTCCGCTTAGCAAGTACTTGCCACTTAATTTAAGAAAAAAGAACTAGAGCCTGGTTTGATTAACAACATTAGTGTTGAAAGGTCATTATGGGAGGAGCATTGACCAATTAAGTAAGTCTGTTGCCCAGTAGAATTTCAAAAAGGAGAATTGATTAATTATATTTTCGTTAATATAAAACGACAAATTTTCTCTCGCTCTCCTAACGAATATTTTTAGCTCTTTAGTATTTAAAAAAGATATTTTAATCGAATTTTTTCATGAGCAAACATAAAATTCATAGAGTATTCATTAGATTTTTGTTCAACGCATGTTAAATTTTTTTTATAATAATTTAAATTTCTCTTAAAACATACGCTTTAATTGTACAAGTACTCATAATGGTTTGGATTTCATCTTAAATTTTTTATTCATACCTTTTGAAACTAATTCTAAAGTTAGGACGTTATCTAATAGATAATTAGTTTTTAGTTATTGTAAATTCACTTTATGCTAAAAGTAGCCGATAACCTTATTTCTTATCTTACACTTAACTGTTAATGGTAAGATTTAAGCATTAGAAGTTGGCATATTTTCTATATTTTTGAAAATAAGTAGTCGGGAAGAGAAAGTTAATCACGTTTATTTTATATAAACGGATTAGACGATTTTTTGAAAGTACTCAATCTAAATGTAACACGTTTACAATAATTTTCGTTTGTTTATTCTTTGCAAAGTACGTTGTTTTCCAAAAGTATCATTGCCAGATTACGAAAAAATACTTGAAGGTAACTTTATTGTTCACTTTAGCTAGAGTGACCTCTAATGCATAGGAAACTTCAAAGGCAGCTTGTAATAGTGGGCCTTACGAGTCCTTTTCGCTATATGAAGGCTAATTAATGAAGGGCCTTACGAGTGCTTTTCGCTATATCAAGTCCAATTAATGAGGTCTATGCAAATTTGTATACAATGTAAACGTTAAATTCTGTGTAGAAAAATCGACAACCAAAAAGGTTTTTTGGGAAATTTAATAAAACAAATAAAACAAATTAAATTAAAAATCTTCAGAAGTGGCACAATTAAAAATGCTCAAAGTTTGTTGAGTATTTATAAATATTGATGTTGACCATTTTGGCCAAATTTAACTTAAAACACAACGTCACAAAAACCTTGGTAAAATAGTAAAATCTATATAATTTTGATTATGTATCTGTTCTCAATAATTAGGGTGTGATATTGTAATTCAGTTTAAAAAATTTCTGAAAAAAAATTTCGTGAAACTTTAGTATTAGAAAAGCAGTAAAACCTGGATAATATGGTTTTCATTCTTATTCTTAAAATCAATAACAGTAATTCATACAATACAAATTTTATATGTACTTAATATTCCAGTGCAAAATACTGAATTAGATCTCTACGTACGTAAATTTGCACAAATTCAAAAGTGGACTCTAAGGAATTAAAGTGAAATTTTATGTCATAAATTGTTTTTTTTCAATGGTATTTTATTGTTAAATATTTTTATGAAATTGTTCGAATAATTACTTCAAAAATATCCACATAAATATTAAAGAAATTTCGATAGAATGTTTTTACTGAGAATAAATAAAAATTTGATATTTTTTATTATCCTTTTCAATCAAATTTTCGAACGTATTTTTTTAGCTCCAGATGTGTATACGATTATATAAAATCAAAAAAATAATACTAAAAATTTGTTTCAAATTCTAGTATAAGAACAACAGTAAAACCCCCATAATATGGTTTTCGATCCAGTTCTTATTACTTAAAGACGGATTTGATGCAACAAATTTTGTCTAGATATTTAATATCTAAATGACAGAAACGAACACCTTTTTAGACAAAAAATTTTGATTTTAAAAAATGTTGGCTTTAGTTTTGGTATCCAAGGGAAGAGAACATATATTATTCATTTAATTATTTTCTACTTTAAAATGACAATATTCAATATTGAGTAATATTTTAATCCTAAATAAGTAACTTAAGCCATTACTGTTAAATGTGAAAAAAAAGAAGTGATTATTTTGTTAGAAATTATAATTTCAATACGAAAGACTATTAAATCTGTTTTTAATTTTGCGTTTTTTGACTAACTGTATCACAAAATTTAACGATATTTTCTAGTTTTGTTATTGTTGAGGTCACCTGCCAGTGGTTTCATTTCCTATCGGGTAGGAAAGTTGCTTAAAAGGAGGATATTTTGAACCACTTCAGCTTAACAACTACTGCTACTATCTATAAAAAATGCACTAACGATGCTCTTGCCCAATTATTTCATAAGAGTTTGAAAACTAAGCCTACCTGTTTAACGGCTAAACACTTAGGCATCATTTCGAACAAAGAACAGTAGAAAAAATTTCCAGGAATACAAGTTAGGGATCGTACGGCTTCAGTCACCGCTTACTGCTTTTTCAGCACCCACGCCATAAGAATAGCTATCCCATATAATGACCACTGCTTGAGCTGCTGTAGTAACTGGGAGGAAAAGATGCCATACATCTCCTATGCATGTATCTTTCCTCTTGGAGAATAGCCACCTTTAGTATCTTCTCAGAATTATGAACTATGATAAAAAATGTGATAATAGCTTTCATTAGCGGCAGTAGGCGCTTTTTCTACTGCCATTAGAGCCCATGCTCAGTATAACCACTAGCACAGGGAATCCTCTCTGGCAAGCGTTAAGCCTTCCAAAGATAATTTGTTTATGGAATTTCCAATACATGACAAAATTTTTTTCTAATTAAAGGGCAATGGCCAATTCCGCAAATGTTTTCTAAAGGGCCCAAATATGCTGAACACTCACTTATCTTACCAACAGCCTTTTGGTATAACTAATCTTTTTATTTTTAAAAAATATACTCCTATTCGAAATGAAATAGCTTCATCTACTCAGCAGTGGACTTGAGCATGGTCTGTACAACCAGTTGTGCTGTAGGTAAAAGAAGACGAGTACCTACACTAGTCTTCCCGCACTACTAGGAAAAAATTACTCAACTTCCAGAAGTATAGCTGTACGCCATTTCCTAACCTAAGAGATTTTCGCAATTCCCCATCTAAAGAAATTGGTGCTGTTTACATGAGACGAACAATCAAAACGTTTAAAAAATTTATATAGCGGAATCACCAAAAAAATGTGGGTTTCATGTAGAATTTTGCGATAAGTTGACTGCATAGACCCTTCGACCAAGAGAAAAATTATGTTATTGTTAGAAACTCCATAAAAAAGGAAAAAATTCTGAGGGGTGCTAAAATGAGGGGTGCATAGCTCCCCCTTTCTGCATTATGCAAAACGCAACATTGATTTGATTGTTAGTAGTACGAGTATGTTGTTCGCTGGGCCGATTTCCAACTGTTTTTAAAAAAAGTTTGTTTAAACATTTATATTGAAAACAAAAAAAATTTGAGTTTTTTTGTTGCTGTTTTGGTTATAAAAGTTCAAAAGAAATTTTCATTTATATTTATTTAAAAAAAAAACAGACAGTTGATAAATTTGTTGTGGTTTCTGGACATCTAAAAATATTATCATTTTCTTCTGACATACTTTTTTCAAATAATTTCAGAAACTTCAAAATAAAATTATGTTTCTAAGAAATCGTTACATTTAAAAAAAGGCAAATGACTAAATTTCATTAAGAGTTTTCAACAATGTTTAAATTAAAGTAAATTTTATTGAATTCTTTGATGAAAATAATAAGTTCCTGTAAATAATTAAGATGCAAGAAGTGAACGGAAATACTAGTTCAAAAAGAACAAATGGTCTAATTGTAAAATAAATTCATAAAAAATATGTTTTAATTAAGCAAAAACTACTTAATATATACAACATAAACAGTCCAAAATATTCCTAAAAAATATATATATATATAAAAAATATAATAAAAGAAAAACGAAAAACTAAAATAGATATATTTAGTTAATGTGTGTCTGTTTTACTCAATAGAAAATGGCTTGAAAAATATTGACATAAATAAAGCGTTAGAAAGCTTCATTATAAATTTATTTGTATAATGGTGGCAAATATGGAAAGAAAATTAAGAATAAAAATATTTCATTTTATATTAAAAAAAAACAAAAACAAAAATAAAAACATAAAAAATAAGAAAAAATATCGTAATACAAACTAATTGATACAATATTAATAATCTTAAGCATAAAATTATAATTAAATGTAATTAATTTTAAACTGAAGTTGTCTTTTTAATCAATTATGTAGTTGTATTTGTAATCTAATTTAAACAATGTTTTAAAACTTTGTTATTGTATATGAGTTTCATATTTAATGTGTGTTTTTTTTTAATTTTTATATGTTTAAATTTATGCGTTATTTTTTTATTATTAAAACTCAAGTCCCAGCGAAAATTTTAGGATGCTTAAATCCCAGCTGAAATTAATAACTAATTGTTTTCTTATGCAGATTCTAAGATTCTTCCTGGGATAACTTTTAAAAATATATATTAAGTTGAAAATTATATTAATTAGCGCCTTAATTAAGTTTAGTTAAAAAAAACCGACTCATTATCACACTGTAATTTGTTTAGTTTAAATGATATTAAATAAAATGTTTTTTATCTCTGTTGTTTATAATTTAAATTATTTTTTTAATAAATATTTTTCTTTTTTTTGTATTAAATAAAAATGTGTTAATTAATTATTTGTTTCTTGCTTTAATTATTCATTAATTAATTGATAATTAATTATTTTAGGAAATTTTTTATTTGGCAACGATACTTTTTGAAAAAGATTTTATATTTCAGTTTTATTATGTATATGTTTATAATTTAAATATTATTTAAAATTAAAAAAAAAATAAAATAAAAAGGAACTATTATTAAATAAAAATTGAAAACAAAATAGTTGTTTAATATAAAAACCCCAAAAATATAATTATACATTATTAACTAACGAAATAATAGTAATAGATTTATTGTAAACCTTCTACTCCTTTTACAATGTAAGATAAATTTCAATTAATTATCGCTGCTCGTATTAGTTAAAAATAAATGAATTAATAAACGATATTAAAATCTTCTGATGTGCGCATGCAGGAACAACAAAAAATAAATTAAATTACAAAAAATGGAAAACAAATTTACAGAAAAAAACAGCAGATTGTTAATTATTTCTCTAACAAAATTTTTTAAACAACTAAAACAATTATAATTCTGGGTAAGTACCTCCACTATTAATTAATCGAGCAAAAGTAAAAGGTTTTAAAAATAGCTCCAAAAGCTTTTAGAAACTAAACTCCTAAAAAATTCCCCCTTCCATCCCAACACTTTTCGTTTTACTCAATCCTTTATCATACTTCTTCAAGAAAAAAAATAATTCCGACCATATGATCAGATTAGGAAAATATTTGAGAAAAGAAAAAAAAACACATTATTGACGTTTTCTTTTCTAAACAGAAAAATGTGTAACATTTTCTGGAAAAATGGAATTTAGTATATTTTACTAAGCGCAAAGTTTTAAGGAAACAGCACGGAATACTGCAGAAAAATGAAAATTTTTAATTAAACCAACAAATATTTTTTTTTTGCAAACTGAACAACAAAATGTTACACTTTTTCCAGAATAGAAAACGTCATGTGTAATCAAAAGTTTACATTTTGCTGAAATATTCAGTAAGTGAAGTAGTTATGTATACTATGAATTTAAAATTTTTCATCGAATTATCACATGTCTTTGGTTATTTTGGATTTGAACAATTTCTCGTAGAGTTTTGATAAATTTTGTGAATATTAATTAAATCTTTTGTATATACAATGAAAAATTTAATAAACATTTTCATAAATATACTACTCACATTCTTTTCATTGAATAGTTTCTTGTACATGACCACAATTTATCATTAAATTGCATTTTAAGTTGAACGCCTTCCATTTGGTTTCGTTTAAAAATTTTATCCTCTTAGACTTAATCGCAAATGAACAATTAAAAATCACAACCTCTCTCATTAACGAATTTACACAACAAATCAAATATTTAATTGAAGCAATTAAAAAATACATACATGCACCATTTTTGCAGAATATTTATTCTAATAAAAAATATTTAAATACATTTATAATTCCAACTAATTCTTACTCTCTGTCACTTCTGCTACTCCCTGTCACTCTAACTCCCTATTAATCTTTTCGATAGCCAAAGCCATAAAAATAAATAATATGAATAAGTGACATCGCATTTCTTAGTTTTGAAATAAACTTAAATGTAAATAGTTTTTATTAAATAAGCTTTTAATTACTAAATAAGCCTTAACAGTTTTATTAAATAATTTAAATATAATAATTTATAACATAAAAAATATTAATACACAAATTATGGAAATAAAGTAGTTCAAGAATTGTGGGCATTTGTTGTTTAATTGTTCATTTAATGATGTTTAATAATTTTTCTTTATATCGATGGCATTTTTAAGGCAAGGCACTCACAATGGGCATGGAATGCATAATTTTTTTTTTCATTGAACTAAAAGCGTGTTAGATGTAAATATGAGTAGTATATTACAACTTTATTTCAGGATTAAATAAAATCCTTTTTGTCAGCTTTATTCACTGCCTTGATCATACGAATAAGGAATTTATTTATTAAATTTATTATTCGAGACATCCTCCAAAATAATTATTTTAAAAATGTATTTTTTGCTGTTGGCCAATGAAATGCAGACAGGTACTTAACTAAGCAAACGATATAATTTTTAAATAAGGAATTTGTTTTGTTTTATTTGTTTTTCCCTGAGAAGCCTAAAAATTATATAAATTTTAATATATGAGCGGTAAATATTTCAAGGCAACAATTTTTCTTCTATTGTGAATCTGAAAAAGGCAACAAATTGCTCGCGGATCGGTGATATGAAGACCTTTTTCCCCATTTTTAAGGTCACATTATCAGGCGCAATCTGCAGCTTTAATTTGTAGTTTGATTGTCGTCGAAAAAGGGGGAGAAGAAAAGGGCGCAGAAAAAAAGACATGATTTCTGTTTTTGCCATTATCTTATATTTCTTTTTACATTTTTTAAACATAAAAGTTTTTGGTACCAGTTTCATAAAAGAATTAAGAAAAACACATTCTAAAATAATTTCGTAATTTATGTATGACAATAAATAAATCATTTATTGTGCGTCTAGTTTCTAAAGATAAATCATGTTTTTATTTAAAAATAAAAATAGCAACTTTTTTAGACATAATTTCGAAAAAAATATGTATCACATCAGGAAGAAGCTTTTAAATTTATTAAAGTATATAAAAATAGTAAATAGTTTCAAAAATTAAAATTTATTAAAAATAAAATGATATCATACATTTTACGAATTCCTTCGTTTCGATGATTACAAAATTGTAAAGGAAGCAAAATTTTATCCAACTATTTCCGCTAACAAATAAATTTAAATCTTTATCGAATTAGTAAACCTTTTTGAAACAGAGGACAAATAATTATAGTGAACGGATATAATTGCAATCGGTTACTCATATGAATATTATATAATAAATCAGGAATGACAATATTAAACATTTGAACAATTGCATATATTTCACTTTTCATAACTACTGTACATTACACTTTGGAAGAAAGCCCCATCCCGGAGAATTTTAACACCTCTCCCCAAAAAAAAATGTTTTCCTTCTCATGAAATTTTTAATAAATGGACTAATTTTCGATTCCTTAAAAGGCTTTAACAACATTTCCCAGCCCCAGCCGCGCAAAATAGGGGGGTATTGTAGACACCCACCCCTATAACATAATAATTCAACATATTTTAATATTTTTTGTGGCTTTAGCTATTCATATGAAGACATTTCATTGGTGGCTAGACCAAGTCGTCAGTGAACTGTAAGCAGTTTGAAAATAATAAAATGTCGGCATATGAACAAACAGCGAACACCAAAAAATAAGAATATTCCAAATAATAAATTTCAATGTATATGCATTATAATTCAATTAAACACATCGATTCAGTCTGCTCCTCTATATCTACCAATCAAAAAAGATCTGGTCAAGGTCTTGAAAATTAATTTATCGAATTCATAAAAAATTTTTACATAAACATTGTGTAAAACTAAGACTGAAAGGAAAAATGTCCTTCTTAAATCATCAAATCTGCATTTCAGGGGATAAAATCTGCAATTCTGGCAACAATGAGTTTGAGCCACTTGCAAATTTTGCCATGGAAAGCATGGTTGTATCTTCCATGAATTTTCAAACCGTACCGGACTCCGATTCAATCAGAAATTAGCAAAATAATTGCCACCGCAAACTGTGTAGATTCTTTACAGCCAAAACTTCTATATGCCCAATTTTTTCCCCCTCAACAAAAAGATAATTATTGTTTTGTAATAGAAATAAAAATAAGAATTAAGTAAGAAAAATAATTAAAATCACAGTATTCTAATCGTTTCAGATTTATTTTTAACCGTATTCAAAAAAGGAGGAGGTTATCAATTTGTGTGTATTTGTTTTTACAAGTACTTTTTTGTATTTGTATTATTTTTTATTTGTATGCTCGTACGCATAACTTTATCATTTGTGTACCGATTTAAAAAAAATTTAAAGGGTTTTCAGCAGGTTTGTCCCATTATTTTTTTTCGGAAAGACGACGTGCAATTTGCTTTTCCGATAAATTTACTATCGCATTACTCTCCCATTTATGGACCGATTTTGAAAAAAAAATTTATTTGAGTAGTGTAGCCAGCAGTTTGGTTTCACAGAAATTTAAGTGGAATTCAGGCAGACAAACTGGCCACCCGAAATAATTACTATAACATAACTCCACCATTTAAGGATCTATTTAAAAAAAAATATTTAAAATAGGTATTACAATCTTTCTGGTAACAAAAAATAAATTAGAAATGGATTATATCGCGGTTTAAACGAACCCATATTTGCTTCCGTTTTGAAATCTGTTCGATATGATCCTATTTGTATTGAAGTAAATTTTTTTGCCAGAATTATTTTTTACAGCACAAATTCTTAGGGCTCTTGGGCTTGCCCAACTAATTTATGATTGATCTTCTAGATGACCTTGTCCTTGTCCCAGAAAACATGCCCTGATGTAGACTGCTGAGAACTGTTTTTGCTTTAGAGGATGAACCCACTGTATACAGTAAGAAGGCTGATTTGGAAGATGGTTACAACCACAAAATTTTTATAAAATAAACTAACAACATATGGAAAGATTTATTGGTAATTGTTTACTGAAAACTATATCCTTTATTGTTACTCATATGTTTATAATAGCAGTTGAATTTTTATTCACAGGATTTTCATGTTGGTGATGGCATTTAGTTTGTAGCTTATGAAATTATATAAGAGGAATACAATAGAGATGGACAAATCAAATTAAAATTGCTATACCAGATATTACTTGCAGCAATCGAAAATATTTTTTTACTAACCAAACCAAAAATTTTGCAATATTTTTAGTTACCACCATCACTAAATTCAGCAAGGATCGGTATACAAAAAAATCTCTACATATATAAAAATTACGTGTATGTTCGTAATCGTTAAACCCAAAAAACTACCGGACCAATTTTAACCAAACTTTATATACATGCTCTATGGGGCGTGAGGAGTGTTTCTCTGTAGTTCGTCCGACAGATGGCCCAATATTTAGTTTTTTGTGTTTTGCTGTATTTCGCTGAAGGCGTTGGGTCCTTAATCAGCGTGTAATGGCGGTAATTATCCCGATACCGGTATTTGAACAATAATTGATATGTCGATTTAGTGCACCTTTCATTCTTCTTCAAAATATCAATCCGCCATGACTTTGCAACGAAACCAGACTTGCAGTGAAAATAAAATTTGAAGGCAAAACAACGTTTGCCAGGGTCAGCTAGTAATATATAAAATAAATAAAACTTGGATATTAGAATTTCGAAAAGATATTCTGGGGGTGTGCATGTCGACACGCCTACTAAGAGGTACTCAAATGGCAAAAGTATATCCATTTTCTTGCCTGTTGTTTAATAAGGCAACCTTCTAAGCTTAATACGCTTTAATTCGTTGCTTCCAGATGATACCATTTTCGGAAAATTATTAAGAAAATTTTATAACGGAATTCAACGTTTGGTGCAAATGTCTTGCAAAAATTCAACTGTAAAATATCCTTAACTCTTGTAACACCATTGTTTACGCAACACCAACAATGTTACAGCTTTTCTTAACAATGAGTTTTGCATTTGCAACCACGGTTGTCAACTTTAAAATTATTGCATTTAAATTTTACATGCCCAAAATTGTACTAAATTTAAATTCTTTAAGTTTTATTTACAACTTTTCTTTAATAAACTTTTATTTTACGTTCAATAATATATTGAGAAAATAATGATAAGTATGATACGTGTATCAAAGGCATTTTTAGGTTCAACTTTTTTGGAGCAACATATTGCATAGAATCCTTTTGCCTTCAATTAGGAAAAAAAGTATAAAAGTAATCCCCATCTTCTGATGGAGGTAGATATATCATTTAGTACAACAGTAGACGCCAGACAGCCAACGGAAAGACAGACTTATGATGGCTGATGGCGGTCATATTGTTGAAGCTACATTTATCGATTTGGTTGTCATTTATTCTATCTATTTGGCCAAATCATTATCGACGGACACAGTCTTCAGCAATATGATATGTGCGAATGATAAAATTATTTTACCAAAACGAGTGTTCTGTTCAGGCAAGGTTCTGACCCATTTCTGGATGAATTGATACGTCAATAAACAAAATTTAGAACGTTGTTAATCTGGCGGTATCATCGGCCCATATTTCTTTAAGAGCAACCTTTTCAAAAGACATCACCGTTAACGACGAGTGCTACAGGTCGATGATTACCACTTTGCTTTGACCTGAACTGAATGACATGGACACCAGCAGGACTGCGCTACGTGCAACATTGGAAACTCCGCACTAGCGATTTGAGGGTAGGGTCATCTCATGTGGAGATGATATGATCCCGTTAGACTTTTTCTTGTGGGGATTAACTGCCTGTTTCACGATGTCGAACGACATCGTTCGTTCGCATAAATACGTTTGAAACAGCAACAAATTTTAAAATGTTGTTTTTGGTTTTAATGTATTTATGCAAACGAACGATGTCGTTCGACATCGTGAAACAGGCAGTAAGTCCCAGGTTCATGCGAAAAAACCCACAAACCACAGCGGCCCTCAAAGCTAACTTAACACATGCCATCGTAAATCAACTTGATTTACGGGCCAGAATTATTGAAAAATTCACATTTCGGCGCGGCGAAAACTTGCATAATGTTATACATATTTCATACATCGATAAGCATTTTAAATGAATAAGAACTTTTAATGAAATCCCACACGCACTTTGTTTTATTTGTATTTAAAGATAGAAAGCGTTTAATTAAAGACTTTATATATATAAACAAAGTACGACTTTGAAAAAAATGTTCATTTAATTTTATAAAACTAAACGAATATTTGTTTCGATTATTTGTGTTCAAAATAAAAACTAATTCAAACCCCTTCCTAAGGAGTGCGATTTTCATTGCTTACAAGAATCCACTGGGGTAATTTTTCAGTTTCGAGGAAGTCAAATTTAAAAAAATTTTGACTAAAAATTTGAATTTTACGTTTACAAATCTGATTTTTTTTCATATAATTATAATTATATGAAAAAAAAAATCATATTCTTGTTTTTAAAACAAGTAAAAAAATTAATGAGTATACTTTGTGAAAATTCATGAAAAATTGGTGTACGTTTTTTTTTATTTTTCTCCAAATTCTTTAGAATCTTATCAGCCATAAAATTTTTTTCAAAAGAGATATCTTGAGACAAAGTGAGATTAATTTCGAGAATCCTTTCTTATATAGACTGTTTTTATTTGCTTAAATTGGCTAAAAAATTGCACAATTTCAAGGCATTTAAAACAATTGCAATTTACCACTTTAAAAAATTTTATTTTAAATAAAATCTAAATCTGCTGTATCATTAATCTCTAGCGAATGAATCGGAAAAACTCAGAGTCAAGTTATCATAAGAAACTAATTACAATTGTTGCAAATTTTGCTGTTGTTTGCGGATTACAATGTAGACTACATGTATATGTAGTATTACATTCAATCATTATCTTCGAAAAGCTAAAAGTTTTATACAAAAACCAACACAAACAAAAAATTTGTCTAATGCTTCTATTTGAACATGTTTTTTCCGCGTCAACTTTTTGCATTCCTTGCCAAACAATCGTATTTTTTCATAATTCATAAAATGTAAGTATATAAATTTTTTATTTTATTTATTTAGGGATGTGAAACCGCAATTATGTATTTGTATATACACAAATATTTACTTTTACATTTCCCCTGCTTTTGGGTGTGTTTCACCAAAAAAAAAACAATACAACAATCAAAGTTTAATGGGATTTTTATACAGACACATTCGCATACGACTATATTCGCGTATATGAATGCTTATATACTTCAAGGCAAGAAGAGGAATGAATATTCAGCATTGGTATTTGTAAAGTGAATCCTTGGATATTATTTTGCGCATAGAGAGATGACCGGCAGTGATAAACTGACAGACTGGCAAACAAAAGTAAATGCCACCCTTAAAAAAGTTAAAAAAAATTGCAATCTTTGCATATGGAATATATTCGATTTCTTTTTATTGTTATCAGTGGCGACGTAAAAAATTGTTATTGATCGAATTCGATTTATATTTTCTATAAGAATATACGTAATTGTGAATTTAAAAATGGAATTTGAAGCTTTTCAAACGATTTAGATTTTATTGGCATAAAATTCTTATATAAAATCGTTATCATTTAAATCCGCTGGATTAAAATAAAAATTAATTCAACTAAAAGCAAAATTTTTTCATTCCTCTTTTTTATTACTCTGTTACTAAGAGTTTAAAATATAATATTTGAAAGTAAATTTCCGTGTTTTTGATTTACAAAGCACTCAATTTTTTTTTCATCGCTCGATTTTAATGATCTCAATGGCAGAACACGTCGGCAAATTTTTTAATCCCAACAAACATGAAGTGAAGTTTTTGTAATAACATAACTTTATCAAGCGCATTTCTCAAATCTTTTTCAACAAACGGCTTGAGTTTAACATTTGAGTTTAAGTTGATAATGATTTAAACAGAAACGTTTGACATCTGTTTAATAGAAAATATGTATTTTGACATTTCTATGTGTATTAGTGATTTTTTCTTTCTATATTGGCACACTTGTCTCGAACGTATGTTGTTAGTTCAGTTTGCGTGTGTGATTTACTTTGTTTATGAGAGGCATAACAGTTAGACGTTTTTCGCTTGTTTGGCGATTCCGTACATTCATTGGCCTCTTAAATGTTGGGAACAGCAAACAAAAGTCGCAGTGGGCCATATCTAGCGAATACGGTGGCTGAGGCATGATTACGATATTCATTTTGGCCATAAAATAACGAACAAGCAATGACGAGTAAGCAGGTGCATTATGATGATGCAAAAGCCATGAATTGTTTTTCCACAATTCGGGACTTTTTTTTTAGTATTTCTTCTCGCACGAGCGTCGTCTTTCAAAATATTTTATAACTTGTAAACATTTTTCTGACTTACGAGTACTATATCACTATATGGCACTCTCAACACTACAAGTTATTTTTTAAACAAAATATTATGCAAATTCTTTCATACATTTTATTCCATACAAAATTTAACAACATGTCAATCAACGTTGCTTGTTACTACTGTAGAAAAATTACATTTTTAATGTTTGTCAACAAAAAATTTTGTTGATGACTAAATAATTTATAGGTATATAAGGACTAAAAACAAATTAAAAAAAATCAAAAATTGTTTTTCATTTTTGTTCCACATCAAATTATAATCCACATTTGAGAAACGTCGGAGACTTACGTTTGAGAGTAAATGTAAAGTAAATGAATTTCTCGATTTGGTAATAATTTCCCCTTTTTTTTGACAACACTATATTTTTCAACTTATTTTCAAATCATTTTCAAGCTTTTGAATTTTGAAAAAGAGTTTGATTTCAAATCATTCTCAATTGGAAATCAAGACTGCGTATTTGCTGGTATATTATTACCAAGTTATAGTTTAAATTCGTTGACTAAAATTAATTTCTTAATTTCTTAACAACAAATAAAATCTTAATCTATATCATGAGTTTGCAGAAGATTAGAAAAATTAAATCACCACGCCAACCACTAGCATTTGTTTTAGTTTATCTAATAGCGTAATAAATTATTTGAGTTAAATTAGCCAGAAATTATTCTCGTTAATGATTTCGAAAGCAGTTTGCATTTTTTATTAATTAATTTTTTAAAACATAAACTTTTTAGGCAATTAGCACATAAATTTTATTAAATTTTATAGCCTCTAGAACTTAATTAGAAAAGAAAATGTTTAGCTAAAAAAAGAAAAAGAAAAAAAAATAAAAAAAGATATTCGCCAAGACAACACAACAACAAGATTTACGTAGGCTTCCGATGCTTTTAAGAAAACAAATAATCAGACATATTTTCAAGTTTATAGAAATAGATCAATTTGATAATTAATAATTAGAAATTTAACTCAGCATAAAAAATTGTTTTGCGCTTCCACATAACATTTTCCATCAAATATATACAAATTGAAATATAAAAGTTTTAATATAAGGATGGTAGGACTCGTTGATATTAAGATCTAAAATACTTTGTATGAGGATGTCCCATGAGGGCGCGTGACATCTGCCCAATTTGTTGCTTGTTATTCAGTCAGTGATGGCAAGTCACCATGCAAGTTAATCGATTAACAGGACATGCAAAACTTTATAATCGAAAGAAAAATTTTGGAAGATGTCCTCGAGAGGCGACGAGGTTGAACGGCTGTACTATCGTACAGGAGGCTCACCATGTACTGCCACATATACAAAAGGTTTGATGGCGAATTTAAGCGGACGGCATCATTAATACGTACATTTTCGAAAACTTCATTAGTGAGGCCACCAACACCAATGACGAACACTAATAATTTCGATGATGATGTGAGGTGATGTGAATTGTTCACCAACATCGTTGTGCGATTTGACGCCACTAGACTTTTTCTTTACGGCTTTTTTGAAATCGCAGATTTACGTTAATAAGCCGTAATCAACCAATGACCTTAAACTCAATATAATAAAGGCCATCGCTAAAATGCAGACGAATCTGGTGAAAATTTAACCGTGCCTCCGTGAGGAATTTTGGCGGACGTTTGAACGATACATAGTGGCATAAATGGGCCCTTGAAGCAAAAATTTAGATTTTCTAATGCCTCACGCACAACCGCGGTAATTAAACAATATAAAAATTTCCTTCTTATTTAATTTTGCCTGGAAAATCGTCATATACTTTGAAATAATTACCTGTTTAATTTATTCCCTTCAAATATTTTTTTTTTTTTTTTAGCAAAAGAAAATATAATACCAGAGTTCCAATTCGGGTGCACACCTGAACAATGCCATCGTATAGTAAATTTTATACGGGATTCCTTGGAGAACAAAAGATATTGCTCAGGTGTATTTTTGGATGTGCAACAAGCATTTGATAGGGTCTGGCATGCAGGCCTACTATATAAGCTTAAAAAACTACTTCCAACACATTTTTACCTAGTACTACAATCTTATATCAGCGAAAGGTATTACTATGTTAAGGTCAACAGAGATTTCTCTGAAATTTACAGAGTCAAGGCTGGAGTCCCTCAGGGTAGTGTGTTAGGCCCAATTTTATATACAATTTTTACATCGGATATGCCCTTAATAAATAATGTACTAGTTGCAACCTACGCTGATGATACAGCGGTGTTAGCTGCTGACGCAGACTCGGATGTTGCATCACAATATCTTCAAAGAGAGCTTGATGAAATAGGAATTTGGTTAAATAAATGGAAGATAAAAGTCAACACCGAAAAATCTTTACACGTGACGTTTACTTTGCGTCGTGGAAACTGCTCACGTGTTTCAATTAACAACAGTGATATTCCGCAATCTGACACAGTCAAATATTTAGGTCTGCACATCGATCGCAGGCTTACATGGAAAAACCACATTAAAGCTAAGAGGCAACATCTTAACTTGAAATTCAAGCGCCTATTTTGGTTACTAGGTACCAAATCCAAACTAAGTCTCGAGAATAAGATAATTTTATACAAAGTAATGTTAAAACCAGTGTGGACATATTGTATACAGTTGTGGGGAACGGCCAGCAATTCTAACATTGAAATTCTACAGAGGTTTCAGTCGAAAACATTGAGGTCCTTAGTCAACGCTCCATGGTTTGTATCAAACAAAACAATTCATGATGACTTATCAATTCCGATGGTTAAAGAAGAAGTTAAAAAATATAGCGAAAATTACTTGGAGAGGCTGATTAACCATTGTAACCCATTGGCAATAATGCTATTAGATGACACAAACGAAGTAAGAAGACTGAAAAGGAACCACATATTAGACTTGCCATTTAGAACATAATCAATTATACATAAATAAAATTCTGTGTACATATATGTAAATATTAATATAGATTAAACTTTAAGATTTTTGTATATAATGTATTATAAATTTTTGAAATAACTTTAACAATTTTTGTTCTTGTATATTGTTGTTCTTATTGGAGTTCAACAATGAATGTTATTTTATTATTCCTTATTTTATAAAATTTACTTATTATCCTTGGATAGATTGTAAATAAAATGTGAAAAAAAATATATTTTTTTAATAAGTCAATAGAAATTTTTTTGTGTGCACAAATTGTAATTAAAAATTAAAGTTTCTTTTATCTTTTTATCTTCCCGCTATCAAAATAAATGAGAATTCGTAACTTCTCTTGCAAGTCCTATTTTAAGTTACGAATCCGGGATCAAACGGGACATGTTGCTACACGGATGATTCTAAACTAAGGGAAAGGACCGGCTTAGAACTCTTTATAGAAAAATCAGAGACCGAAATTTACTTCCGCCTGCCTGGCCACAACATGGTCTTCCAGGCAGAAGTCTGTGTGATTACTGTGAGCGTGGGACAAGTCAGTGTAAACTTCAGGCCTACGAAAGTCAACATTTTCACAGACATTCAATCGGAAATCAGGGCAATTGGTTTTGAGAGAGTAACTTCTAGGACCATTTTGGTTTTTCAAAAATACGATTAACGATTAGGTGATACGTACTCAGATCCGTCTCTTTTAAGCGCCGGTCTACCATGACGCACTGGGGAATGGGTGTGCTAAAAGTTTAGCGATAGGGCGATAGCGAACCCCTTTCAGGTCAGCTCCCTGTGGGCTAACTAAACCACGGAATACTATGGAAGAGTAGAACTTTGAGTAATATGAACAAAAACCCATGAGTGAGCCAGACGAGACTAAAACGAGGGGCTTGCTAAAGCTAAGAAATCCCGAGTTAAGTAAGTCGATTAGAGCCCTGGCGGGGATCTTAAATTTTTGAGCGCACCTGCATGGGATTGGCACTGCGGTGGAGGACAAGTGCGGGAAGAAACACTAGCTTTTTTTCGGGCGCGATTCCGTTTCCTTTCAGATGACACCTTACCGGACATTATTCACCTCAGGGGTATTGGCAAGAAACTCCTTGCATGGCATAGAGTTTGTTTTCTCCATGCGCGGGGAGGCCCACAATGGGCCTTTACTGACTTAGGTGTATTTTTTGTTTGACATAGGTATCATTCTCCTTTCATCAACATGGACTAAGATAAGTCTATCCTATTTTAAAAAGTCGTTTTGTGTATATACATATTGCTCCTTTAACGAAGTATAGTCGCACTATTACAAAAATTCGAAATTTTTGTGTTACTCAGGAAGAAGTGTTGAAGAACAGCAGAAGTGTAGAAAAACAGAAATCAAAATTATATCTGAAGCCAAGTCGAAGTTATGACAATAATCAAACACTTAAAAAACTATAATTGCATTTTGTATTATTCGTTGTTTTTTGAGATGTAACTATATTGCATTAAACAAACGAAATCTATATTTTCACATAAATTAAATTAAACCTTTTATTTCTTGCAGTATTGTTCGAACAAATACATTGAATAGCTTAGTGGCGATGATCATATAATGATAGAAGTGCTCAAGGTGAAAAAGTTACTGTTCAACGTCTATTTTAATGACAATCATTTTATTATTTCAATTGTATATAACAACAGTGGATAGAATATGATTTTTTTCTTTGTGTTTACAAAAAGTTCTTCTAATATGTTGTTTTGATAAATGCTTTAGAGTCCCCTTTATCATTCTATATACGAAAATTCTGTTTAGTAACATAAACACAAAAAGCATTTGAAAATATTTAAATAAAATCCTTGTCTCTTACCATTCACACCATATAAAAGCTTTTTTCTTCATATGAGAAATTATCTCCCAATTGTCTGAACATATAACAACAGAAAATACCATCTACCAAGTTTAAGAATTTTGGGTTTTAATACTTCTATTGTCACTGGTGTTATCATTTAAATTTAAGATCTCCAAATTAGATGAGTGGTTTCAAAGCTTACGAAGTACTCATGCACAAACGTTAACTGCCGTATTCATAAAACTTATTTATTTACTACTAATATATTTCACAAAGTAAATTTACAAAAAATATACATACATGTTTATAGAAAATATTTGTCTTTTATGCATGAACTATTAAGTCAATTTACATATTCTTGTAAATCTTTTTTTAAACGAATATTATTTTATGAGTACGGCAGTAACAGTTTATAATTTTAATTTACATAAAAGCATTCCAAATACAAAACTGACTGCAACTTTTCTGTCATAAGAAAAAGTTTTCAAAATAGATTAGAAATCAGCAGAACTACCCAAAAGTCAGAAATATAATATAGAATGTTAATTACTGATCCCTGTCACAGCATACACCATCTCCATACACTTCAAGTATACTCGTGGGTATATTCAAAACATATTCCCATGTGAATACTGCATGATAGTGATGCATATAAGTATGTTTTTAACTATATTTTATACGCATTCATACATCAACGAATGATTTGGATGGAGTCCTCGACTTCCTCTGAACCATAAAATGCGATATAAATTTCTTTAAAAGTACTAAAAGTCACTAACACTACAAAAGATTATCAAAGATTATCAAACGAGATAAAAATATGCATAAAAAATTATTACAAAATTATTATAAATTAGTTTCAAACTATTACATTTATTTTTCATCACTAAAATTGTAAGAAAAAACACTGGAACAATTGCACAAGAAATATTAAAAAAATTTAGTCAACAATAGTAAATAAATTTCAAAAAAGTAAAATATTTGTTTAAGGTCGTATGTGTCAAAAAAATATTTTTTTGTGAAAATTATATTAGACCTGTTAGTTTAAAAATAGAAATGCTCAAAAATAGTTTTAAAGAATTTAATCAACTAATGAATATATTACAAAAGAGTAAAACATTTTTTTAAATTGTATGTGGCGCTTTTTTAAAAAAGTTTATAAATTTTTTAAAAAATTTAAGAGGAGAGAAATCTGAAAATATCATTTAAATCGAGAAAAAAGAACACGGAATCAATTTGAAAAATTTTTAATCTCCCAACATGATGTGATTCGAAATTAGGCTCAAAAACCAAGTTTTGCCCAAAAAAATCTAAACTAACTGGAGACACAGTAATTCAAAATACAAAAAAGTTTTATTTTTTAACGACAAATAAATTCATTGTTATTCTATTTGGGAATTTTTCGAACTCACACCATTTTTCAAGGCTAAATTTTTCATATAAGAATTTAAATCATTCACACAAGTGTAATTTCTTGTATCTTATGTACATAATTTCTAGTCCTGGAAAAACATACATACATATATAAACACAATATGTGGATGCAAACTTGCAACTATTGCCACACTTTACGTAATTTTAAGTTGATCAATTTATTTAAATGCAATTTAGGAGAGAACTCTCCAGTGAAGGACCATTGAGATCGCGAAATTCATAGGATATCAAATCTATAAACTACATTATCCTTGCTATGGAAAAAACGATGACATTTTTCAAAATTATTATTTCCTATAGAGAAAAAATGGGTTGAAAAGTTCAACAAAATAATAAGCAACTACAACAACAATCGAGAATTGCCAATGAAAATTTACACAGATTTAAAGTGAAGTTCTTTCTATCCACGACAGATGTGATTATTTAGAATTTTCAATATGATAAATAAAATTAGAAAAAAATTTTCAGGAATAGAAAAATAATAAAACTTTTATTACAATTCAGATAAAAGTTTCGGTAAAATATGGGATACACACGATCATAATGCTTGATATCAATTTCTTGTACTTGTGCTTGGTTCGGTGTAGTAGGCTTTATTTTACATCCTTTCGAGCAAGTCGAGCATCTATTTTTGACTAGTTTCCTTGCCCTCAACTATTTTCATCTTTCCTGCCATTTACTCAATAAAAATTAAACAACAAAAAACACCCCATGTCCTCTGAATAGATTTCATGGATTTTTTTACGCACACACAGCTTTACTCATAATAATACATATATCTAATCCCGTGAAAATCGGAGCATTCAACAAGAACTAACGTGTAATTTTAGACTAATAGTTGTAATTATGTATAAAAGTTTTCAGTCTTTAGGTGCATCATTATTCATAATAATTTACGGCGAAAAAAGCCTTAATTGAATAAAACAGGTTAATCAAACAGATTACAAAACGAACGCAGTTATGAAAACCGTGCCTTAAATGGCGGCGTTATTTGATAAACAATATTCGAAATTGTCCGTCCTGTTTTCGAAAAACATTTTTATGGGAACAAAAAGGCAAGCAACCTTGAGCTTTCAAGCAAAAAAGAATTTTGAAAATCAGTTTACAAATGATACGAGTCATGCCTATACAAAAATAAAGACGATTTAATAACCTCCCCCATTTTTCAAGTCGGTCAGAAAATTAATCAAGTTCTTTCACACCTAGTGAATATATATTTAAATGTTTTGAATTACAAAACCAGAAGTTATTAGAATATCATTGAATACCAAAAACTTTTATTTTAGACATTGCAGGTAGCAAAATATTTTTGTTTTCAACACTATTTAAATTTACATTCGATCTATGGCTGTGTGTACGTAAATATCCTTTATCTGTTACTGTGAGTAGAAAATTCTACAAAAGAAGGTACGAATATTTTAGATGTGATCTAATTTATATAAGAAAATATTATAAGTTCTTGGCAACATCACAATAACAAAAAAGAATTCCCAAACATTTGTGCACATTTCATGTGGCAACTGCAGCAACCTGCCACTTTTTGGTGGCTGGAGTGACTGACTGGCTGACTTGTATTCTTGATTTCATCGTTACTGTTTTACTTTTTCATTTGATTTCATATTTTTCTCTCTGCCAACCATTTATTTCTGTATCTCTTGATGTTTCCTTGTTGTTTCTTTTCTGTTCTTTCCCAACAAACGCAAATGGAAAAGTTTGATACTAAAAAAAAAATTATTAGGTACTCGTAACTAGCTTAACCATCGTTTGAAACTACATAGAATTTTTAAATCGTTTGCTCTTAGAATTTTCAATCTTTATCTTTTCGCACAGAAAATATTGTTAACTTTTAATAAAATACATTGTTTGTTGTTGCAAAAACCCTAATTGTTTTAACAATTTGTTGGGAGGAATATCCCGAAATAATAAATTCCAATATTAAGTGTTAACTTTTAATATCTATTATTTTATTTTGATTTAGTAGAAATAATTATTCCTTAGCTTTTACTTTTCTTATGGCATTTTTCTAATAAAATTTTGTTTTTTTTTTTAGTTTTATATATTTGCAGAAATAGTTACTATTTTTATTTCTGTTTCGAGCAGAAGAAAAGTTAGTTATTTAATTTTATTTATTATTTTCTTCTTCAAGAGAATTAAAAATGATTATTGATGTTTATTTTTGGTAAATTCACAACCGTTTGGAGCTAAATTGTGCTTGTTATTAAATAATTTTGTACTATTGGGTAGCATTATGAATTTGGTACATAGTGTTTACTTTTAAAAATTCAAATAACTCTGGCAAAAAAACCGACTTCAATACAAGGAGTCAATCGAACAGATTACAAAATCGAAGCAACTATTGATTAGTTTAAAACCCGATTGAAATGCCTTCTTAAATAAAAAAAATTTAAACAAGTTCAAAAAAGGTCGGATTTACGAGTATGTTATAAATATTATTTCGGGTGGTCACTTTGTCCATCCGGATTCCACTTAACTTTGTGAAACCAAACTGCATGCTATACTTTGAAATAAAATAAAAATCGAAAATCGGTTCATAAATGGAAAAGTTATGCGATAATCAAGCAAACCCATTAAAGCGAACCAATAATTTAAAAAATTGGTCTTCGGGTGGGCGAATTGCTCGTCCGATTTGTGAAAAAAATATCGGGCCAACCTGCAAACAAACCCTTTAAAAAATATTTTCAAAATCGGTAAACAAATGAAAAAAGTTTTAAAAAATACATACGTTTTGATAACCTCCTTCTTTTTTGAAGTCGTTTAAAAATGGTGACAAGCAATGGTTTGACAGAAAAAAATTATAACAATAAGGAATGATAAATAAAGTGAAATAAATAAAACTATTTATAATATTATTATCAAAAAATAAATTTAGCTGTCATTTTATTGTATACAAGTTGCGAGAAAATAAAACGGACTCATATAGGGTATAAATTATTTGTTGTGCTGTTAGGCCTACTATGAATATTTTATTACTAATATTATTATTATTACTTTTTTTGGAATGTTCATATACGATATATTGTATTTGATTGAAGTTGCATGTTTTCAAACTGATTGAAGCTCACTGAAGAATTTTTTAGCGACCAATGAAATAAAATTTTTAAGACTCTAAATGGCAAGAAGATCCCAAATAATTAATTTTAATTATTTATTATCTCTGCACGATAAATAAAAATCAACAATCAACAATTATTTTTGCTTGCAAAAAAAATAAAAGTCTGACAATATCGATGATTTCGACCAAAATTATATTTAAGTTATAATTGTTAACATCTTTTAAACGCATACAAAAATGTATTATATACATATTATTTTTTGAAAAACCTATTTTTCATATTTCGAACCGAAAGACCACTTAAGTTCCCCAAAAAAAAGCACAATCCTATTTAATGTGCTTCTGCTGACATATTGTGTAATAAACTCATCTACGACAAGTTATTATCGGGCGCTATTTAACATTTCAAAGGAAGTTACATAGAAATTCGTTTGTAATTTAAAAACAAATACGCATATGTTTGTTGGGTTGCAGCTCTGGTTAGCACCACAACTGCTAATAACTACCACCGCCATATTATCGTCATCAATAACTCTCTGGAACGGAATGAGCGAGCAGCAGCAGCAAATACAACAACGATTTGTGCCAGACTGAATGATGTTAAATAAAAGTATATAATAATAAAAAGTTACAATAACAATAACAACAATAGCAATGGCAATGGCAAAACGAAAGGTTGATACATAAAATTTGATGTTGTTGTTTCTCATACGGATACTTTTTCTATCAAACCAAGTCACAGTCAGTCGTCCTTCTTGCATTCATTTAGCGATTGATATCTTTTCTAGAATAAACAACGAGCAAACAATGACCTGACACCGACAGTGAGCGTACAATTCATCCATCCATCGGATACATATTTCTGCTTTGTTTCTTGTTTTATCTTTTTACGTTTCTTATTGTCTATCACTTCAGTTTGATTTCATTTGATACGATTTAATTCGACTCGACTTTGGCTGTGTCAATTGCCATTTGCCATTTAGTGAGCGTTTGTTGAGGATTGGTAACATTTGCAAAATAACTTTTAATTTTGTTTTTTTTTTTTGCTTCTGTTTCTTTCATGGCTGCGACTGTGCTTGTGTCTGTATCAGTGCTGGGCCTGTATCTGGCTGGTTGGCAGTCATTGTTTTAAAAACGCACCATACGTGTGGAATCGTCGTCTGCCGTCCGTAGTATATCGTATCTGTGTTTTTTTGTTTAGCGCGAGTGTTTGTGTAGACAACTAACTGCCTTTAATTTTTACCAATTGGAATATATATAGATATATTTTTTGTATCTACATACTTGTTTGTGCGTCAGTGTGCTGTATTTGTTTTTAAACAGAATTTATATTTGTTTAAAAACCAACACGACACATGTTCAGAAATAAGAGAAAAACATGTGTTAAATTATAAAATGAAAATATACAGACAAAAAAAAAACATAGAAAATAAATTTAAATAATGACATGGTGTGATTCTTTTCAACAAAAAAAAAACGAATATATTTAATTCTAATAATTTCAACAAAAAATATATAAAAAAACAAAATATGCTCATAAATCTTGTCGACCAACCTTGCCGAATCCACTGTAAGACCAGACCAGCACAAAAACAAAACACCACAAGAGAACACGTCAAACAAGTTGGAATTTTATATCGTGTTCGCCCCATCACTTCATTTTAGTTGTTTTAGCCGCCTTTTTTAGCTTTTGTTAACAACAAAATTTATTCATTTCCATTAGTCAGACTACAACAAATTAAAAAAAAACAAAAATAAAGTTTCAAATCGTGTTCCGGGCGTCTTCTAATCAAATATTCGCGTGTTTGTTGAAAAAATCGTAAAAAACTAAAGAAAATATTAACTTAAAAAAAATGCTGCCATGTGAATGTGTGTGTGTGTGTGAGTGTAAAAATAAATTACAATATACAAACGATTTCCACTTAATCAAAAATACAAAATTTAAAAAAACAAATTTTTTATCATCTAAAATTTGTTGATCTTAAACGAAATTTTCTACAAATACTTGTACAATGAAACTTTGTTGAAAAGAGGTGAGTCCAATTTACATTTAAAATTATGTAAAATAACTGAAACTGAAAATTGATGATTTATGACGAATACTCCAAAAAATGTAGTTGGTCGACTATTAGTCTGTCATTAACTGATGATCATGGGTTCGATATCCATTGCAACGGGTGAATGAACTCGTTGTCATGGTGGGTTTATTGAGTTGGCATATAGTTGGTATTTGTATCTTTTAACCACAAAACAAGTTTCTGAAAATTTTATTACAATTTGAAGATCGCGATCTGAAGTTAGTGCAATTCAAAAAAAAAAATTCAATGATTTTTACATAAGATTTTCATTACCAGATGCTGTTGTTTGCATTTTATTCTTATTCACTGAAGTTAAATTCAATATTAAAAAATATTAGATTTTTGGTGTTTTCTCCAGAGGAAACAATTATTCATTGGTTCTATGAAATTGCCACAATATTTGTCTCTAAAAAAAGGACTTACTTAACCAGTAAACAAATTTAAATCATTCTCAAGGAACGACATTTTCATTGCTTCCAAAAATGCATTAGTGCATCTATTCAACTACTTAGGAAGTTGACATAATTTTTATTAAAATTGTGACAAGTTATGTGTATATGTAAAAGGACTTACTTAACCAGTGAAAAAGATGGAATCCATTCTCAAGGACATTAAAAATCTGAACCAATTCCGTTCATTTTTTAGATCGACAAGAAAATCGTACTTTTCTGCAATAAATATATAATACAACTACTCTCACATAATGAAAAAATCATGACTATTAGCAAAGTTTTCCCATTATTTTTGAATCAAAATTTTAGTTTTTTACTGGGTACTTTATGACAAAATTAAACAATAAAAATTTTTTGTTATAAATAAAAACCAAATATCTTGCGCTAACAAAATATCAAACGCATCGAACTATCTTACGCATCGCAATAGAGAATAACCCCCCACTACTCAACAGATTACCGCTACTCATGCCGTGTATTATGATAGAACTTGAAAAGCAAGTTACGGGGAGGAAGTTAGATGTATTAGTGTCTAAGGACATTCGATTGAAAGTAGCAGAAAGAAAGAATCTTTCGCCGGGAGATTATTCCACGTATCGATTATATTAAAAGGAATATAGTGAGAAGCTAAATTTCACCAGAGATGAAAATTTCCAACTATACCCTGATATAAATTAAGGAACGTCAAGCTATGGATGTAAAATTCCATACAGGATCCATTCCATAAAATTCCATTCCCACTTCCCCTTCAATATATATACATTTTATTCAAAGTCCTTTTACTAGAGTAAGTCCTATAAATTGCAAAAGTTGGAAAGGAGGCTTCATTGATTATGTCAAGAACAAAAAATTGTATAAGCGATTGTCAGATTTCTAAGCAATCCCAAGTTCCTTTATATATTTTTAGATGATTGAAAAATTTGTGGAAGCTATAACTTGTGAAAACTTTACACTTTAAGAAATCACTAATTACCAATCCACTAATAAATGCCTGAATTAATGCTGAAAATATCTTAAAAAAATGCTACAAGTCCTCAATTTTATAATTTCAGTCAAGGCAGATTAATAAGGAACACGAACCAGCGAATTCAATACATTACTGTGCATGATTTCTAAATCCGCATAATCAACAAGTAAATAGTTCTAATGAATTGATTAAAATCTATATATTTTAACTTGATGTAACGAACAAACTAAGAAGAACTTCCTCAAGTTTGTAATTAAACAAACAAGGATCATGACACATACTAAAAAATTAAAATGAAATTTACGGATAAAAATTTGAGAAAACCCACGAATTTGATATCAAAAAAGTACTTTCTTTTTTTTTATTATATATTCTTTAAAGAAGCTTTAAAATTATTATTATTATAGATTTATGGTATTAATTTTTTTAATTATTTAAGACCACCCGATGCTCGATAACAAATTATGGGTTTTTTTACATTTCTTGCATTTCCAAAGAGAAAAAGGGAATTTAGTGTTCTTTAACAAGCGCAAATTTATTAGAAAAGAACACGGAATTGTGCAAGAAAGTTAAATATTTAAGTTACGAGTGATAAATAGATTTTTTTTTATAAAAATTATCCACCAAAAAAATGTAATTTGGACAAGAATATGCCACACGGCCTCTTAGTTTCCTATTGACAACTTTGTATTTATTAGTGCAAAAAATTTTAAAACTATAGAAATTCATCACTGAACTGAAAACTTCATTTTACTAACATTCAGTGAAATTTTCTCAAAAATTATACATTTTTCAATAATTTTAGAAAAGATTCCCGATGAAAAAAGCTTCGAAAGAAATCATGAAAATTAAGAGATTGGCACCCATAAGTAGGGATCATTTGCAATGGTTTTAATATAGGCTTTTCATTGCGGGATGTACTCTTTTTGGATTCCTATTCACAGATTTTTCAGCCGTCTTCAATAGGTGGAGAAAAGTAAAATTTTTATATACATAGTTTTTTTTTCAAACCAAATTTTATATTACAATAGGAGTGAGGATTTACCATTAACAATAAACTTAACATCTAAAAAGCGTACAAATTTGCCAGTAATCAAAATTTGCTTCTTCGTATGTGGAAGTAATTTCATCAATTATTAATTGAATAAAAAAATAAAAATACATAAATCGAAAGTAACAGGTTTGTAAAAACAACTCGTATTTCTTATCAATATTATGTCCTCATGACTTTCTGGGAAGTTGAAAAAAATTTCTAATAAATTTTCAGATGCAAATAACTGAGAATGACTGCAATTTTTTAAATGTTTCTTTTTAGCAAGAAGCAAACAATTTTTTTGATACTTTACGGTAACCATTTTCTACTCAAATTAAGTCGGATTTCTAAAAATTTTAGTTCATTCTTTTTTGTGCAAGAAAACAGTTGACTACTTTATATTTTCTATAAAAAAACAGAAAAATAACAACTCGATTTCCATTCATCATATTGTACCTAATTTTATGTTCTTTCCTTAAAAAAATAAAGAAATGTGCTTGTTAATCAATTTATCAAAAAAATAAAAATAATTAAAAAAACCGAACTACCCCTCATGATTCCATGATCTTTCTTCATAAGTTTGTGCTTTTAAGGAACACTGAATTCCTCTCAATCTCTTTGAAAAGCCAAAAAAAATACACTTTTCTGAGACAAGAAAGCGCCTTTAATTGTATTTAATTTTTATTGAAATATGAATTAGCCCCCATTTTTTTCTCCCATCATTGCAATGAATAATTCAATAATTTAAAAAACACATCTTCTAAGGAATAATTAAGCCAAATAATTTCTATATTTCTTCTTCAAATATTGAAAACCCGTTTGAAGTACTCGTATAATAAAAATCTTTTCCCTCTTCATAATGTATTTGTAGGTCGAAATGAAAAAAATATGTACAAATAGCTCAGGTAAAATTTGAAGGCAAAGTCTTTCTTTAACTTTAAAAAAAAGCCGGAATTCGCATTATATTGTCTACCAGCAGGATCTTGTTAAGTCTGCCTTTTTGCTTTCAAAGATTAAACCCTTTTTATTTCAGCAACGACAATAGCAATTCCTATTAGCTTGACCAAATGACGCAAAAATCAGTCACTGTCTGCTGTGTTTTTGGTGCAGAACGAAAAAATTTATATTTATGGTCGCATCATAAACATTCTCGGTGAGTGCTGTTCCAAATATTTTGGTTATTCACAACAAACAAAAAAAAAACGGAAACAATAAGGCCAGTCTACAAGCTGTGCGCTAAAAATATGCAATTCCTTAAAAGGGTTAAACGCACTCACACCGGCTGATGAACAATGGTCAAATGTTTTACTACTACTGCTGAGAACAACAAGAAATACATTAGAAAATCCTAAATATTTTAAATTATGAAAAAGAGAAAACCGTGAAAATGTTGGAAAATATTTTCACTTCTTTTGTTGACCCCATGAAAGAGAAGGATTGATCTACATTTTAAAATTATAAATAGGAAAATCTAACAGCAATAGAGAAAATTGTTCGGCAACAGTTGAATTGTAAAAAGAAAAAATATTTAAATTTCTTGGAAATTTAATACGCTCCAGTTTTAAGTTAAAAGATGCAGGAAACATACGTACATATGTACATGCGTATGTACACATTTTAGTGCGAAAAATGTTTCTATACCTTGCAATCTGCTTTCGGCCTTTTGATGGTTTTTGTAAATAATATCCTACATTCATACAACACACTTCTTTCTATACATAATCGCTCTGTTTATTTACTAAATAGTTTTACTAATTTTTACTGCTTTTTACTGGAAATTGTTCAAATACTCAAAAAATTTCTAGCGAGAGAGTGAGAAAGGCGACAAAATATTTTATAAAAGTTTTATTTACCATTGCGTATAGAACGTCAATTCTCGTTCTGTGAAGTGGTGGAATAAAAAGTTTTTTTTGACATTTCCAAACGACTTTTTATTGCCGTTTAGTGAAAATGTCAAAATGTATTCATTTAAAAAAGCAGTGGAATGAAACAAGCGATAGTTTTGTGAAATAGTGGAATTATCAGTAAAAAAATTTTCATTTGAAAACAGTGTTTAAACAAATTATTTATATGTGAAATGTCCTGAAGATTTTCAAGTGGAATTTCAGATTTTTTCTAAAAATTTATTTTTGGGGGAAGTTCTTTGAATATCAACAATACAATTAACAAAAATTGTTTTTAATGTAGTTGCATATAGAATAGTATTCGAATGCATTTAAAACTACCATTGATACTTGAAAATGCTTATGAGCATTATTTGTTGCGGAAAAAAGCGACATTCAAACCAAGGTTAAGCTTGATAAATAATAGGGGAGTTCTGCACCACTAATTTCAATGTTAAAAAAGTGCATTACTGAATTTCGTTGTAGCCGTACATACACGATATATGCTGAAAGTTTTGGACGCTCAGTTGAGGTCTGTACACTAGAAATAATTGAAAAAATTCACGATATGATGATGGCCGATCAGAGATTGAAAATGTCACGGATTATAGAAGTCATATTCATATCATATGGCTCAGTGGTTTCAATTTTTAATGATCACTTGGGTATGAAAAAGCTTACCGCAAGGTGGGTGTCTCATATACTCACAACCGACATAAACGCAGTCAAGTGACAACTCTGCAGGAGTGTTTGGCGGTGTTCAACCGCAATATGGACCAGTTGTTGGGAAATTACGTAATCGTTTATGAAAAGTGAATCAACCACAACACACAATAGTTCAAACAGTAGTCAAAAGAAAGGGGTTCTCGCTGTTAATCAGCTTCAAAAAATATCAAGGTGGGTTCGTCAGGCAATAAAGTCATGGGAATATACGCAGTATAATCCACATTTACTACCTTGGAAAGGGTAAAAAAATCAGTGGCATCAATCAGGTCAACTTATTGGGTGAATTTAACAAGGATTTGAAAAAACGACCTGAAGAAAAATTATCTTTCCCATCAGGAAAATGCAATAGTGCACACATCAGCAGTTTCCATAGCAAAATAAGATTTTCTCCCTCATCTGCCCCGAGTGACTACTTCTTGTTTCCAAACCAGAAGAAATCGCTCGGCGGAAAGAAATTTAACTCCAACGATGAAATCGCCTCACAAACAAATGTCTATTTTGATGACCACAACGAATCTTATTTTGTGGAAGGCATAAAATAAAATTAGAGAAACGTTGAACAAAGTGTATAAACCTCAAAGAACACTATGTTGAAAATTAATTTGATTTTTTATCCCATGACCTGTAGTTCATTCAAAAAGAGAAGGACTAATTTCTTCGTTACGAATTCCTAAATTCCTTAAGTTTCTAAAGGTGGAACATAATATTAAAAGGAGTTGCAAGTTTTCTATTAAGGGTTTTAAAAAAAATCAAATTTTTTTAAGTTTTTTTTGCGATTTTTATCTGGAAGGTGAAGTTTTTTGATTTTATATGTTCGCAATTTTTGTTCTTTATGACAAGAGCTACAAGTTTGCCTCAGAGAGTAAATCGAAATTTGGATCGGTTTGCAAGATATGAGCCCGAGAAAATGATCACTTTTTTGCGAAAAAGGATACCGAGGACACAAATCTTTGGCGGCCCATAAAAAATAAAGTGCATGACTTTGGGAAAAATTGGGAGACACGGGTCTTTTTTTTTAGTCTTTTATCACGTAGTGGTGTCCGTATATGGTTATTTTGCCACGACTTAAAAAATTACACACAGTGATATGTATCTGTGAAAAAGTCAAGTGAAAGGAATCTATGAATACTAAAATGAAAAGTTTTTTTTCACTTCAGGTTATCACAGAACGAGAATTGACCACCAGATTTTAAAATGATATGAAGCCAAAAGGAGATACGAGAATATAAAAGCAAAAAAAAATTATTGCTTTCTAATAAAATAATTTTATTACTTGGAAATTTTACATAGTTAAAAACAAATACTAAAATAGGATGTTGGATAATTTAGCGCAAAAAAATTGAATAAAAATAATATCAAATTATTTTACTAAACCAAAAATTTATTTATGAACATAAAAATATTTTTAACAAAAACTGCTTTAAATTAAAGTAAAAATTTTAAATAAAAAGCTTTAAGACAATAGGATAATAATATTATTTATTGAACATAAATGCTTTTCTTTCATATAAAAACAATCCAACTAAAAGGATTAAAATACCTAAATAAAAAGTTCTTTATATATCGAAGTTTTTATGTAACAAAAAAATCTTAAGCTTTTAATAAAAAGCAACTTATTATATGTAAGAAATTTAACATGTAATATATTGCATCAAATATATATTCCTCCATCTCTGAAAAGTTTGACAAAAGGTTTTAACAAAATCCTTTGTTAAGTCAAAATCCAGACACCATTTACTTAATATTTTCAAGACTCATCTAATATAAACAAGTAAATTTGTATTATATATTTCTAGTTTTCGATTTTATTATAATCAACTCACTGAATACTCGTCCAACTTCTAAAATGCAAGACTAAAAATTTCATCACAAAAGAAGACAATTCCATAAAATTCTTTTCATTCATTACAAAAATATTGTTACGATATTCTTTAGTTGACTTTTGTACTGGTCACTCATAAGAATTAAAATTTTTCCACTGTAATTCATTGAAATTAATGTCATCAAACTTTTATTTACTTTGTAACATAAACTAATTGAATAGAATTGAAATTAAAGAAGTGATTTGAAGTTAAAGAAAAGTTAAATGCCATTTTGCCAATTTTGGCAAAAACCGACTTCAATACAAAAAGCAAATCGAACAGAAAGCAAAGCAGGTATGGGTTAATTTACATCTCGATATAATCCATTTATAGCTCACATTTTACTTCCAGGAAAAATTAAAGTACCATTAAAAATGCTTTCAAAATCGTTACATATGTACATATATGGGAAAGTTGGGCGATAATAAATTTTTTGGAAAAAAAATTATGGAACTAAACTGCAAACAAACCCTTTCAAATAAAACAAATAATTTTCATAATCGATACTTAAATGGAGGAATTATACGATAATAAAAATTAGGGAGTAGAGGGTAAATTTCCTGTCCGATTTTCGACAAAAATCATGGGGCAACCTGCAAGCAAACGCTTTTAAACAAAAATTTGAAAATTGGATCAGGTATCATAAAGTTACAAATGCACAAACATTTAAAAAAATACACACGACCTGATAACCTCCTCCTTCTTTGAAGTCGGTTAAAAAAGCTAAATAAAAACCTAGATACTAAACGAAATATGTCAAGCCAAATCAAAATAAATAAAGTTAAACTTACCTTTAAAAAAGCTAAAGGGGCCACACTAGTCGTTATTAATAAAATTTTTACTTTTAAGAATTATTTAAACAGGTGTTCATAAAATATTATAGAAATCATAAGTATTTTCTAATTTTTTAAAATTACATTCAATATATGAATTTTGTATGTTAAAAATTTTCAAGGACATAAGGAGTGTTCGCAACGAAAAGTAATATTTTTTTTCAAATTTGAGAACAACAACGGATGAAAAAATATTTAACACAACTGAATCAAGCAACACTGCTGCTATTAGAATTAAGAAGGATAATCTTTTTGCGGTACTCTCTCGTTTTTATTGGGAAAGTAAACACGGACACCTAATAAATGAATTGAAATATTGGATGTTGTTATATGTCGCTTACAGCACCCCGGTTGTAACGTCACTTAGCTCACAGTGCCGCAAGAGAAATGCAATGAAAATTATCGAGAGCTTTTAAGTTCATCTAGAGGAAAGAAATGGAAAGAAGTCATTAAACAACAAAATTTTGGATTACTTTCAAATTTGATCAATAATCGTATATACTGGACTTTTTTAGAATCATTCAGATTCGAGATTAATGCCATAATCTCCACCAAGACGACCAATAAATTTTTCCTTGCAAATATTTCGATACATATATCGTTAGAAATAAAACACATCTTTGTATATGAAAATGTTTAACACCAATGCACCATACGAAATTTGCCGCGTTTAAAATCTATTTATATTTGTTATACCGCTGACGCACAAATTAATTCATACGAAGTGAACGTTTTGTATTTTTTTAAATGGTTAGTAAGTAGAATTCCTTTATATCGAATAAATATTTTTACCTGTAGCATTTAAATATTGTTATTTTCTTCGATCCTTTTTAATTTATTGAAATAAATGTTCATTCTGGCACCAGGTCTTTCAATTTAAATAATTGTTTATTTTAATTTAATTATTTTCAATATCTCGCCACAACATCGAGTGCCATCGCCAGAAAGAAATTGATTTATAATTAGCCAATGAAATTACAATACTCGTATTGCTCTTTATTGTTATTTATTGTATAAACTAAAACAGCAGGTACTAAAACAAATAATTATTTTATTGTAGCACTCAAATTAAATTCTAATTAATTTGAATTTAGTTTAATTTCTAATGTACACGCATATGTATGTCGTCACCCTATTAGCAATTGCATGTAAACAAAATTTATTTACAAGAAAATTAATTAATGCAAATTAAGAAAATTATTTCTAATTTAACGCCGACAAACATCGGGCAAGTATGGAATAGCTAAAGAAAATTAGTCTAATCTAACATTGAAAATTATTAGAATGCCTTGAGGAAAAATATTGAACTTTCTTTCTTTCTTTGTTTGATAAGTAGAACTGAAATTAAATTAAATATCTTTGAACATTTTAATTTTTAAGCGATTCATGCTAAAAATGTTAGCGAAGAATTTCATGAAAATTATAAACGATACAAGTGATTTTCTTCCTGTAGAATCATGGCCTATTTTCTAATGTTGGCTTTGAATTGCATGTTTATATCTGCCACAGACGATTTGTAATTTTTACCTTCAAACGTACATGTAGAATTACATCTGACGTAACCTCTGAGTTTCCACAACTGCGGATTTTAAACAAAAGTTTTACGTTTTGCTTTGAAGAATTTATCTACATATTTCTTATCAACCATAACAAATTTATAAAAAAATTTATATTAAAATTTAACTTTTGAATATCATTTTTTACATTTAGTACTGAGATTTATCGGGATTGTATCCAAAACATATTTGAACTTTTCAAAATCGTTTGTTGTGGCTTTAGATGTTCATATGGCGATTGGTCGTTAAACCAAATCGTTAGTAAACTTTAAGCAGTTTGAAAATATTCAATCCTATATGTTTATATCAAAATAATCAAAGACAATGTGAGAATTCTCTATAGTATATGTTTTTTTAAACCGTTGATGTCACAGGCTTTGGCAGATGAAAATAGAACACAATCTACTGGAAAAGTTTTTATTATTTTTGAAAGTTTTCACATGACATATAGATTTTGTAGTGACAAATTTAAAAAGGGAGATGTAAGAAACTAGCCATATTTAAAAAGCATAAACAAAGCTGATTCTCGTTGTTTTAATGAACTGCTCTTCTCTTATTTAATTATCAATCCATACAATTCATCAGTGTTGACTTACAAAAAGAAAATTTTCAAAAAAATTTTGTAAGCCTTTTCAATTAAGTTCTCGTTTTTCAAAATACCTTTTTATGTAAATAAAATTTATCCAAATTAATCGAAACATTTCCCATATTTTCTGTGGGTTAAGCCAGCTTTGTTCACTTATACATACGGTGACCATCCGTTCACTATTATAGTGGACAGTACACTATTTGAGCCTCTTGTACACTATTTTTTTCATGTACACTATTTGTACATTTTTTTGTCAATTGCCCCATTTTTTAAAACATATTTTCTTTCATGTGTTCACTTTTGTTCACTTTTCTGTTCTATTTACTATTCTTGGTCATTAATAAATATTCTTGGAAACTCTACGTTTCATTCTCATTTATTATGAAAAATAATCTGGCCACTATGTATGTTATAAGAAAAGAAGAGAACTTGTCAGTTCTTCAGCTGTTCATACACATGCATACATATGTACATATACACACATACGTATATTTTTTTTTTCGTCCAGTTTGAATAACTGTTTAATTTTTCTGTGGAGGGAAACAAAACTAATAACAGCGAAATATTTGTGGTGACAATATTCCTTATAAAAATATTTTAAAATTAGTGAATTTTGCATTTTCTTTGGCTGCATCAAATGCACCAACAGAAAGGATTTTTTCTATGTCTAATAATATATGGACTTCCGAGAAATCTCAAATGAAATTGGAAACACTAGAATCTCTCTTAATTATAAAATGCAATTTTGAAATGGATTGCACTGAATTTAAATCATTTCTAAGGAATAGAGCTGATGTTTTGCAGAAAATACATTCTGTAGAGAAACATCAAAACTAAAGTATGTATATTTTTACATTCGTTTGTATGTGTGTATGCATTTTTAGTTTAGTTTCCTTTTTATGTATGTATGTACATACATACATATATGTGTACACTATTTCTTTATGGGTTTAATGGTCACCGTACTTATACATATAAAAACTGTCAAATACCATATGAGAATTATAAAAATATAACCAATGTAGACTAGAAAATGAAATCATCTAATCTTTTCACTTAGTACATGAAAATGCCTTCATATAAAAAACCGTATATTGTTTTCAACTAAAGCCAAGTAATTTCTTCGTAATTGTAGAGAAGCAATAAAAAAAATTTTGTTAAAAATAGCTTCCAGTTCAGTGATTAGGAATAAAAAAATTTGTAATAACAACCGTCAAATAATTGGAGATTATATGGATTTGTGCTTTTTCCAAATCACAATTTCCGCCTCTACGGAAGTTCTATTTTTTATAAATATAAATATTTTTGCTTCTTAGATATTTAATATTATAACTTACCTTTCGAAGTAATGATTAAAGTTGCAGCTAATGCCCCACGACTGTTGAAATTTTATTTGTTGAGTAATTTAATCGGAGATGAATTTTTTAACCTGGAAAGGCATAAGCAAAAAATGCATTTAAGAGTAGTTTTTTCATTCAATCAAAGTTCAATAATATTAAGGATGAGTGTGAAAGAAAACTTAAAAATGTTCTAGCATGTAAAATCTAATGAACCATTTGGGAGTAAATTATTTTCAAAATGTAATTCTATTTACGATAATAAAAATTTTGTAAAGATAGATTTTCAGTGGCTTAACTTTTCATTAAATGTAATATAACCGATGCTAAAAATTATGGGAATTTTATATATTAAAGTTTATTAAAATTTTATTTTGACTGGCTGTGTTGTTCTAATATGAATATAATTTTTCTGAAATTTTTTTGATATATAGTTTTTATGAAATATAATTTTTCTAAGTCAAGAGAATTTTTTTTTTAAATTAAGAAACTGTTTTTAAAAATGTTTAATCACAAGATATACGTTCTATTTTTTACCGTTTTATTTTAATTAATAAACTTGATTTATTGTTTAAGCTTAAGGTTTCTTTTAATTTTTGAATTTTTTTTTATCGATATTTCGCTACTTATCGAGTAACATCTTCAGGATATTTGTTTATTTTATAAAAGTTTAAAATATCCCTTTTAGGTGCCCTCGCTAGTGTACTAGACAAGGGCTGCAGGTTCGATTCCTGTTGTACACTCTGGTTGTTTCTGCCTTCTTTACTTTTGTTTTTACTCTTCTGTTTCCAATTATCTATTCTATATTTATCATAGATATACTAAGAGGTCAAATCATGGACCCAAGTGTTCGAAAGCTGTCTATTAAAAATAACCTAGTGCACATCCTTTTTAACATTTTTAAATAAGTACTTTCCCATAAAATTAATTGACTGTTGCTTTTGGCACTATTCTGGCTTAAGTTAAATCTGTCTATTAGTGATGATGTAACACTGCGACCAGTTACACTATGATGCAACACGGCCAAGAGGCATTTTATTGTTTCATTAAGCGCCATTTGCGTCAGTTAATGCTCTTTAAAATGTAATCTAAAAAAAACATTTGATACGTGTAGTTTTAACATGTATAGGACAATTCACTAATATTAATTGCTTTTTTCTTAAGAACTAGTCTCCATTATTATCTAAAAGAACATCATCATATTTTGTCAAGCTTAAGGTCCAATTTTATAATATTTTAGAATTTTATAATATTTATTTATAAATGCAAATAAATAAATGATGTAATAATAAGCTTCTTCAATGGTTTACAGTGATTGAATGCATAGTCTAAAGTGGGAATCGAACTCATAACATCCGCCCTCCACTATTTTACAGAGCATTGGCAAATTATTTTTAAATATATTTGCATAAAACTTTTAGGTCTTCTGCTAATCGAAATAGATCTAAGAAAAAACAACATAGAAATGATTTTGCACATTTTTTTATTTTTGTCAAAAGTTTGTTTTGAATTGAAAATCAAATTACAACAATTTACAAATGTTCATCACAAGTTAATTATGTGTACGTAAGTGCCTTTTATAAAAGATCAACAACAGCAACAAAATTGTAAGATTTTAATTGCCAGCAAAAAGTCGCTACTCAACTCGTAAATAAATGTTAAAATGAATTCATTAAGGATCCATTAATTAGAAACAAAAGCATGACACTGTCTTTCCTCTTGCTCGTTAGTCATAAATTAAATGTTCCCTTGTTGAAAGTCTATATGGCTGTACACATGAATGACATCCCTTTTTCCAGACAAGAATTAGAAATAAAAAGTTGATGGTGGTTGCTGAAAACAGAGGAGAGAAGCAGCAGATAACTTGAGACATACACACATATAAATAAGAGCCATTTATCTGTGTTGTGCATAAAACAGCATGTATGGATAGAGATACAAATTCAAATAAAACTTGTTACAAAACAAACAGATGCACTCATTCCCATACCATTCGATTGCAAGCAAATTCAGACACATTTAAGGGACGTTCCAAAACAAACATTTCAAACAGTTTTATTATGTGAAACATACATTCGAAAGGACATAAAAGATTTCAACATGGTTGGCCAATTTAAGCATGAAGTAGGGGGTTGGCTTAAAAGGATGTAAGGAATTGTTCCTCCTTGAAACAATATTTGATATTTGGAACTTTTTACGACAACAGATACATACATATTCATATTATTGTTTCTCTTTTTTTATTTGGCATCTTAGAGACATTTGCATATTATTTCGTGCAGAAAAAGTGTTATACAAATTGTGTACATTGTCGGTTTTTATAACTTTTTATTAGTTTCAGTATAACAGACAATTGTGTAGTACTTACTTTTTATTCTGATATATCCATACATGAACTTATATATTTAAAATTTAAATAATTTACATCTTAATGGCAGGTTACGAAAATGTAAATAAACTTGTTTAACTATTCACGCATGCCTCGCATTAACAAAAGGAAATTTAATACGAGAATTATGATGACAAAAAAAATACAAAATTCGGGTGAACGATAGTACAGGAGCCCATTTATTTAATAAAAATTCTGAAAGAATCATTTTAAAATTTCATTAGCTTCAAGTAAAAGATTTCCTTTTTGTTCATCATTGTTAAGTTTTTTACAATTTTATAAATTTAATTCAAATTTACCTTAAATAATTTTTTTAATGTTTCATATTTTTTAGGCACATATCAATATGTTCAGATTAGATTTTAGATTTAGATTTTTCCATGTTTGTTAACTAATCAGACGAAAATGAAGGGATGGATTTAAATGGAATTTATTACAAGAATGATTTACAGCCTGGATTAATATAGAGAATACTTTTTACCATTAATTTTGAAGTCCAAGCGAATATAGTCGGAGACTGGTAGAATAGAAAGTAATTGAATTAAAAGTCTAGGTGTACTACAGTTTGCATTGTTCTGTTGAGAAAAGAATTCAGTGCTTAGATTAATGATATTATGAATAAAATTTTGCATTTAGCTGTCAGCTTTCTTGGCACCGAATTCAGAGATCTCAGTAGGTAACGCAAATAATAATATTATATTCATTTCGAACATTTTGGAGACTTTGTTGGTTGAATGTTTTGTTTAAATGTTTTTATTAGAAACTGTTTAGAGACTATTTTTGACGTCGTTATGGTAATGGGTGATTTTAGCAACTTTCTTTGTGGCAGCACTGTTTTTGGCAGCGCAGCAGTTTTCGTGCAACATGTTACTGTTAAACATGTTGAATTTTATAATAAAACTTCATGCTGGGTTATGAAAATGCATCCATTACTTTCTTCGGAAAATTGTGTTCAGCAACGAATGCCATTTCTGGTTGATACTTGAACAAGAAAAATTGCCGTATTTGGTGTGAAGAGCAGCCAGAAGCATTGCATCCCAAAAAATGCAATGTTTGGTACGGATTATAGGCCGGTGGCATCATTGGATCGTACTTTTTCAAAGACGACGAAGGCAGGAACGTCACTGTGCATGGCGAGCGATATCGTTTTTTTTTGATGTTTTGTTTTTTGCCCAAAATAGAAGAGCTGGACTTGGCTGACATGTGGTTTCAACAAGATAGTGCCACATGACACACAGCAAGCGAAACAATGGCCCAACTAATAGGCGAGATCGGTAAACACTTCATTTAATGTTTGGAGCCGGTCAATTGGCCTCATAGATCGTGCAATTTAACACCTTTAGACAATTTTTTGTGGGCCTATGTTAAGGCTCATGTCTATAGGCACAAGCCCGCAAGGGTTGACGCTCTGGAAGCGAATATTGTAGAATGTATTCGTGAGTTACCGGCCGATATGTTGGAGAGAGTATGCACAAATTGGACCCAGCGTATGAACCATTTAAGGCGTAGCCACGCCTCATGAAACCATCTTTAAACATTGAATTATATAGACTCAAATAAAGATTTCATATATTTCTCAAAATTGTATGTTTGTTTAAATCAAACCCGAAAGCTCTTAAAAGAGCTCACTTTCGCTACCCTTCTCCTGCTTTTACATATTGATGAAATCTTACATACCAACTGCAGTGAGTACTCTCAGCCAGATATAAGATAATTAGGTATTGATTTGTATCGGAAGTACCACAAACTTGATTCTATCCAAATAGTTTTTCTTGCGATTGTTGATTTGGCTTAAATTTTCTCAGTGAAAAAATGCAATAATAAAATTTTTTTTTTTTTTGTTGACACCAACAATTCGACTGGGGGATGAAACCTGAATTGGTGAACTTGATATCAATAGGGTTTCAATATAATGCACTGAAGGACAGGAGGGAGTACCTGCGTCACGGTCTTGCTCAAAAGGAAAAACAATAAGCTTCGGATTATTATATATTTCAGTAAAACAATTTTTAATGGAAAAGCATTAATTTTACATACTCGTATATGTTATTGAAAATATGTATAAATACTTATGCATGAGTATGCAAGCAAATATTATATACAATGAAGAGCCGTAGAATGAATGTTGACAGTTTGAAGATTATTGAGAGCGTTTTTTAAGTAAATCTTTAAGTATTTAAAAAGCGAACAATTTCTAGTCTAGTAATTGTGCGAACACAAGAGCGAGTTCATAATACCTAAATGAGGGGATAAACGTCCTAAAATGGTACTAAATATAGTTCATATTGAACAACTTACATATGTATATAATATCAAAAGACAATAAGTCAATTATAAAATAGTTTAGTTATACAATAATTCAGTTAATACAATTATTTAATTAAATATGTATGACGTTATCTATCTATATATATAAAATTGGATGTGTGTATGTATGTATGTATGTATGTATGTATGTATGTATGTAACGTAATGGCTCCAAAACGGCTGTGAAGTCCGATTTTTTATTTTCGGTCTGTGGGCGGAGGGGCGTGGCAAAATGCAATTTTCATATTGCACCACCAATGACATATACATATATTTATTTTTTGTGCTTTTTTATTTTATTTTACTTTTTTTCGAAAGCCGTTGTCATGTTCTTCTAAACGAGATATCAAACTCTTAAATCGGTTATGTAGTTCCGAAGATATTTTGAGCTGACGGTGTCAGCTATATGTACATAAAAATTACGTGTATGTTCGTGATCGCTAAACTCAAAAACTACTGGACCGATTTTGACCAAATTTGATATGTATGCTCTATGGGCTGTGAGGAGTGTTTCTGTGTAGTTTGAAGTTCGTCCAACAGATGGCGCAATACTTAGTTTTGTGTGTGTGTTTTTGCACCGTAACTCAAGAACTACTGCACCGATTTTGACCAAACTTTATAGACATGTTCTATGGGACGTGAGGAGTGTTTCTGTGTAGTTTAAAGTTCGTCCGACAGATGGCCCAATATTTGGTTTTTTGGGTTTTGCCCAATAGAGATTAGCGCGATAAGCCTATGCTGCGTTTTGCTGCAGGCGTTGGGTCCTTAATCAGCGTGTAGTGGGGTTAATTAGCGCGATACCGGTATTTGAACATTAATTGCTATGTCGATTTAGTGCAAATATGAAGGCAAAACAATGTTTGCCCGGGTCAGCTAGTTGTTTTATATAATAGATGAAAAAGAAATCAATGAAGTCATTTAATTAGACATTTTCATTCCTTTCCATTGTCAAATTGACAAAATTTTGTTTAAAAATTAAAGCTGTGTCTTCAAATCTGTAAAGCTCGTTTTTTTAAACATTTTTTTCATTGAAAAGATACTGAAATGGAACAAAAAATCTCTACGCATTTGAAAATATATTTTCGTCAAATAAATATAGGAATAGTTACTATTTTTTCTATAAAAAATATAAAAAAATTTAAAGAGTAATTTTTCAAATAGTTAATAATAAAAAATAATTACTAATTTAGCAGGCCCTTGCAACAAGAAGTTATGCCATTTAAGCTTGTTATTCAAAGAGAAGATACATTTATTTAATATAATTATTTAATATAAGGATATTTATTATTGATAAAATTACCCGATAACATGATTGATTATAAAATTGGAAAGACTGGCATATACATAAAAATACGGGCATTTAGGAGGAGAATTCATGAAATTATTCTTTAAAAACCGCAGAAGGACGAAATTTGGCAACATAAAAATTAAATCTACCTAAATGCTTTAATATTATTTTCTTAAAAAGAATTATTTGTAATTTTGTCAATGTATCAGAAGAGGGAATATTCTCCAATAATATCAGATGGTATTAATCCCGATCATTACTTCTACGATTTAATAACTCTATTGGAAACAAATTTTTACTGGAGGCATCTATTTAACGTTTAGAACTTTAAACTAAACTTATCCGATTTAAAAAATTTCATTAATTTTGGCAAATTGAACTTTCCTATTACTAAATAATAATGATTTTATTTAATTTAATAATTTTATTTTATTCACCGATATATGTAGTTCTAAATAAGTTTAATAAAAGTATAAGAACTTGTATACAAAAATTTTGTTTTTTAACAAAAATAAAGAACTATTGTATTAAAATAATGACCTTTAGCAAGGCCTTTAGCTTTCTTCTAATGGAGCTTGTTTGAATTTGGAACGATTTTCGTTGTCCCAAGTCAGAAAAAACAACACTGAAGATGTCACATGGCTGAAACCAGTCTTTTTGTAGACCAAATTTGACGGCAAATTGTCCAAAGTAAAAAAAATCATATATTTGTAGAAATACATAATTCAGATTTTCTGCTTAGACTTTCTAGGAAACTGCAAACATGCACTAATGGAGTTTACAAGGCAACAAAATGTCGTTTCTTAATTGATAATGACTTCCATTTTCTTTCACTGGAAAGGAATAATCTGGTTCCGAATGCTTTTGGTTATCATAGCAATATTATGTTGTTTAAAAATATGTTTAATCCGATTACTACCTTGTGCAACATAATAATCAATCCACAATGTCAACTTGGATAATCTTTGGCTAAGTACTTTAATATCTTAATTAAGGCACCTGCAGTGTCCTTTGTCCCTCCGACTAATATGATCGTTATATTTTGATTATGAGTTTCGTTAAAAACAGAAAACAAAAAACAAGAAACCAACAAGAAATGTTAAATCAAGAAATCATAAAATTTATCAAAACTATTTGGGATTTTGTCTTAATTCAGTTTTTAACAAATATTTTAGTTGTTGTCTATTCTCCTGGTGGCATTAGCACCAACGAAATGCAGACATATAGACAAGCTAAGCCCACTACATATAACAAATTCTGATAATTAATTCTGAGAATTAAATTAATTATTAACTTTTAATAATTCTAAGCATTTTCCAAAAATTGCAGCTCAAAACACCAATTCAATGAAGAAATTTCAAAAGATGTATGATTTGGGAAACGTATAATTTTTTTTCATTGGCATCTTCCTTTCAAAGTTTTTTAACTGTAATAAACATAGCTTATGTATTTACTATATGTATATATGTGTGTGTATGTTCATTTTTATGCAAATTTTTATTAAAAACTTTTTTATGGGTGCTGCCTTCAAATGGCTTTTAATGGCAAAAATATTTAAGTGCAAAGATGGCAGAGTCAAGGGAGTATTAAAAAAACATAATTTTTCACACATTCTTAAACAGCAAATAACATTTTGAAATTTTCATATTATTTCTTTATTTAACTCTGCATATTTCGTCACTAATTAAAATCACCCTTCCCCGAACAATTAAAAAAGAAAACAGAGGAAAATCTATAAAAGATTTCATGCTGCAACCCCTATACTATGTTATATATACATAAGTACATATTCCCATGCAAACATATTGTATATATGAACATACATATGTACGTACATAAATATGTAAGTACATGTTCTAGTATATGTATCATCAGGTACGTACCCACAAGGAATATAATTACATACTTAAAAATTATAATTCCAGAAAATTTAGATATTACTTGTTGCGAGTATGAAAATAGCAACAACAACAAAAGTGGAAAATGAAAAAAAATGTGTATTCAATATTAATCCCGTATTCAAAAGTTGTAGATTTCTATGTGTTTCAAGAAATTTATAAAATTTACCACATTGTTGGCATATTTTACTTTGAATTCTCTCTATTTCTGTCTTTACTTTAGTCACCGTATTCGTATCCATAAAATAAAAGAAACATGCCATATTCTGTCAGATGTTGTGCGCATGCGCTTCTTATTCCAGCATGGTGTATGACTAAAATTCACTCTTTGTTGTTGTTATCTTACTGTTCTGTTCTCTGGAGCCATTGTAAAAAAGGCGGAGTCTGTTGAATGACTTGCTATTTGTGTGCATGTGTGTGCGTGCTACAGAGTTGAATTGTGTATACCGGTATATGGTGGAAAAAGGTTCCAATGTAAACTAGTGCAGAGCAAATTGAAATACACAGGAAGAAAATTATATCTTAAGAAATGGAAGGCATTAGCAAGGAATGACATTTACACTATTGCCAAAAATCTAAAGTAAAATTTTTTCTATTAAATTTATAATAATAATAAAAATAATACAAAGAGTGATTTTTTAAGAGTTTTCTGATTTGATTAAAAAAAAAACACAAAATTTTAAGAAATTTATGAAGTCTTTGTTTATGGCTACGCTTTAAGTACTTCATACGCGGGGTCCAATTTGTGCATACTCTCTCCAACATATCGGCCGGTATCTCAGGAATAAATTTATCAATATTGGCTTCCAGTGCGTCAACCTTTGCGGACTTGTCCCTATGAGCCTTAATATAGCAACACAAAAAATAGTCTAAAGGCGTTAAATCGCAAGATCTAGATGGCCAATTGACCAGCCCCAAACGTGAAATAAACATTTCACCGAACTCGCCTCTCATGTGGCACCGTCTTTTTGAAACCACATGTCAGCCAAGTCCAGCTCTTCTATTTTAATTTGGTTAATAATATAATATTCAAGCTTGAGGTCTTTTAACGTTTAACAAATTTTATTAAAAACTAATCGATATTTCGATACTCATTGAGTATCATCTTCAGAACAATTCTGTTTTTTTTTTAATAATAAAATTAATAAATTAACATTTCAAAATTGAAAGAAAGAGAAAATTGTTTTTGTGTCATATGTGAAAAAAAACATATACACAAAAACAATTTTCTCTTTGTTTCATTTTTGAAATGTTAATTTATTAATTATCAAATTTGTTCTTCAAGATATTCTCCAAAATAACAAACAATAGAACATTAATTTATTAATTTTATTATTTAAAAAAAAGAGAATTGTCCTGAAGATGATACTCAATGAGTATCGAAATATCTATTAGTTTTTAATAAAATTAGTTAAACGATAAAAGACCTCAAGTTTGAATATTATATTAACCAAATTATTATAAAAAAGGTCAAAGAATATAGATATGCTCTTCTATTTTAGGCAAAAAAAATTTTAATCATCGAACGATAGCGCTCCCCACTCACAGCAACGTTCCTGCCTTGGTCGTCTTTGAAAAAGTACGGTCCAATGATTCATAATGCAATTTTCGGGATGCATTTTCAGTTCTTGCAATACACAAAATACGGCAATTTCGCTTGTTCACGTATCCATTCAACCAGAAATGAGATTCGAGACTGAATACAATTTTGCGATAAAAATGCAGACGATGCACTTTCGTAAACGAGCATGAATTTTGACAATAAAATTCAATAATCTGCAAGAGTTGTTCGTTTGTAAGTCGATTCGTGGTTAAATTATAGACCAAACTAAACATGTTTAACAGTAACATGTTCCGCGAAAACAGCTGAGCTGCCAACAACAGTGTTGCCAAAAAGAAAGTTGCTAAAAAATCACCATTTAATTGCTTCTTCAAATATATGTAAGTACATACATGGAAACCTTTTTTTAATAATGAGCTTTTTGGAAGCTCCTTTTTTATTGGCAATCGAATATTAAATCTACATTCGTTTAATAAAATTTCACAACTATTTTCCAAAATATTTAATGAAAATTTATTTGTATAATTTAGTTGAACTGCAGATATTGTTAAACAAATGAACATAATTTTTCTTTACGGGCTCGAGTTCCAATCTCATCAGACTCCATTATGGAAGTCATTTTTAATATGTTTATGGTTTAGAAATAACAAGCCAAATAAATTTTAACTACTAGCCTGGTTAAAATGTGCCACACAACTCATCAGCATGCGACTCTACCACTTGGACAGGTCTTGTTCAAACATTATTACTATTTAAACTAAGATTTTAGTGGAAGAAAAATACGAGGAGTTTTTTATTCTTCATCAGCCATATATTTTAGCCATGAAAGATGTTCATATACCTAGCCAAAAGAGAATTAGTTGTCAACATGCTATGGAGGGATACACAGGTGGAATTATTGTTACTGCTTATTTGGCACAATTAAAGTATGTTGTTTTAACGCAATGTAAACTTCGTCATCGTGGTTATGTTAACAAACGAAAACTGTATTTCTAGGACACAGAAAAGCCACATGAAATGCATGAAGAGCCATTGCGTCCTCTCAAATTGACTGTTCGGTGCGTTAACTGCGATGTAAACGTCTATGGCACCCCCGTACCCGTAAATACTGAGCGTTACTGGCAGATTATAATCGAGTTTTTTTTGCCGCGGGTTGCTACATTGAGTCTCGATCATTGTTGGTTTCAACCAACAATGTGGAGCAACTGCTCACATAGTTTGGGCAACGATAGAATTCTTTCTTTGGGGCTTTGTAAAATATCGCGTTTACCACAGCACACCACAAACTCTGCAAGTTTTGAAGAAGAAACCCTCAATTTGGAACAAGATGTTTTGCGAACAATAACTCAAAATGCCATAAAACGAACATAATTATGCATCAACTCGAGAGGTGACCATTTGAGTGATATATATATATATATATATATATATATATATATATATATATATATATATATATATATATATATAAAATTTTTATGAAAACAGAGCTTCTTTTTTCAATTATAACAAAATTGCAGCCAGTTCAAAGTGTGACAATTCGTTTTAATATTTTAGTTCTTTCAATATTTTGACAGCCTATTTTTGAAGTCGGTTAAATTTTTAAAAAGTCTATACATATTTTAAATTTCTTTTACGACCTCTCGCCTATAAAAACAGTCGAGTGCAAAATAATGTTATCATTTTTTTACTTTGGAATAGCAAAGATATAAACTATAGTTTATATACATGAGCGAGAAAATCTAAAGCGTACTTGCTAATGCACATGACTAAGTTAGTGTTTCGGTACTCTGATGTCTACGTATTAAAAAGTAGTCGTTTTTAAAGAACAACTGTGAATATTTTGCATTTCTAAGAAATTAAGTAGAGAAAATCCTAATTAAATTAAAAGAAACATCCCAAAATTAACTTTTACTTTCACGTAAGAAAAAGCCAATTGTTATTAGCAAGTCCTAATCTTTCAGCACTCCGATTTCTAGTGGTAAAAGCTTAATGTAATTTGATATGAAATTACACCTATATAATTAAAAACCCGTGTAAAACAAAAACAACTATAAACAAGCCTTTCTGAGTACAAAATTATGATAAAAAATTATGAAATTCGTCCTTTTGCTTAAAATCAATAAATTAATAGACATATAAAACTTTGGCTGGAACATTAAAAGGTGAATTTCCATTTTTTTATATTTTTAATAAAGTACTCATGTATAAAGTACGTATACATTATAAGTGTTAATAGAATTATAATTAAGTACAAATAAATTCGAAAAAAGTTAGTAATATTCTAAAAGATTTCTAATTTGATTTTTGATTTTAAGAAAATAGAAAACGTGTAAAACGAAGGTTAGATGGTTGCCTTTTGCAGCTCTAATTTGCTCGACGCCATCTAGAAACATTTACACTCACAGCTATTCTTATATATATTTAAGTGTGTCTACTGTCTTTTGTGCTGATTCACAAGTTCTAGTCCTAGTCCAGTCGATCAACATCAATAAAAAACAACATCAATAGAAAATTATACCATTTAAATAAAAATTAAAAGGTTAATGAGGAAGAGTTTCACATGCATATACTATAATATATAACATACTCTGTAACTAATAACATTTGAGGTACTTACGAAAAATCATTTATTCTCAACATCTTCAACATGACTTCAAATTCAGTGAATAGGAGTCAAAAAAATTAGACTACCTTGCACTGACGAGCCCATGTTATAATCATTAAAAATGATTTCGAGTTTTCATCACTTTCAGATGAGAAAGTTACGAATCTTACTGCTTCGTTGGAATTTAATTTTTTAGTGGGTATGACATAAGTACATGTGGGTATATATGTACCAGTTAAAAAGCTTTTTTTTTAGAATATTGGCATATGTACCTTAAATAACGGCACATGTATTTGTTGTTGTCAACAATATAACGCATATTCTAGACGTCTAGAAAATATTTATTTACAGATTATGGGATTTTAAAACCTTAATTATTTTTAGTGTTACTGTTGTAAAGTTTCAGTTTTTCTTTGAGATACTGATTTAAACTGGTTACCTCTAATCGCTAAGAGAAGATGAATATATTAGAATATAAATAAAGTCTATTCATAGCAGCAGTTTATTTATTAGACGATATTCATTGATCCATCTTATTATATTATCCATTTATGGGAATAATATTGTAGAACTTGCTTGTCAATTTTTCTCTTTTAGACATCCAGTTGTCTCAAAAGCCTCATTATTGGTAATAATTGCAATAAGTCCGTAGTCTATCTAACCTGTAATTGAACTCCAAATCTTTATTTGTTTCTTTTTGCGACTTTCAACAAATTGCGGCCAATTTGCTTGGAGTATTTTTGTGACTCTAAAAATCAATTTGCTAGAAGCACAATTAACAAACAAATAAATATAAAAATTCGTAACCAAACATTTATTTTCGTAAGCATATCGAACATAAAAATTGCTATACTGAACGATGACTGAAATAGTTGACTATAGATAAATCGGCAGAAATATGTTTGTGCAGAACAGAGCATACATTGAACTTTCTTTTGGTAAGAACATCAAAAAGTTTCTGCCGGCGATGTCCACCATATCATTATCGTCAGCAAAGTGGATATTTCTATATTTTTATATTTATTTGTGTGTTAATTGTGCTTCTAGCAAATTGATTTTTAAAGTCGAAAAATTACTCCGAAGCAAATTGGCCGCAACTTTTATGAAAGTCGCAATAAGACAAGTTTACTTTCAAGTACAAAAGGAAACAAATAAAGATTGGAGTTCAATTACGGACTTATAGCAATTATTATCAATTATGAGGCTTTTGAAACGATTGGATGTCTAAAAGAGAAAAACTGCGAATATTATTCCAATAAATGGATCAATAAATATCGTCCACCTAAATTGGCGTTCATTGATAAAAAGGCGGTGATTTTAGAGCATTTCAAACTCAAGACTCTGACATGTAGATACGTTCTAAAACAAATGAGTTGTTGCTTCAATTGAGTATAGAGTTACTTTAAAGGCGCTTCGCTTATCATTCGTCATGTCTATTACTACGTTTATACGCACGTCTTATTTGCAAATAGAACTATTTGCAAATAACTAATTCACTGTTTATACGGGAAATTGCATACAGAACTTATGTTATTATTAGTGATGCCATGTGACGAAAATATGATTGTTTGGTAAGTAAAACACAAAACACGTTCATGAAGTGGCAACGTCTTACTTTTTATTTGCAAATAGTGTCGTTATTCACGACTTGTTTAAGTGAGTTAACAAGTTACAATAAAAAAGTTATACGGCAACATTCTTCTTTTTTATTTGCAAATAAGACGTGCGTATAAACGTAGTATATATCTACTTCTCAAAACTTCATGCACAGCACTAATAAACTTTCTGAGAGGGTTCCAGAATATGTTCGTGGTGTCATCTGCTATAAATCCTGCTTGCAAAAGCTGCAAGAAACCAGTTTGTATTAAAAAATCTGCTCTATAAAAGTTCACTCACAAGAGGTCATTGTGCCAATTGCAAAAAATCTCCGTAATATCTTGGAAAATTATTTTTTCGAAAGAAAAAATAATAATTTCTTAACTTTTGCTATTAGTAAGAGAATGAGCAAATTTAAAAGTTTGTCTTTGGTCACAAATGCGTTAATGGAATTCATATTGATTCAAATTTTAACTAAGTTTTCAGTTTTAAAATATTCATTGCACTGCGACCTCTGTGTTTCATTAATGCTGAAAATACATCACTGTGTCAGTCTCATTGATTCCTTGGCTCACATACAGATGGCAGTTTTAACTTCCCGCTTAACATTTCTGGTTGGATAGTGTTTAGTATAATTTCTTCCACAAACACATTGAATTTTCTCTTTGGTTATTAAAATTTTATGTCTGTTATTTCTTGCATGTGTTTGTATGTTTTCTCTTTAATAAATCCAACACATACAAAATTTAAGCAGACAGCTTATAAATGTGTTGGTCGCTGTCTTATTTGATTGTGTTGGTGGAGCAGAGAGAGAGAGAGAAAGAGAGCGAGAGCAGTCGTTTTTAATTCTAGTTTCATTCTTTTCAATTTGAATTTCAGTTCTTTATTACTGTTTGAATGAAACTTATTAAATGCGAACAGATTCTTCTTAATGAAATATTTTTTAATATATAAAGGAATTTTAATATGAAAGAATATATCCCAATGCAAACAGTGGCAATTAAATTTTAAAGATGAAATTTACATTGCTTTCATAGTAACAACTGGTAGAGTTTTCGACTTCTCAAGAAAATAAACTGACATTTTGTTTAAAATTTATATAACAAACATACTTTGAGCAAGCTGATCAAGAAAATACACCTTTTGTAAATTGGAAAATACATTACATATGTATGTATGTATTTAATTGTTTAAATTTGCATGACCGCATTATTTTCCTTCTGTTTATAATTAAAACAATTATTTTTGCATAAAAAAGTCAACTATTGCCACATTTGTACCCTTTCCAGACGTGTATACCTACATACTTAAGCCTATTCAAAGTAGCAAATAACTTATTGAAATCTCATATTAAGGTAATTTCTTTGTAAAAAAACTAAGAATGCTGGTTTCGCTTAACCGAAAAACCTTTAAAAATTTTTGACTTTTGCCAATTGTATTGGAAAAGAATATACAGTCCACAAAAAATAAAACTATAAAGACCATCGATTATTGTTGATTACTGTTGATATTGCTATTTCGAAAAAAATCGATATTGCTGATTAGACATGAATTATTTCACTTCTTCTTCCAATTGTAGAAAAATATTTTACACAAATATTTTTTAAACAAATTATTATAAATTTCGCAATAAACGGGAGCAGGAACTACTTTGCAAATAACTTCGAAATTAACTAATGAGGACTATGTTAAAAATAATAGTATGAAAATCTTAAGGACAATGCCATGAAAATATTTGTGGCAAACTTTTATACGCAACATCATAACGACTTCAAGTACATGCGATGATAATCGAAATTTGAAAAAAGAAATACACAGAAAATATATAAAGCCGCACACATTAAAAATATAAGGCCATACAGAGTATTTTTTCAATTTTCTCGATAACAAATTTTAGATAAAACTTTCCACCAAAAACCCAAATATTTCACGGCAAAATGTAGGCCCAATTGAGAGCAATTTCAAATAATTAGTTTAAAAGCTTTAACTTATGGTTGTTTCTTTTCTAGGAAAAAGATTATACAATTTTTTCACCTTCAATGAAAAAGAAAAGGAATTTCGCTGCTCTTATACGCTAACTTGCTAAGGAAAGCATGCACGCATTCGTGTAAGGGAATAAAATTTTTTAAAACGATAAATCAACTTTTTATAAAAATTGATAAAAAAATTTTAAAATTTTTTAGAAGAGAATATGCATTTATGTAATTATTATTAATAAAAACGTTTGGCAAACAAGTAATGATGCTGTTAACTGGAAGCCAATGTCTTGCGATCTAATTTTATTAGATTATTGTCGTTGGTAATTGTCAAGTCATTTGTCGTCCCCAATGAATACGTTGTACATGTTACCCATACTCTTGCAAAGTGTTGCCTTTTTGCAGCTCACAATAGAATTTAAATATAGGAAAAAAATGTGCTTTCTTGAACAATATTTACACTGTTCAAAGCCATTTACAAATTTTTTGGCTGCATATTTGTTTAAAAAGTTAGCACAACTGAAAAAACATTACTGTCGAATGTTGAATTGAATTTGTGTGCAAGATATAATATATATTTACGTATTTTTTGGAATATATTTAAAAACTCACATGTTCTTTTTTGCATATTTGTTAGAAAAGAACATAAAAATGCAAGAAGAACATAATATATGTAAGATTTTTGTCAGTAAATAGAGGTATTTTTGGAGGTAAATTTTAATAATTATTTTACTTTCTATTTTGTAGTAAATAATGAATTAACAGTTTTCCCAAGATTGAATTTTAATACATCCTCGATATTACAATATTAAATATGTACCGGCAATTGCCCGTTTTATTTTTTCCAAGAGTGTGATTCAAGCTATTATTATTTTATGAAATAATATATACATACTTATTTCGATTAAGCAGAAATATATCTTACAATATATATTATCTAATCAGTTATTCCACCAATTTATATAATACTTTCCCTTTATTTTGAATTTTATTGCTGTTAGAAAAGTTAAAAAGAAATCCATCCCTTAAATTTAACTTGGATTTTAGATTCTTTAACTATTTATTACACTTATGTATGTTTGTAAAAAAAGAAAATGAAATTTGAACAGATTATAAGTGTTATCATAGTCCTAATTGGAAATTTAAAGTTGACATATAAAAACTAATAGACAAATTACTATCGCCTATGTGCTGCAAGAAGGTCATAATTCATAAATAGATAAAAGAAAAAATTATTTTTACAGAAAGCAAATTTTAAGTTTCAAATTTTTCTACAACTCAGTGAAAAAATAAATTGATAATATCCTCTCAGGATATGAATTATTTTTAGGAATAGACGATACGACAGTTAAATTAACTCAAAGACCTAATTTTTAAATTTATGACATTTTTTAGCAAATGAACAATTGTTCGCTACTAGAATTCTGCGACAATTATTCTACTATAGAAAGGCGCCCAGTAGGAGAATTAAAAAATAAAATAAATCTGAAGCTTTTAAACGAGCCATACCATTAAAAAAAATAAACACGGTTATAAAGTACAAACGACCTCAAGTTTTACATTTGAGTTCCATGCCTGCAAAGGCACCCAAAGTAGGTCACTTCGCATGTATGCAAAATTAAAAAAAATTAAAAGTCGTAAGCGCTGCTGCTTAAATTTTTTTCCCAATTTTTCAAAATTTTGAAAATTATATCTTTAAAATCGGCAAGATTTTCCAAAAAAGTCATTAAATATATGTACGTCAAATAAAAATTAACAAGAGCAAACAAGAGCACTTTGTAGGAATGAAAACACATTTTTCTAAACGATTACAATAGCCAAATAACTTTTTATTTGGAAAAAATTCGATATCTTGTGAACCAAATATATTTTTTAGAGAATTCTAGGAAAACTATCGTTTTAAGTTTCGGAGCCAAATTTTTGCTTTAGAATTTTGTCTTGTCAGTTTTTTGCGATCTTTATCATCCAGACCAATTCAAGGTTACACAATTTAATTTTTTAACCGACTTTAAAAAAGGAGGAGGTTATACCTTTATATTCAATATATATTTTTTCGGATGTGCAAATATTTTTTTTACAGTTTGTGGACCGATTTTCAAAATACCTTTTTATATGGTATACTCCAAAAAATTGCAGTATTTTACCCAATATATGATAGGACCAACGGGAAGAGTACCTCCCATACAAAGTAGAATTCAATTATCTTATGAAAGCAGCGGAAGGGTATCTGCCATACTGACTTTGAAAAAAAAAATCTCGAAAACATTTGTAATAAAATCTTTTAAACAAAAAATTCAATTCAATTTTTCAGTTTTGATTGTTTTGAAGGGAAAATTATTAAAGGTGCGTGCTTGCTGAGATAAAATTTGGAAAGAAATTATTTGATTTCTTAAAAACTTGTTAAGAAAGCAGAGCACTAATCACAATGAAATTAATTTATGGCTTATTTTTTGAAACATAGAAAACTGTTTCTGAAAAATTTTTAAAATTTAAAAGCAAAGCTCTCACGTGATATTTTGGTTCTGTAATAATAAACACTTCCGAACTAAATTTTTTATTCTAACTAACATTCATTTGCATACTTAAAAGAAAAAAAATCTGTCAACTTGAGAATATTTTTTTAGAAATAATGTCTTTAATTTTTATAAAAATTGTTTACCACACAAGAATTTTTCCTGTTGCACTTCTTTCGTTTTAAATATGCTACACCATAAATTACGGCGAAACAGCTGGAATGGCGTATGAAATTAATAGTTTCGTTTCAAATGAATGTTGAATTACACCCTTTTTGTGTTTCAATAGCGACCATGATAAAAAAGTCAACTTCAAGTGCATCTAAATAACCAGCAATTGACTTATTCAATTTTACATTTTTTTTTATCATGAAGACATTATTGTTCCCAATGATTTGGTTTCATTACGAAAAAATATAAAAAAAATTTAAAAATAAACAAGCTATGAATTCCAATTGTATTGATAAGTTGTACATATTTGTACGTCTGTACATATTTGTAAATAGAACACAGTGTGTGACTGTCTGTTCATTAACTTCAATGAAAATTTGTACTTCGAAGGGCATAAATATTTATTAACGAGCTGTTCCCCATATTTTCGTGAGTGTAAAATAAAACAGGAATTAATTTAAAAAGAAAACTGTATATAGAAATTTTTTATACAAAAATAAATTAAAAAGTATATGAGGCAATCACACTTTTATATACACATGCAATGTAAATGATACGCATATATGGAGGTCACATATGCAGTAGAGTGGTCCTTATTTTCTAAAATGAAAATTTTTAAAGTAGAAACCTCTTAACTTTTTATTTTTAGCTATAAAATTGTAAAAGTAAAAGTTTCAAATCGAAATTTTAATTTAAAAACTTGCCGAATTGTGGTTAGACTTTATGTAAGTGCAATTTACAATATACGCAATATGTAACATATATATGACATAACCCCCGACCTAGACTTAAGGTTTTAAAGGACTCAATTAATATATTTATTTATTTTTGTTATTGAGGAGCACTCATGGCGCTTCTCTTATATACTGCGGATATTTGTTTTGGTGGTTTTGCACGACTTGAAACATCATTTAGAAAAATAATAATTTTTAAAACATAAGCATATAAAAATACCATGTCCTACTTGATTAATAAACCATTTTTGATGGTCCCTTCCATTCCTTTCACTACTGGATCATTAATCGGCATCAGTTTAAAGAAATAATGTACTATTTTCAAACGTTTAAATAAATTCAAGGGCTTTTTACTAACCAAATGTAGATGGTACTGTTCGTTTTCCAAAAAAAAAAAAAACATTCAATTCATAGACATCTTCGAGCTCAAGCAACTCCCATAGCAATTCAGATAAGATAAGTAGCTCATCTGCCAATAATCAAAGATAATTTAACATCTTTCTCTATATTTTGAACATTTCTTAATATTAAAATATCATTCAGTAGGCTTCACTAGTTTTATATACAGTAAGTTATGGTTTTATATAATTAACTATAATACAACCATATATTATAAGTAATGCTTTCTAAACTTCAACTTCCGTTATTGCGAATTCACTAATGACTAGAGAAATGTGTATTAAATAAATGACTTTGGGTCTGACGCATGTATCGGATTTTCTTACTTTATTTCCATTTGGAAAGGTTCCTTCCAAAATCATTATTCTAAGAACTCTGTGCATTCATAATGAAGCTCCTGATTAATTCTTAGTATTCTCAGACAGAATAAGAAAGTTTCTCCATGGTTTTTAGCAACTAGGTCCACTAATTCACTATTTGTTTCGCAGTTTAAAGGTCTGTGAATATAATTTTACGATTGACGAATATAATGTGCTGTCGACATAGCAAGAATCTCATCTCTAGCAATGAGCAAGCGTCTTTAAGTCGACCGGTGTTATATCAATATATTTTCAAATACGATTACTTGAACTTTATCCAGCTAAACTCATTTCACCAAAGTGTACAAAAATCGCCCTAGAAATTTCTTTACCCGATCCTGAAGGAATTTTTTAACTCTAACGTCTGTACTACAAAGGTTAAGTGGTTGAAGAGTGTTTTTATAGAAGTTTATATCAAAAAAACTCCAGCGCCCTTTTATATTATAGTTCTCAAAACGAGCAAAAATCATCAGTCGCCGTATGTTCTATGAAACTTCGTACATAACTAACATACGACAATTATTTTCCCAGGCGACCCAGTGTTAATATATACAAATAATTTGCAACAAATACACAATTACGTCTGCTCAAACGTACATCTACATATATAGCAGAAAATGTAACGTAACGCTGATTAAAATATTTGACGTTCTATCATAAGCATTTTATATATAAATGCGGCACGTATTAATATTAACAAATGTTTGGATCTGAAATCTTTACAGAATATTTTTTTAATTTAAGGTGTTCCTTCATTAAAAGAAAAATTTAAAATTAAAGAAAAATAAAATGTTGGTGAAATTAAGGGCAAAGAAAAATATTTATGAGAAATCTATTGCGTTTCCTTTCTGAAATAAATTTTAAATAGATTTTACCCTTTGCTGCATGTTTATATTATTTTTAAAAAAAATGTGCAATGGCCCAAAAAGTTGTATGCTCTATTGAAAATATGTTCCCTAAGGTACATGTAAATACACATACGAGTACATATATAAAATGCTTTGTTTCAACCTCATTTCAGGATATTATATACTACGATTTTGTTCAAATTTTGTTTATTTATTTTGTTTATACAAATAAGGGATTTGTTTTGTTTTATAGCAATTTCGTTTGTGAAAAAAATAAAATGGCCTAAAAATGGGGAGCACGTTTAACATATTACCCACACCATCCCTAAATGATGCCTTATAGAAGATCACATTAGTTATGTACTCGTACATAAGTATGTATGTATATTGAAATTTATATTTTCTTTTTTTTATAAATTTTTTACGCAAAAGAAATACGTAAAGGAAAAATTTAATTTTTTGAATTTCATTCGAGATATTATCACAAATAGTTATTTGAAAAATTGGTAGAGTTCGGGTTTAGCCGACATTTGATTGGTGTATTGAAATCATCGGTAGACGTCAGCCAATTTGCACAGCTTTCTACCTTATACGTATAGTTTCATGTATGTAAAAACGTTTAAATACAATATTACGCAGTATACAAATTAAAAAATATCGAAATAGTTCTTTTGTTGTCAAAATTTTATAACGTTTTCCAAATTTAAGAATATGTGTATATGTACGTACAGTTTATTTTTATTCTTAATTAAGATAATCTGTTGGGATTTCTATCAAGATTTAGTGCCGGAAATAAACATATAAATATTTCAATATTACCTAGACAATCAATTAATTATTTATGTTAATAAATAACTGTATATATGTATATTAAAGACTTTACAAAGTTATTGGAAATATGATTTGAATAATATCGTATAATGACAATAGACAATCTCCCTTAGACTAAAAAAACGATATATGAAACAATATGAGAATTCCTAAAGAATATGAAACCAAATTAATCAAAATTCTTAAGAACATATGCCCCTATTGCGGTTCACCACTCAACTCAGTTTGGTCGTGTAGAGTGTACCCAACTTATGCACAACCAAACTCATTTTAGTTATAGTGTATCGCAATAACTAAAGTGAGTGTGGTTGTGCATAAGTTGGGTTGACTCTCACACGACCAAACTGAGTTGAGTGGTGAACCGCAATAGGGGCAATAATTTTAAATTTGCTTACTAGTTTTTAATATATCTTGACCATATAACAAAAATAAAAGAAATATATAATTTTTGGATCTAAAGCATAATTTGATTGAAATGTAGCCAATATCCAGGTTTTTATATGTTGGATTTATGGAATGTATTCATATCCATGCACCAAATGAAACTAAATTAGCTACAGCAATTTTTGGTGTATAATCATCATAAATGTAGCAAAAAAAAGGTCTATAGCAGATAGAAAAACCTTTAAAATTTAATATCATTTCGAAAATATTTGATGATTTTGTCCCATTTTTCCAATGAATGTAGCTAAAAATTGCTGCTATGAAGGATCCTTCACAAATTTATTAAATAATAATGATTTTGAGGTGTTATTATATTCAATTTCACTAATTCTTCAATATTGCCCTACCTTTCGGGAAAATTTATGGCAAATTAAAATAAAACTTAAAATCAAATATTTTAATTAATTTAAATATTACTTAAGCCTAAGGTTTTATTATATAATATATGTATGTAAATATCGATATTTTTAAATCGATATTTCGATACAGATAAAATTGTTCAACCATTTTATAAGACCTTGAGCTTGAGTAATATTTTAATTTAAATTGTTATAAAAGGTAAAAAAAGAGATATTATTAGTAAAAAAATTTTTTGTAACAAAAAACTTACGTTATTATTAACGTTATTTTGTAATTTTGTATCCATAAGAAATTTTTATTTTTTGGATGCATATGTACATATAAATAAAAATTCAATAGAGATTTTCCTGCTAAACGCTTCATTTGCACAGGCTATATGATTCTAATTTGTGATATACATATGTGAATACATACATATTTACTATAAAATTAGATGGCGATAATTAAAACTAATGTCACATACAATAAAAAATTTAGCTAAAAATCCGAAAAAACTCGATAGTTTCCACGTCGTAAAAATTACAGGATTGTAGTTTTGGGACTGGCATCCCTGATGTGTAGGAATGTACACTAATCATTATAAAAATATTAATTTTCATCCCATTATGTATACATAGGAACACATACGATGTAACGAATATTCATATTTCTAGTCCCGAATACTTTTTCAGATTCGTATGAGAATATTTTCTTCCCAAAAAATGCATAAAAAACCATTAAATAATACAAATAGTTTTTATTAAAAAAAATATTTTCAGCTTAATAATCTTCATGTAGTAAACTATAAACCTATAATAACTTTGAATCCCGGGGCAGTCGCCGAAATGGTGTCCAAGAATGCTTAGGAGCTTGTTTAAGTCAAATGACCAAATTTTTTCCAAAATTTTAATGACATTTAATAAAAATTTTGATAATTCTTCTAAAGGATAATATACAAACACGAGTATATCTATTTCAATTAAAATTTCTTATCCTTTTTCACTAAGTGATGCTACTCAGTCAAGCAATCTATCAAAAACTCATGTATGCTCAAAGTGTATGATAGTGAGGTTCAAAAGTAAATGTATGCAGTAAATTTTTTGATAGGCCTGTCCGATTTACTAAATTTTATGAAAATTTTTCATGCAATTTCAATGTTGCAGTTTTTAAAGCAGTTGATCAGACAACAATATTGTTTGCTTTATTTATGTATTTGCTCGAAAGTTTATTGAAGCAAACAAGAATTTAATTATTAAGAATAAGTACAATGTAAATTGTAGCATGTGTTTTTGGATCATTTTTGCACGCCAGTGTGGCATCGACAACAGATTTTGTCACGATTTTAACCATTCGCACCCACATATAAATATGATTAATTTTTACGTAACTAATATACGTTACTAACCTTATCCTACTAATGTGGACCAAGATATATAACATATGTTCGAATTAAATCAATTAAACTTTAAAATAATTTATTTGGCAGACGTCTAAATAGATGAATGTCCTTAATTCGTACTCGTTTTCGTACGTATCTATTAGTGTTCTCGAATATTCCCTCAAAAAAGTAGAATTCGTTACTTAAAAATATATACATACATATATACATACATAAATTCATACACACAGATATATATATATATATATATATATATATATATATATATATATATATATAAATGAATATATATATATATATATATATATATATATATATATATAAATGAATATATATAAATATATATATATATATATATATATATATATATATATATATATATATATATATATATATATATATATATATATATATAGATATATATATGTATATATATATATATATATATATATATATATATATATATATATATATATATATACATATATATATAAATAAATATATATATATATATATATATATATATATATATATATATATATATATAACAATTTCGTTAATATATTAGTCAAGATTGAGGTGTTATTTTGTGGTTAAACAATTTTATTTAAAACTCGATATTTTGATACTCATTGAGTATCATCTTCAGGACAATTCTGTTTTTAATAATAAAATTAATAAATTAAAAAATAGAATTGTCCTGAAGATGATACTCAATGAGTATCGAAATATCAATTGTTTTAAGTAAAATTGTTTAACCACAAAATAAGACCTCAATCTTGACTAATATATTAACGAAATTGTTATAAAAAAGGTCAACAAATATAGATATATTATATATATATATATATATATATATATATATATATATATATATATATATATATATGCAATATGTATATAGAACTATATGAATATGAATATTTAAAATTGAATGGGTTACTTTTTTTAAATCATTATATTAATATTTTCCGAAACGTGTCGTATAAAATTACACCTACTTACATATGTATGTATGTAGTACATACATTTGAAGAATTAGTTTTACTGATAAATTTAATACACGTAATTGAGCAATTCGTGTGACAAGCAATAAAAAATAACAAATAAAGAATTATTATGTACAAAAAACGTTTGTCTGTATAAATAAAAGACCAAGTAATTATTAGAACAAGGAACACACAACATTTATAGAACAAAATGAACAGTCAAAAATACACCAAACATACATCAACACAACAATTTTGCATGTTCATAGATGTATGCGGGTGAGTGTGTTTACATTTCAGAAAACAATTGAAACAATAAGCGAAAAAA